>LPNX010633072.1:68616-133975 GCA_001517045.1 Pseudotsuga menziesii
TGACACAGATTCAGATTTCACCCTTAGTCTTCTTCTCCCGGACGACCATAGGGCTGACCCACTCAGATTCTTCAACAGGTTCAATGATTCCAGCCGTAAGCATCTTTTCCAATTCTAGCTTAACCTTTTCCTTGTATTTTGGATTCAATCTATATGGGCGCTGCTTCACCGGCTTGGCATCAGGATTCAGGGGGATCTTCATTACCCCGATATCTCCCAAGATACCTTTCATTTCAGAGAACTTTGTCGGAAACAGATCTTGGTATTCCTGGAGTAATTGAGTTACCTTGCTCACCATCTCGTCGTCCCAATAGTCGCCAATGGTAGCGAGCTTAGGCTGAGCATCGGATCCAATGTTAACTGTGCGCGTCTTCAAGGGTTGTGTCACTTCGGGAACTTCGACTGCCAGTCCATGCACATCACAATATCCTTCTGTTTCTGGGACAGCAAGACTGCGCGGATCCCCTTCTTCATCGACTGTGAAATTATAACATTCGACTGCGAAGGCTTCTTGTGCGGTCCAATCAGGATGATTTTCAGTCACTTCTTGATCATTAAATACCTTAGTATGGATGACCCTGATAGCTGCATCTAGGGCTGGACAAACATCATTAGTAGAAAAAGTATTGAGAAAGCTATGAACAAGACAATCCCAACTTACAGTATCTCGGCGAAGTTCAGCCTCCTCGTACCAGTTCTTTGCCAATGGTCCCAGCGTGTGAACAAATCTATGTACCCACTCATCCTGAGGGACATACTTCCATGCCTCGTAGCAGTTGCTGAGATGGTCCTGGGGGCAAGTTTTTCCATCAAACTTACTTCGTACTGTGGCCGACTGATCCGAGAACCGTAGGCGAAGGAGCTTCTGACATACTTCCCAGGTAGGGATCTGCTTCTTATGGCTCGTCCACCATCTGACTGCGGTAGCTCTGAATGCTGACTCTAGGGCTTCCATGATTTGTAGGGTAGGTATCTGAGCCGATATGTGTGCGATGAACGATGCCAGATCTTTCGAACCATCATACACAGGTATATGTCGGGTCTGTGAGTCGACCCATCTGACAGACTTGGTAAAGCAGGCATTGCTGCCCCGATGGAGCTCAGACAATCGGTGTTGCCAATTTTCGAGTTCCTCTTCAGGGTCCATCATACAGGAGCTACCAGACTCCCATCCTGTGGCCGGGGAATCCGCGTTACCTTCGTCCTGCACCGTGATAGGAGATACAGGTTTCACATCAGCCTGATCGTTATGGTAGATTGGCTCAGTATACCGTTCCCCTTGTGACGGATCCAGGGGCAAGATGACCCTGAAGTCTTTCCCTTCGAAGACCATCTGTCTCTTTTTGAGGTTGATCACTGCGGCATTTGCCATTTCCCATTCAATTCCTAATAGGGCTGGGTAAGGGTTGCTGTCATCAATGATCTCATTTACTTCGAAGTCCGCGAAGGTACTAACTCCGTCAATATCTATTTGGAGATCCAGGAATCTTCCTAAGGGTACAATATTTTGCTGGTTGGCCAGCCGCAACTGTATAGGAGACCAGGAAAGGGTAGGTTTCCCCATTTGTTCCCAAGTTTGTTTGGTTAGAACATTAACATCGGATCCCAAGTCCAAGATAACATCGGTCATATCATATGCCCCGATCTGAGCATTCAATCGCATTTCCCTGCCGGTCCTGCTGACTCGATGAACAGTTTTGTCCTGAGCACCAGTTTGCAAAGATTCACAGGTCGTAAGGATGGTCTGCAGCTCATTCCGAGCAGATTGATTTCTTAAAAGTTTAAGGCAGCTGTGCAGAAAGGTAGATAGTACACTTTCTTTATCCATCGATGTGTCGTAGGGCGGTGAATGAAGCTGCACAGGGACACTGGGTAGACTAGGGCCAGCAAATTCTTTCTTGGCCGCCATGAATGTCTCTTTTTCTCTGAGGATATCAAATGCAGGACTTTTTTCAGGGGCCTTACGAATTAGAGCTTCGACAGGGCGGTTTGGTGTTTCCTGGATATGTGTCGTGAGTCCACTTCGTGTAACGACATTAATGGCCGCCACAGGGCGGGGCTCTACAGGAATCATCTGAAGGTTCTGAGTAGGGATAGTCTGTCGTGCCTGAATTTTAGCGATCAGCTGAGGGCACTGTTCAATCACATGGTCGACAGCGCGGCAATACCGACACGTCGTAGTTGGGTTCCGACAGTCGCGAGCCAAATGCCCGGCTTGGTTACAATTATAACACACAATTTGGTTTCAGCCTCTCCCAGCCATGCCGCCACGACCTCCAGAGGTACCTCGGCCAGAGGCACCCCCCTGGTAGCCATAATTGTCGTTAAGTGGGCCTTCTGTTTGCACCCTGTGGGCATCATAGGTGCGGCACTCCTCTTCATTATGACCGATAGATTTGCAAAATTTATAGTAGGGGTTCTTAGGTCCCTGCGCATACTTTTGCAGCAGATAACAGTTCTCAGGTCGATGTTGGCCTGTCATTCTGCAAAGCTCACAATAGAGAACCTGTGGTGGAAAGGGGTTCGACGCGCCGGTCTGCAGGTACTTGGCTATTAGAGGGCACCGTTCCTTGTCATGTCCTTCAGTCCGACATTGCGTACACCACCCCGCTTCGCAGTCAGACTTCCCCTTTTTCATCTCGCGGAGTTCCAGGGCCATCGCAGCTAACTGCGCTTGGATTTGAGCAATCCCAGAGTCATCTCTGATAGGGGCAGTCTCTAGTTTCATTGCGATTTCTAGAGCCTCTTGCTGGTCAGCAACTTTCTGTTGCATGAGTGGAGTTCGGATATGTGGTAACAATGCGGCAATAAACCATTCCTTGTGCTGCGCAGGACTAATGGTAAAACTGACCTGGTCCAGTAGAACTTTGAATCTCTGATCAAAGTCCCAGACTGATTCGCCGCGCCGCTGTTGAATCTCTTTGAGTTCAGTGATGCTCTGGGACTCCGATTTAGGTTTTTTAAATTCTTTGATTATGGCCGCCTTGATTTCACCTAAAGTAGGGTTCTTGGTGCTAGAAAATTTCATGAACCAAGTCAGAGCCCTGTCCCGAAAAGATGTAATGAGCTGCGCGGCGGGCACATCTGGATCGGTAATTTGTTTTGCGGTCCAGACCGCGTCGCAGAGAAACCAGAACTGTTCTGGGTCTTCGGAGCCCGTGCCTTTAAAGATGGGGAGTTTAATATCATCAACGAGGTGGGCCATGGAATTTCGGGCGGTTTTGGGAAGGGGATTGGTGGTGGAAGGGGGGGATTTGCACGAGTAGGCTGGCCTGTGGTCGAAATACTCGAGTCTGGTTGACTCTCAGACTGCGGCGGAATGTCAGGGGTAGCGGAGCGGCGTCGCGGGGTAGCCGGCGGGTTTTCAACCGCAGGGCTGTGTGCGGAGTCCGACTCTTCAGGGTTTACAGGGGTGGACGTGGTGACCTGGCTTAAGGAAGAAGGGCTAAAATTTCGCTTATACCTTTTCCCGTTTCGCAGCAACCCGCGTTGCTCGTCCGAGAGAGTGGCACTTGCAAACATATGTTAGTATGACTAAACTAATAATCAGATTCAAACAGCAATATACCCATTTTAGCCAATAGTAGTGTAAGTCTTAAGCCTAATAAATTCAAAAAACTTACCACGAAGATCTTTGAAATACTGCCGTTCAGCGAACCAATTACTGATGTCCTTCACCGAGGGCCTCCAGAACATAGCCCTTGTGGTACAAGGTAAACCCCTCGTGAGCAGGTACTGAGTTCAACCGGCAACGGAACCAATTTGTTGGGCACTTGGGCAGACCCGGGTTAACGCTTTATACGTCGCACCAACAAAAGACCCACTGTGTTGGCCCTTTCGGAAACAACCTGCGTGCAGGTTGCAGTCTCACCCGAAACAGCAATGGGGTGCCGCAGAATCAGGTTTCTGCATGCAGAGAGGGGTATTACTGTACCTTAGCCTTTCTAAAGAATTATTATTCAACTTCCTGTTAACTTAACATTCATTCACATATAACTTCACAGCATAATAAACAAAACCCAACGTGCATAACCCACTACAGGGAATCCACAACGAAGCTTAGTATTAACAGAGATATTATATCATCAGATATATTCAGTTTAATGCATGAAAATGACAGAAACAGAAACACAAAACAAAACCACAACACCAAATATAACGTGGTTCACCCCCAGTGTAGGGGCTACATCCACAAACTGCGTTTTATTCCTCTTTCCTCAAAACCACAGTCTATCTGCGCACTCAGCTGCAGATTCCTTCAGCCCTTAACATCCGTGCACACAGCAGCAGGCTTCTGCGCACACAGCTGCAGATCTTCCTTTCTTCCTTACAAAACCCCTCTGCGCACACAGCTGCAGAGGTCATCCACGCACACAGCTGGGACTTGACCTTTCCTTACAAAAACCAACCTTACTTCGCCTTATCTTTCTCTACATCAAAAATCCTAACCTATCCATTTTACATAAGCGCTTATTTATACTGCGCAGTTTCACATAAACCATGATCTTAAACCATGGGCACCCACAAAAACCCTAAACCCTGAATTTAAACCATGGGTTTATTACAAAAAGAGAGGGTTTTGACTTACCCTGACACCCCTAAGACTATTTTGACCCATAGCTCCGCTTACAAATTTTCTAATTAACCGCGGAGTTACCTCCTATGGAGTATGCGCCCCAACAAAAGAGCCTATTTAGAATTATTTTTATTACCAGAAGTTACAGTATCAGAAAACTGATATGATTCCTCTTGATTCTTATACAGAATGAAACCAAGAGCTTACAAAGTTCAAAAATTAAATATTTAAGTCAAAAGGGAGACCCCTAGGGGGATTCATAAGGCCCAAAAGTCACTTTCGAACAGCAGCTCCTCCTCTTTTCTGTTATACCTGCTAAAAACCAGCAAGCTTATTAGAATGAAATATGCCCAAAAGCACTCTAAAAGTACCTTTGGGTCAGCTTACTTTTAATCAAAAAAAAGATAAGTTAAAACTAGTTAAAAAAGGTAAAAAGGGAACCAAGGAAAGCAAGCTTTCCTTGGGATCTTGGATTGCATTTTAGGCAGCCAATATGATGTGCACTGATTTCTAGATTTATCTCTTATAATAGAAAATAGAAATCTAATGCATGCAAGCTACAAATTCTCTTTAAAATTCCATGCAAAAAGGACGATTTCCCTAAAGCTAGATCTAGAATGCTTATGAAACCTTTTAAGAACAAGATATAGATTATGGAATTTGAGGAGATAGATCTATGTTAAATTTGCTTTAAGATAATATATCTAAGCAATATCAAAGCTGTGAACAAAGTAACCAGGTAAAAAAATTGATTTTGAAGGAGGAAAAGGAGAAGAGAAGTGCTTGTTGCTGAAGCAAATCTGCAATGGAAACTTGTTAGTGGAATACAGAGGGGAAATGTCTTCACAAAGATTTTGGATGTATAGTGGAGTCAAACTAGATCCACAGCTCGTCCAATCCTTGCTACCTGAAAGCTAAACACACAATCCTACACGAAACCTCATGAGATCTGGATATATATATGAAAAAGAGACAAGATCTACATGCAAATAAACTTATTAAACATGTATAATCTAGATCTTCTAACATATATGCTATGAGATATAAGAAAAACAAGTAACCTTACTTGCCCAACTATACTTCTATTGATTCAGTTAAATCATTCAAGCGAGACAGGGTTCAGATGTAGAAATTGAGAGAAAAGTCAGCAAAATCAATAGCCGTAAGACAATGCTTAATCCACACATATGAGAGCATTACACCATTTGGCCTCCAAATCTTCTTTATTTCAACAATCAAAATATTACAACAGTATTACAATAGCAAGCCCTTCAATCCAGCTCTAACTATCTTGGAAGAGGAGGCTTATGCTTTGATTTATACAAAAAATAGGAGATCCAGCCCAGGGGGGGCACAAATCCCAAGGAGACAAATCAAATTAGCTGATGGAGAGTCAATCAATGCAGATATGAAGCTGAAATGAGCCTACTTGTCAACCAGGGGGCTAATTGAGCTGACACATCAACCCATAAACTGACACATCAGTCCACAAAGCATCCAGGAGAGTCCACATGTGTGGAGGAGAGAGAGAGGGCGCAATTCCCCATAAAGACTGCTGAAGATCAACTCTGGATCTGATTTGATCACCTCCTTCAATCAAGGATTTGTTAGATCCAGTCAATCTGGTTCAGATCTGACTAATTTCAATCAAATCAGTTGAGAATCCACTGATCTATGATTTTGGATTTGCTCCATTATTCATCAATTTATTAATTAAAATAATCAATAAATGGATTTTGGGGGCTTTCTGACCTGAGTGATGGAAAATCACTCAAAACTAGGAAATAGTGGGTCCATGGGTTTACATGGTGCTCTTAGCTTGAAAATGAGCACCTACATGACTGAAATTGATTATTTGGCCCACTTTTATTACAAAATCAATTTTTCCAATTAAACTATTAAAAAATAGCCTAAGTTTTGGAAAAATTAAATTTTAATAAAAAACACTAAAAAACTAAAAAATTGAAAAATTGAAAAAACCTAGGGGGACTTAGACATGTTCATATGACTCGACCATGATGTCTAGCATGTTTATACATTGACACATAGACTCTAATAACCTCAATAGGCCTAAATTCCAATCCGAGCACCCCAACTTTGGAGGTATGGAGTGAAAAACTTAGAAATTATTAGTCGTTTATTCAACAACCAATAATAACCAAGGGAAAAAAAACCCTGGGCTGATCGCATTGACAAATAAAGTCTAAGAGACTAAGTCTTTTACAGACACTATCATGCTAGATCATTCATTACAAATCCCCCATGGGGTATGAACATGTGGCATAGTACAACAAAGCTCCCCATAAGCAAGACTGAAGGTTCGAACAAGTTATCCTTGTCTGGTTCACCAGGCTCACTTGATAAAAAACCACTAAGTACAACTTAGGTGTCAACACCTAGCGTAGGAGTATGTTTCCATTTCACTAGTGCCATGGGAAACTCATCTGGGGGCCACCTACTACTTGATGCACCATTTTGCATGAGTTTGGGAGATCCTGAGGCCAATCCCTATAATTTAGGAACCCACACTGAGTCATGGGAGTCCCATCATCAGTTCACCCTAGTCTATTTTGAGTTATCCTCTGATGGGCATCATTTAGTTCATCTCCAATTATCCTAGCACCACATTTGCATGAATTAAGGAGGTTAAGGTCCTTTTCCTCCCTACCTTGATCAGTTAACTTATTGTGAATTGATTTAGTTGTACTCAGTTAAACTAGTGAGCCTCGAGTGGTGATTTTCCCATAGTTAATGATATCTGGAATTAGTGAAAGTTGTGTAATTCAAATTGCACCCAGTGGATTCAAATTCTCCCTATTGTATCATCATTGCATTACACACATATTAATGATAATGAAAGTAATGTTATGCTGACCAATTTTTGTCTCTTAACTGTTCAATTTCACCATGATTGTTTTATCATTGTACTGAATTTCTTCTTCCTTCTTCAAACTTCTTTCACAGTAAGGTTCAACGAGAATCTTGAAGATATGTTGGTAGGAAACAACCCTCTCATCCTTTTTTATTTTTATTTTTGTTTTAGATCAATAAAATTCTGAGCAACATTTATCTTTATAAATTCTTCGAAAATTTATAAAGAGTCCCTTCAAAATCTTCTATTCTGAAGGTACTCTAAATATATAGACATCTATTTCATACGAAAAGATCATTTGGAAAACTTTATGTTGAAAAACTCATTTAGCAGCTGCTACATCAAGTTCTCATAATATTTGTTTTTATTACTAGGGGAATCAACAACTAGGGACTAGGCTGGTACTTGCGTGACACGGGGTCTAGGGATCCATTCCTGCTACCACTATACCCCTAGGTGCCCCAAAATAGCCTGCAAGAATGGGACATGGGGTAAGCTCGGGTGTGATTTGAACTCGTGACCTCCTTTACAACACGTGACTTCATATCAAGTGAATCGCCAATAAACCACACCCATGCAGGCCAAGTTCTCATAAGATTAGTTTTTCTTTCATTTCAGGATTGAAATTTGTTTTGCATTTAGCTTTTATTCTTCCCATCTTTTGTTTCTTTTAATTTCATTAGGATATATTCATTTGATTTATAATGGCTAGGATAATATTTGTATTATATTCTATGTTTCAATTGTTAATTTTTATATAAATTAAAAAATGAAATAATTTAAGCATATACCTAAACATTATATATATGAACCTATGATAACTAATGCTTGATCTAAACATCATTTGAATTATTGTTAAAATATTTTATGATATGATCAAAATTATAAATGAATTGATGCCAAATTTAAACCTTTGCTTATGACAAGCTTTACAAAATCCAAGCTTTGGTGACTATTCTACATTGAATTTGACACGATATTTGCAATTAGAAATTTGTACATCCTAAGTACTCATCGTGTCACTTCATTCTGCCAAATCGATTTTTAAAATCAATATCATTTATGGATCAGAGTACAAAGGGTATGATGTCGTGGTTTGATTCATGATGGTCCTTGTTCTTTGCGCTATCACCAGTTTAACGAAACCCTAAGGATGGAGTTATTCGTATGCACAATATGGCATTTCGTTTTTTTTTTCAGTATGAGCAAAAGAAAGGTTGGTATAGGGATCTCGTTAATAGAAAATATGGTTACGTTCCTCAGACCATCATTATGGCTCTCTTGTCCTTAATTGAACCATCTGGAGATGAATTATTGGACATCGAACTCGAAGCTTCTCGGTTAATTGAAAAAATTGGTTGGATGAAATTCTTTGGTAGCTTCGACGGTTATAATTTTGAAGTAACTCTTACATTTGCATTATCTTTGAAAGATAATATTGCATAGATAGGGGATTTTACTCTGGTTTTGTTGGAGGGTTTCATAGCTGGGGTGACCCAACTTCCCCAAATTGGGGGAAAATGGTTTAAGAGAGGTGAAGTGAATAAGACCAAATGAAAACAGTTCCTATTTCCTGTGCTTGTGGATTTCAATGACAAATTTGGGTATTCCGTGAAGTTTTTAAAGCCACAATGGAGATCATTACTTCAACTTATTATAAGGTATATCACCCGTGATGGGCGTTATTCATCGATACATTTCTATCATCTTAGACTATTAGTGGTATTCATAGGTTCAAAGTTAATTATTGCTTGTTATTTGCTTAATAGTCTTGAGAAAATGTCATGTGTTGTGAAGAATGAGGTCCAAAATCGTGAGCATAACTTATTTCACCATGGGTTAATCAAAATACTAGTTCAGTATCAATTATAATTAATGGACAAGACTTGGGAGCAATTTGTAATCGATAATAATTTAGGTCCGATTGAACATTGGCCTCCAACCTTATCCAAATCTTAATTAAAAAGAAGGAAATTGGCTGATGATGAACCCTCTATGTCAAAGATGGATGCTAACGCTGTGCAAAATGAGGATAGTCGATGGACTGTGATGAAAAATGTTAGCATTAGCGTGGAAAAAGGAAAGCCTATGGTAATTAATGAAAACGTCGTTGATCTCTATAATGAAAAACTCATTAAAAAGCCCGATGTAGTTGTTAGTGGTAAAATTGCAGACTTTGTAATTTCGAAGAAGCGTAAATTTAAACAAGGAGATTCAGTTTCTAAGTCTGCTCGTAGATTTACCCAAAGTATGGCAACCATTGAAACCCTTGCAACTGTCCAGCAACAAAAATAAACTCTGTTAGTAGAAATTGGTAGTGAAGATGAAATTACATTTCCAAATCATAATAGTATTGAAAATGATAAACTAAATGAAAATAAGGTTGAAGAGAATGATGATATGGTTAATGAATGTTCAGGTAAACATTTTCATGATATATCAGACTGCAATTCATCCTCTATGAGAAATCCTTCACCGTCGAGGAGTGATAAAATTTGTGAAAATATAGCCATATGCAATGAATGTTTTTGAGTAAGGAGGAAATTGCATTGATGCTTTTTAAGGCTCGACGTTTGGATCTCTCTCTAAGATCATCATCGGGAGTGATTACTCAAAAATATAATCCAGAGGCCAATGATCCACTTATATAGGGTTAGGTTACTGGTTCTAAGTGAGCGTGAGGTAATATAAAGCTGGTCGGTTCGTGGACTAGGTTGGGAAACCAAAATGTTCTAAGTAATCTATTAAGACCGGTGGAGTTTAGTTTTAGTATTTTTAAACATTCAAAGTGTTTTTAATTAAAATCTTAAGGTTAATAAAAACAATATTTTATTAATTTTATTTTTTAATTAATTTTACCTTTAAACTATTAGGAATGATTAAATTAAAATAAAAATTTAAAACTTTTATTTTGTTTTTAATTTTTAATTTTTATTTTTAAACTTATATTAATGTTATTAAAATTGATAATAAAATTGAAAATATTTAATTTTAATTTTAATTTTATACTATTAAGAGTAATGTTATAAAGTTTAATAGAAAAAATAAATTAAAATTTTTTATAAAGAAGGGTTTTTTCTTAAGGTTTAAGAATTAAAGGTAAACTTTTTATTTTTAAGGAAAGTAAGAATGAAAGAAAGGTTTTTTTTTTTTAAACTTTAAGGTATTAATGAAAAGAGAATTCTATAGTTAAGGGTGGATTAGGGCCACAGACAAGGTGGGGAAGACAACTTCTTTGGGTCATGGGGGTTCTTGAGGAGTGCTTTTTGAGTGAGTGTAGAAGGGGACGCCACGTGACGCTAAGTTTTTTCAATCATCTCTATTTAAGCAATCATTAATCATGTTGATTTCTATCTTCTCTCTTATTTTTCATTTAGTTAGGTTGTCTTCCCTTCCAATGACCTCAGCATTCTCAAGAGAAATGTGGTGTTGGGTAAGGTGAGCGTGTTCAGCTAGGGCAGACTTCTTGTGTCTATCATGCCTAAGGTCAGCCTCATGCTCTTTAAGTCTAGTTTCTATGGATCTTCCTGTTTCACTGATGTAGGGTTTATTACAAGAACATGGGATTGAGTAAACACCTTTAAAATATTTGGGTTCTATGGGGTCCTTAAGAGAGTCTACCATCTTCCTAATAGAATTTAGAGGGGTAAATAAAACCCTAAACCCTCTCTTTCCTATGGTTTTGGAAAACCTATCTATGGTTCCTTTTATATAAGGAAGGAAGATTATTTTCTCTTCTTCCTTGTTCTGGTCATTTTCTTTTTTATTAATTATATTTTTATTTTTATTTTTATTTTTATCCCTCTTAATTTTAGATATCATTTTCTTTATTTGTTTACTGTCATATCCATTCATTCTAAAAACTTGGTGTAGGTGCTCCAATTCTCGATCAATGTGGTCAAAATTTGAAATCCTATGTGCTCTTGTAGCTAAGGTGGTGATGATGCCTAACATTTGAGGGGGTTAATGATGTGAGTTGGCATGAAGGTATCTTTTAGTATGTGTCTTTTTTAGGAAAAATTGGTGTGCTATAGAGCCATCTTCCTTCTTCGATATTAACACATCTAGAAATGGAAAATTGTTGTTTGTTTCCATTTCCATGGTGAACCTTATACTGTTATTTTGCTTGTTTAGATGTTCTAGAAATTTTGCCGGGTTATCTTCCCCATGGGGCCAAACCACATCTGTATCAACAACATAATGTTTCCATCTTTTTGGTTTCAAGGGGAAGGATTATATGGCTTGTCTTTCAAATTTCTCCATGTAAATATTGGCCACAATGGGTGAGAGAGGTGATCCCATTGCAACTCCTTCTACTTGTTCATAGAACTCTTTTTGAAAAGTGAAGTAAGTGGATCACAGGCACACCTCAACAAGTTTGGCCATCCAATGTACAAATTAGCTAAATATATAGCAAACCTACTCAAACCTTTAGTTGGGAAAATTGAACCCTTTGTTGAAGATTTGATGACTTGGGTGGAGGAAATTTCCAAAGAAAAACTCAACAAGGAAGACAAACTTGTGAGCTTCGATGTTGTATCCTTATATACAAAAATACCCATAGATGAAGCCATTGATACCATAAAAGAACTTACCAACAGTGAGATGGTGAAACTTGTTGAGGTGTGCCTATGATCCACTTACTCCACTTTCCGAAAAGAGTTCTATGAACAAGTAGAAGGAGTTGCATTGGGATCACCTCTCTCACCCATTGTGGCCAATCTTTACATGGATAAATTCAAAAGACAAGCCATATAATCCTTCCCCTTGAGACCAAAAATATGTAAACGTTATGTTGATGATACAGATGTGGTTTGGCCCCATGGGGAAGATAACCTTGCAAAATTTATAGAGCATCTGAACAAGCAAAATATTAGTATAATGTTCAACATGGAAATGGAAACAAACAACAATTTTCCCTTTCTAGATGTGTTAATATCCAAGAAGGAAGATGGCTCTATAGCACACCAAGTTTTCTAAAAAATGACACATACTGAAAGATACCTTCATGCCAACTCACATCATTTCCCCCCTCAAAAGTTGGGCATCATCACCACCTTAGCTACAAGAGCACATAGGATTTCAGATATTTACCACATTGATCAAGAATTGGAGCACCTACACCAAGTTTTCAGAATGAATGGATATGGTAGTAAACAAATAAAGAAAATTGTATCTAAAATTAAGAGGGATAAAGATAAAAAGAAAAAGAAAAATATAATTAATAGAAAAGAAAATGACCAGAACAAGGAAGAAGAGAAAAGAATCTTCCTTCCTTATATAAAAGGAACCACAGATAGGCTGTTTAAAACCCTAGGAAAGAGAGGGTTTAGGGTTTTATTTACCCCTCCCAATTCTATTAGGAAGATGGTATATTCTCTTAAGGACCCCTTAGAACCGAAATACTTTAAAGGTGTTTACTCAATCCCATGTTCTTGTAATAAACCCTACATCAGTGAAATAGGAAGATCCATCGAAACTAGACTTAAAGAGCATGAGGCTGACCTTAGGCATGATAGACATAAGAATTCCGCCCTAGCTGAACACGCTCATCTTTCCCAACACCACATTTGTCTTGAGAGTGCAGAGGTCATTGCAAGGGAAGACAACCTAACTAAACGAAAAATAAGAGAGAAGATAGAAATCAACATTACTAATGATTTCTTAAATAGAGATGATGGCTAAAACTTAGTGACACATGGCATCCCCTTCTACACTCACTGAAAAAGTACTCCTCAAGAACCTCCACGACCCAAATAAGTTGTCTCCCCCATCTTGTCTGTGGCCCTAATCCACCCTTAACCGTAGAATCCTCTTTTCATTAATACCTTAAAGTTTAAAAAAAAACCTTTCTTTCATTCTTACTTTCCTTGAAAAGAAAAAGTTTACCTTTAATTCTTAAACCTTAAGAGAAAACACTTCTTTATAAAAAATTTTAAATTACTATTTCTATTAAACTTTATAACATTAAAATTTTTAAATTACTTTTTCTATTAAACTTTATAACGTTACGTATAAAATTAAAATTAAAATTAAAATTAAATATTTTCAATTTTATTATCAATTTTAATAATATTAATATAAATTAAAAATTAAAAACAAAATAAAAGTTTAAAATTTTTATTCTAATTTAATCATTCCTAATAGTTTAAGGATAAAATTAATTAAAAAATAAAATTTACAAAATATTGTTTTTATTTACCTTAATATTTTAATTAAAAACACTTTGAATGTTTAAAAATACTAAAAATAAACTCCATCGATCTTAATAGATTACTTGGAACATTTTGGTTTCCCAACCTAGCCAACTAACCGACCACCTTGATATTACCTCACACTCACTTAGAGCCAGTAACCTAACCCTATATAAGCGAATCATTGGCCTCTTGATTATCTTTTTGATCAAGCACTCTTGATGATGATCTCAGAGAGATCAAAACATTGAGCCCTAAAAAGCATTAATGCAGTTACCTCCTTACTCACAAAAATTCACTGCACATGGCTATATTTTCATAGGTGCAAACCCTCCACGGAAGGGATATCCTGAAGGATGTGAGACTACTGGAGACAAAACGTGTCAAGATCGCCAAAAGAGCCATAGACCTGGAAATTTTGAAGAACTGTAGAGACAACCAAATAATCCCTCAATTTTCCTTTATCAAGCACAAACTACGAAACCCTAGAAATGAATCGTTGTTCAAATCTATGAGCCTAGCACTAGTAAAAGATGAGCTGAAAAGAACTCGCTGAGAAATCCAAAGACTCTCTAAAGAAGTGTTCTACCTACATGTAAAGATCGCAAAAACTATCATGCCACTACTGTGGGATACAATAGATGCCACCATCAGCTTGAAATGTGCCAAAAAGAAGGATGAGGCAGTCGCGAAACAAAAGTGAAAGCTCTATTCTCTAAACAGTTGAAAAGATGAGAAAAAATCGGTCAAAGAATTACAGGAAACTAACATGATTAACCTATCGAAACTCCCATTAGATGAGGATGCACAAAGAGTTTTAGAGTTTGGTCTTAATTTTTCCATCGCACCAAACAAAATACCTATCAAAAACCTCATTTGCAGCATAGAAAGCGCTGTCAATAGCCTCCCTAAAAATGCAGTAGAGGAGATACGCTAGGAGTGCACCGTCATCATTCGCCACGCTAGACCATCGGAACCTAACATCTCGGTAGATGAAAGAAACGCATTGCAAAACCTTAGGGGAATTAAATAAATCAAGATAGTAAAGGCCAATAAGGGTAATGCAACAGTCATATTGGATTCAGAGGATTACGTAAGAAAAATGGATAATCACTTAGCTTGTGGGAGCTACAAAAAAAATAAAAAAGGACCCAGGTAGAACCATCTATAGAACTGTCACCAAGGCTATAAAAGAGTCTAACCTTGACGAAGAGATAAAAAGGAACCTTTATCCCAAAGACTGCTTGGTACCTTAGATCTATGGACTTCCAAAGATACATAAACGATGAGCCCCACTGAGACCAATCGTTAACACCATTGGTTCACCAACGTACAAATTAGATAAGTATCTTACAAACCTACTCAAACCTTTAGTTGGGAAAACTAACTCCTTTGTTGGGACTTGGGTGGAGGAAATTTCCAAAGAAAAACTCAACTAGGAAGACAAACTCGTGAGTTTTGATGTTGTATCCTTGTATACAAAAGTACCCATAGATGAAGCCATTGATACCATAAAAGAACTTACCAATAGTGAGATGATGAAACTTGTTGAGGTGTGCCTATGATCCACTTACTTCACTTTCCAAAATGAGTTCTATGAACAAGTAGAAGGATTTGCAATGGGATCACCTCTCTCACCCATTATGGCCAATCTTTTCATGGAGAAATTCGAAAGACAAGCCATAGAATCCTTCCCCTTGAAACCAAAAAGATGGAAACATTATGTTTGGTGATATGGATGTGGTTTGGCCCCATGGGGAAGATAACCTGGCGAAATTTCTAGAACATCTGAATGAGCAAAATCGTAGTATAAGGTTCACCATGGAAATGGAAACAAACAACAATTTTCCTTTTCTAGATGTGTTAATATCAAAGAAGGAAGATGGCTCTATAGCACACCAAGTTTTCTGAAAAAAGACACTTACTGAAAGACACCTTCATGCCAACTCACATCATTTCCCCCCTCAAAAGTTGGGCATCATCACCACCTTATCTACAAGAGCACATAGGTTTTCAGATATTGATCACCTTGATCAAGAATTAGAGCACCTACACCAAGTTTTTAGAATGAATGGATATGACAGTAAAAAAAAAAAAAAATTACATCTAAAATTAAGAGGGATAAAGAAAAAATAAAAATAAAAATATTATTAATAAAAAAGAAAATGACCAGAACAAGGAAGAAGAGAAAACAATCTTCCTTCCTTATATAAAAGGAACCACGGACAGGCTATCCAAAACCCTAAGAAAGAGAGGGTTTAGGGTTTTATTTACCCCTCCCAATTCTATTAGGAAGATGGTAGATTCTCACAAGGACCCCATAGAACCCAAATACTTTAAAGGTGTTTACTCAATCCCATGTTCTTGTAATAAACCCTACATCGGTGAAACAGGAAGATTCATAGAAATTAGACCTAAAGAGCATGAGGCTGACCTTAGGCATGATAGACACAAGAAGTCCACCCTAGCTGAACATGCTCACCTTACCCAACACCACATTTATCTTGATAATGTTGAGGTCATTGCAAGGGAAGACAACCTAACTAAACAAAAAATAAGAGAGAAGATAGAAATCAACATGACTAATGATTGCTTAAATAGAGATGATGGGAAAAAAAATTAGTGACATGTGGCATCCCCTTCTACAATCACTCAAAAAGCACTCCTAAAAAACCCCCACAACCCAAAGAAGTTGTCTCCCCCACCTTGTATGTGGCCCTAATCCACCCTTAACCATAGAATCCTCTTTTCATTAATACCTTAAAGTTAAAAAAAAAACCTTCCTTTCATTCTTACTTTCCTTAAAAGAAAAAGTTTACCTTTAATTCTTAAACATTAAGACAAAACCTTTCTTTATAAAAAATTTTAAATTGTTTTTTCTATTAAACCTTATAACATTACTCTTAATAGTATAAAATTAAAATTACAATTAAATATTTTCAATTTTATTATCAATTTTAATAATATCAATATAAATTTAAAAATAAAATTAAAAATTAAAAACAAAATAGAAGTTTAAATATTTTATTTTAATTTATTAAAGATCAAATTAATTAAAAAATAAAATTAATAAAATATTGTTTTTATTAACCTTAAGATTTTAATTAAAAGCACTTTGATTGTTTAAAAATACTAAAACTAAACTCCATCAGTCTTAATAGATTACTTGGAACATTTTGGTTTGCCAACCTAGCCGACGAACCGACTGGCTTGATATTGCCTCATGCTCACTTACAACTAGTAACCTAACCCCATATAAGCGGATCATTGGCCTCTTGATTATCTTTTTGAGTAAGCACTCCTGATGATGATCTCAGAGAGAGATCGAAGCGTCGAGCCTTAAAAAGCATCAATGCAATTTTCTCCTTAAAAAAATTCACTGCATATAGTTATATTTTTAGATGTACAAACCCTCCACGGAAGGGATAGCCTGAAGGATGTGCGATTACTGGAGAAAAAACGTGTCAAGATCGCCAAAAGAGCCACAAACCTCTAGAAACGAATCGTTGTTCAAATCTATAAGCCTAGCACTGGTAAAAAATGAACTGAAAAGAACTCACTTAGAAATCCAAAGACTCTTTGAAGAAGCATTCTACCTACACATAAAGCTCACAAACACTATCATGCCACTACTGTGGGATACCATAGACGCCACCAAAAGCTTTAAATGTGCCAAAAAGAAGGATGAGGCAGTCGCGAAACAAGAGAGAAAGCTCCATTTTCTAAACAACCGAAAAGATGAGAAAAAATTGGTCAAAGAATTACAGAAAACCAACGTGATTAACCTATTGAAACTCCCATTAGATGAGGATGTGCAGAGAGTTTTAGATTTTGGTCTTAATTTTTCCATCACACCAAACAAAATACCTGTCAAAAACCTAATTGCAACATAGAAAGCGTTGTCAATAGCCTCTGTGAAAACGCAACAGAGGAGATACGCCAAGAGTGTGCCATCATCATTTGCTAGGACAAATCACTGAAACCTAACATCTCGGTAGCTGAAAGGAACGCATTGCAGAACCTTAGGGGAAATAAAGAAATCAAGATAGTAGAGGCCAATAAGGGTAATGCAACAGTCATATTAGATTCGAAGGATTACGTAAGAAAAATGGACGATCACTTCTCTTGTGGGAGCTACAAAAAACTAAAAAAGGACCTAGGTAGAACCATGTGTAGAACTGTCACCAAGGCTATAAAAGATTCTAACCTTGACGAAGAGATAAAAAGGAAACTTTATCCCAAATATTGCCTAGTACCTTGGATCCAAGGACTTCCAAAGATACATAAACAAGGAGCCCCACTGAGACCAATCATTAACACCATTGGTTCACCAATGTAAAAATTAGCTCAATATCTAGCAAACCTACTGAAACCTTTAGTTGGGAAAACTTACTCCTTTGTTAAGGATTCGACGACTTGGGTGGAGGAAATTTCCAAAGAAAAAATCAACAAGGAAGACAAACTCGTGAGCTTCGATGTTGTATCCTTTTATACAAAAATACCCATAGATGAAGTCGTTGATACCATAAAGTAACTTACCAACAGTGAGACGACGAAACTTGTTGAGGTGTGCCTGCCATCCACTTACTTCACTTTCCGAAAAGAGTTCTATGAGCAAGTAGAAGGAGTTGCAATGGGATCACCTCTCTCACCCATTGTGGCCAATCTTTACATGGAGAAATTTGAAAGACAAGCCATAGAATCCTTCCCCTTGAAACCAAAAGGATGGAAACGTTATGTTGATGATACGGATGTGGTTTGGCCCCATGGGGAAGATAACCTGGCAAAATTTCTAGAACATTTGAACAAGCAAAATAGTAGTATAAGGTTCACCATGGAAATGGAAACAAACAATAGTTTTCCCTTTCTATATGTGTTAATATCGAAGAAGTAAGATGGATCTATAGCACACCAATTTTTTTGAAAAAGGACACATACTAAAAGATACCTTCATTCCAACTCACATCATTACCCCCCTCAAAAGTTCGACATCATCACCACTTAGCTACAAGAGCACATAGGATTTCAGATATTGACCACATTGATCAAGAATTGGAGCACCTACACCAAGTTTTTAGAATGAATGGATATGACAGTAAACAAATAAATAAAATTATATCTAAAATTAAGAAGGATAAAGATAAAAATAAAAATAAAAATATAACTAATAAAACAGAAAATGAACAGAACAAGGAAGAGAAAAGAATCTTCCTTTCTTATATAAAAGGAACCACGGATAGGTTGTCCAAACCCTAGGAAAGAGAGGGTTTACGGTTTTATTTACCCGTCCCAATTCTATTAGGAAGATGGTAGATTCTCTTAAGGAACCTGTTAGCACTCCATTTGCAATAGTTGATTTATGGGCCTGATAGAGTTCAAAAGGGTCCTATTCTTTGGAAAATTAGACAAACGCCCTTCAGATTATCAAATACAAATTTTCCATCATTTAGGACCATTAGATAAAGAAGAAGGCTTGATCTACAGTGGTAGATCCTTCTGAAGGTCAAGGCATTGCAGCGGTGAAGATGAGATAAAGAGGCATCGTAGATCAACGATCCAGAAGCACAACGAAGAAGATCGACGATGGAGTGTGGTCCCATAGGCTGAAAGATGCAAGGAAATACCTAAGTTGGATATTTGTGAATTCTGTTAAAACATGCAAACAATGAAAGGCTGAGATCAAGGCAAATCCCGATCGATGGCCTGAGATAGTTTTGCTGAGCAAACATGCTCAGTAGAAGGAGTTCTCCCAAATCATGAAATAGGTTAAAGGGTAGAAATATGTAACGGTGGATATGAGGGAAAGAGCAGATCTACGGCATCATCTGATTTCGCAAGCCAAACTTGTGCAGATAAAGTCACGATTTCAAATTGTGAAAAGTGGTACCGGCTGCAAAGAATCAGCGAACATGACAAAAGCGGAGGTAGATCTACGACTATGGCTCTTTTTGTGATCTGAACTAGCGTGGAAAACGCTAGGGTCCTGATTCACAAAAGAGGTGGTAGGGCCCACTCAAATCGATGGTTGCATGGGAAGGTCGATCTCGATCAACGGATAAAAAACACACCATGGTTTAAAGCTACTCGTTGGATCCATGAAAGAGGAATTAGTGGTGGAAGTTAAAGAAACATGGACGATGGATGTGAAAGGTTCCCCAAATCATAGGGTTGAGGAGGCCTCAAGGCTGTAAGTTTCACATCCAATGCAGAGCTAACAGTAGAGGGGATGTTCCTATGCGTGATCAGCCTCCCCGTAGGTTAGTTGATTCCCCTAGGTGCCATTTGTAGCACGCATATAGGTGAAATCATCTTTGTGGCGAGGCTATATTACTTAAAGACAAGCGGCCTCTATGAAGATTAGCATACGAAAATGAGGAATGTAATCGGTAGATCCACTCTTCACATGGGCCAATTCCAACACGACGAGGCAGACCATTTTGTTCCCTACATCACAAGAGAAAAAGAGCATGAAAACGTCTACTCCATGTACTTTACAGTATGCATCGATTGCACTAGGTGGCACCCCAAAAATATTTCCCACAGAAAAGGGTAAGATACTGCATCCAATGAAGCGACGTGACTAGATCCCCAGCAGGTAAAAATTCACTCTGCCCACACCCTCACATGCGTTAACACCAAGAGACTCAATGACAAGATGTGTGGGAATGTTGATCGATCATTATAGAGTCCAGTCTCGTAGCCTTATATATATGCCTTTATATTGCTAGGAATGAGCTAACATACTTCTAGAGCCCGAGTTCTCATTTTGTTGCGAGTCTATAGAGATTTGAGGAGTTGGCAATGGCAATATGGTTTGAAAATCTTTTCTGTCTAGGTGTGTTGATGGTTGGTGAGCGACTTTCCACACTTACTCATCGCCTTGGTGTTCCATGCCAAGGATGACACCAGCCATTGGGGCCCAGACATGAAGAATTTTGAGAGATACACCCGCCTTTAGATGCCCGCACCTCTAGTGGTGTATTTCCTGGGCACCCACTTCCCACCGATGCTTTTTCAAGAACCCCTGATACCATTGCTACCTCCAAATCCTCCACACAAGGAGACAATCCTAGGCTGCGCTCTGTAGGAGCAGTTGTTTGGATGGGAGCATCAGGGGTCCAATGCTTGCACAGCCCTGTTTGTGAATTCCACTTTCCAAAGGTGATGGGGTTGGTGGAGGTATGCTCCACCATATTTCCTATGGGAGATCCCACCTCATAGGAGGTGAGGAGTATAATATGAACAAGCCACTACAAAAGCTTGCCTTGGCCAAGAGTGATGCGATCCTTCCTCCAGACCCCACGTCTAACATTGTTACCCAAAGAGGGAGGGTGCTACGAATGTGGTTGAGCAGGGGAAAGATGCAAAATTCCCTGCTAGTTTGTGTCCATACAAAAAGCCACCTTTGAACATGGAAAAAATGCAAACTTGGGATAGAAAAAGGATGCTATGCTGACTCAACAAGCTGGGTAAGAGATCCAAAGCCCAGTAAATGGTGATTCACCTGAAAACAAGCAGAAAGGTGTCGTACTCAGACTTGACAATGGTATCCAAGCATGTCAGGCTTTCACCCATGCCAAGTGTGCCCACTTGCTCCATAATGTTTATTGATATTTGTAAATCATGGTGATAGTTCCACTCTCTGAACTGTTAGTGTCTGATTATGACTGAAAACAGTTTTTAGGTTTTGTTTTGGAGAATAGTCTCAGTGCTTAAATAGTATAAACATGCTCCCAATAGAGGGAGACAGGGGGGGATTTTATTTTGGGAAACTTTCAAGTGGTGAGGCTCTCAATTGTACTTGGTCTCTGGTTTCTTGTTATGAATAAATTTGTAGAGGAAATATTGTCTTTCATGGCAGATATTCTTGTGTCATCTTTTCTTTCAATATGTAACCTTCTTACGTGAAATGTTCATCCTATTTTCATTCCAGTCTGTTATTTTGTCTCACATCTTAAATAAGTGTATAACAGTTTGGAATTCATACATGTTATGCTCTGTCTTTTGTTTCAGATGTTCATTAAATATTTCTTCTAAAGTTTCACAGGATTCATCCTATATATGCTTTGCGTGATGGGTTGTTTTCTCTCATATACTAATCGCCTGCTAAATATCTCCTGATTGCAAGATGGATGGATATCTTGCCTCTATTTGTAAATTTACGCCATCATTTACCTTCTGCAATATGTTCCCTACCCGGATCACTGACTCCATTTCCCAATGGTTTCTTTCCCTAATAAGATCACCGACATTTTACATCAAAGAACCCGCCCTATTCAGGAATCTAGACTCCTACCGATCTTGATCGAGTATCCTATGTGAAGAAAATATGGAGAGTAAAACAAGAGATCCCTCTCTGACTGTGTCGGGCCAGAGGTGCGGTCTAAAACAGTTCTGCTATTGCTTGGGAGAGGGACCTTTATCTGCCAACCTATGGGTTCAATCCTGGCGCTAACAAATTGGCGCCGTTGTCGAGGACAATATTGAAGATCATCCCTAGGAAGAACGATAAGAACGACATAGTCAGATTTGATTGTTGATGGTGAACAACGATTAGACACCATGAAGGTTATGCACATTTCACCTGGAGACTCCACTCTTAAAGGACTCAGACTTCAGTGACTCCACTAGTGATATGAGCCAGAAATAAAATTTGAAAGAAACAGGAAGAATCTGCTGGGAAAAGAGCTCGTTGTATGGCCGAAATATGCATAGAGAAAAGGTAATATACTCAAGTTTCCATTTCTTCCAAGGTGTTGCATCTTGCTTTATGAGCTTATTATTATCTTTTCCCAAGTTTATTAAAACAACCTTCTATAGTCCAATTTACTTAGAGCATAGCTACGAATATATTCATGTTTATCCTTCTTTACGAACCGAAAGCATTGCATCATCTAGTACATTTGATCTTGACCAGGATTTTTCTCTTGAAATTCATGACATTAAAAGTCGCCCCTGTGGACCTCATGAAGCCTCGGTTGATAGCATATCTATTGCACCTAACTTGGTCTCTCCCAGTATTCCAAGCCGATACAAACCACTACAATTACCTCTTATGCTCCATGATTTTCCTGCAAAATATTACAAGTACCTCCCCAAATTTGATGGAGAATCCAAAGACTTCACTGCTGAGAAGCATTTACAAGCCTTTGAGCATTTCTTTGACCATTTTGAGATAGAGCATGATGATGTTTATATGAGGAATTTTTCCTAGTCTTTGCAAGGGGATGCTAAAGAATGGTTCAAACACTTGCAACCTGACTCCATCAATACCTGGGAAGAGTTTTCTTGCATCTTTTTAAAATTTTGGGGTAAGAGAAGGTCACTGGATCAAATACTTTCAGAATTTTATTCCCTGAAGAGGCATGAGGGTGAGGCCATGTCTAGTTTTAACAGAAGATTTGCAAGATTTTATTATAACATGCATAAGGAAGTCCAATCTCTTGAAAAAGCCACTAAGTTCTATTATGCAGCCACCTTTCCTCCTGAACTATCATTACTTCTTTTGGAAAGAAAATCAACCACTCCGCAACATATGTTTACTGATTGTTTGGAGGTTGAGGAAAACCTTAAGATGTCCAAAAAATTGTCAGGTCAGGACAATGGTGGTGAAATGAAAGATACATTAAAATTGATTGGACCCTACAAGCATAAAGGGAGAATCCCTGTTCAACTAAAGCTTTCCCTTGCTAGACAAAAAGATGATCATCCTGATATAGAAGCAGATGGTTCTATAGGATTGTTTTCTGAAGGTTGCAATCTGCTCAGCACTGGATCTGTTAATGACGATTTTAAAGGGGATTTCGGTGTACCTGTGTGCAATGGGTATGAGGAGGAGTACTAGGAGTCTATACCCGAAGAGCCAGTTATAGAACCAAGGTCTGCTAATGGAGAAAATCAAGCTACAATCCAAAGTCATAAGGTTGAGACAGAAATGGATGAGGAAGGTATGAAAGGTGATAACCTACCCTTATGTTATTCCTCTTTTTAATTAATACGGCACAAGCTTAATGCCTCTAAGAAGAAATAGAAGTTAGAGGATATGGTGCATTCCATAAAATTATGTGGAAAAGAAGATGATAAAAAGGAAGAATCATGCAGTCCCTCTCTGTTGATTGATATGTCAGGAGTTTGTGATGAGGTGTTGAGTCACGAAGAAAGAGGCAGTATCCCGCAAATAAATACATTTTTTAATTTTCTTCCCTCAGGGATGTCTCCCCATAATGGAGGAACATGCTTGCTTAGTTCTGTTGAATGGAAAGGTGATGCTCATGATGAGGAGTACAAAAAAGGTGAAGCTCTAGCTTCAGGAGTTTTAGATGAGAGGGTGGATATTTCATTTGAGAATGATTCTGTGGGCCCCTGTCTAAGATCTTTGGAACATGAGCCTGACAGCTCACTAGAGGAAGGGAGTTCTGGATAGCTTTCCCATGAACAGATGAGAGAATATGCTGGAGGTTATTGCGCTTTCTATAATCCCATAGCAGAATACCTGGAGAGGCTGGGTAATGGTAATGACTGGTCACATCTCTACCATAAAGATCAGTTTATTTGTTATGTCCTTTTTCCATTATGCATTTCAATCCTGTTCATCAAACATGAAAAGGAAACAAAATTGTTAAGCAAGATGCTTGATTGGCTTCATTGGAAGTCCGATTTCACTTAATTGGGCTTATGCACTAAATTAGGTAGAGTAGGTAGGAACAAATAAGCGCAAAAACCATCGGGCATTTCCTTTAGTACTGTTTAGTTTATTTTTATTTTCAGTTGTAAATATAGGATTAAAGTCACAACTGTTCTCAGTTTCAGAGTATGGCTAAAAGCATAGTTTGTAGGTTGACTTAAATTTGTGTAGCAGGAGATTTGAGCAAGTTGAAGGCTCCTAGAATATGACCAAGACCAACCAATGGATGAGGCACTTTGTCTACGGGGTTCTTTGCTACCTCGCTGGGAGGATAGCATCCCTCGTACAGCTAGTTGTTAACATTTCGTTTGCAACAGTCGATTTATGGGCCTAACAGATTTCAAAAGGGTCCTATTCATTAGAAAATTATACGAACACCCTTCAAATTATCAAATTCACATTTTCCATCATTTAGGACCATCAAATAAAGAAGAAGGCTTGATCTACGGTGGTAGATACTTCCAAAGGTCAAGGCATTGTAGTAGCGAAGATGAGAGAAAGAGGCGTCGTAGATCAACAATCTAGAAGCACAACGAAGAAGATCGACAATGGAGTGTGGTCCCATAGGATGAAAGATGAAAAGAAATACCTAAGTTGGATATTAGTGAATTCTATTAAAACAAGCAAACAATGAAAGGACGACATCAAGGCAAAGCCCGATCAACGGCCCGAGACAGTTTCACTGAGCAAACATGCTCGGTAGAAGGAGTTTTCCCAAATCGTGAAATAGGTTAAAGGGCAGAAATATCCAACAATGGAGATCAGAGCATGAGAAGATCTATGGCCCCAGCTGATTTTGAAAGAGAAACTTGTGTGGATAAAGTCGCTATTCCAAATCATGAAAAGTGGTACCGGCTGCAAAGAATCAGCGGTCATGAAAAATGTGTAGGTAGATCTATGGTTGTGGATCTTTTTTCTATCTGAAATAGCGCGAACAACGTTAGGGTCCTGATTCAAAAAAAAGGTGGTAGGACCCACTCAGATTGATGGTTGCATGGGAAGTTCGATCTCGATCGACAGATAAAAAACACGCCGCGGTTTAAAGCTGCTTGCTAGATCCATGAAAGAGGAATTGGCGGCGGAAGTTAAAGAAATGTGGACGATGGATGTGAAAGGTTCCCCAAATCGGAGGGCTAAGGAGGCCTCAAGGCTTTACGTTTCACATTGAGTGCGAAGCTGACAGTAGAGGGGATGTTCCTATGCATGATCGGCCTCCCGGTATGTTAGTTGATTCCCCCAGGTGCCATTTGTATCATGCGTACTGGTGATATCATCCTTGTGGTGAAGTCGTGTTACTTAAAGACAAGCGGCCTTTGCGAAGATTGGCATATAGAAATGACTAAAGTAACCGAAAGATCCACTCTTCACATGGGGCAAGGCAAGCATGAAGGGGGAGACCACTCTGTTCCCTGTGCCACAAGAGAAAAAGAGCATGAGAACATCTACTCCATGTACTTTACAACATAGATCAATTACACTAGGTGGCGCCCCAAAAATATTTCCCACAACAAATGGTAAGATTCTGCATCCGATGAAGCGATGTCACTAGATCCCCAGTAAGTAAAAAATCACTCTGCCCACACCCTCACACATGTCGACACCAAGACACTCTATGGCAGGATGCGTGGGAATGCTGACCGGTCATTACAGAGTCGGGTCTCATAGCCTTATATATATGCCTTTGTAATGTTGGGATTGAGCTAACATACTTCCAGAGCCCGAGTTCTCATTTTGTTGCGAGTCCATAGAGATTCGAGGAGTTGGTGATGGCAATTTGGTTCGAAAAGCTTGTCCATCTGGGTGTCCTGATGGTTGGTGAGTGAATTTCCACACTTACCCATCACCTTGGTGTTCCATGCCAAGGATGACACTAGCCATCGTGGCCCAGACATCAATAATTTTGAGAGATACCCCCGCCTTCAAATTCCTGCACCTCCATTGGCACATTTCCTGGGCCCTCACTTCCCACCGATGTTTTTTAAGGAGCCCCTGATACCATCGTTGCCTCCAAATCCTCCACACAAGGAGATAGTCCTGGGCTGCACTCTATAGGAGCAGTTGTTTGGATGGGAGTATCAGGGGTCCAATGCCTACACAACCCTGTTTGTGAATTCCACTTGCCAAAGCTGATGGGGATGGTGGAGGTATGCTCCACCGTAATGCCTGTGGGAGAGCCCACATCACAGAAGATGAGGAGTACAAGAATGACAAGCCACCACAAAAGATTTCCTTGGCCAAGAGTGATGTGATCCTTCCTCCAGACCCCATGTCTAACAGTGTTACTCGGAGAGGGAGGGGGCTGCAAATGAGGTAGAGTAGGGGAAAGATGCAAACTTCCCTGCTAGTTTGTGTCCATACAGAAAGCCACCTTTGAACATGACAGAAATGCAAACTTGGGACAGAAAAAGGGCGCTATGCTAACTCAACAAGCCGGCTAAGAGAACCAAAGCCCAGTAAATGGTGACTCACCTGAAAACAAGCAGAAAGGCGTAGTACTCAGAATCCACAACAGTGGTCGAGCATGTCAGGCTGTCACCCAGGCTGAGTGCACCCACTTGCTCCATAATGTTTATTGATATTTGTAAATCATGGCGATAGTTCCACTCTATGAACTGTTAGTGTCTGATTGTGATTGAAAACAGTTTTTAGGTTTTGTTTTGGAGAATAGTCTCAGTGTTAAAAATAGTATAAATATGCTCCCGATAGAGGGAGACAGGGGGGGATTTTATTTTGGGAAACTTTCAAGGGCTGAGGCTCTCCATTGTACTTGGTCTCTAGTTTTCATGTTATGAATAAATTTTGCAGAGGAAGGATTGTCTTTCATGGTAAAGGTTCTTGTGTTGTCTTTTCTTTCAATATGTAACCTTCTTACGTGAAATGTTCATCCTGTTTTTATTCCAGTTTGCTATTTTCTCTCACGTCTGAAAAGCACGTGAGAGAAGTTGTCTCCACCACCTTGTCTGTGGCCCTAATCCACCCTTAACCATAGAGTCCTCTTTTCATTAATACCTTAGATTTTTTTTTAAAAGGACCTTTCTTTCATTCTTACTTTCCTTAAAAAGAAAAGGTTTACCTTTAATTCTTGAATCTTAAGACAAAACCCTTCTTTATAAAAAAAATTAAATTAATTTTTCTATTAAACTTTATAACATTACTCTTAATAGTATAAAATTAAAATTAACATTAAATATTTTCAATTTTACTATCAATTTTAATAATATTAATATAAATTTAAAAATAAAATTAAAAATTAAAAACAAAATAAAAGTTTAAATTTTTTATTTTAATTTAATCATTCCTAATAGTTTAAAGATAAAATTAATAAAATATTGTTTTTATTAACCTTAAGATTTTAATTAAAAACACTTTGATTGTTTAAAAATACTAAAACTAAACTCCATCGGTCTTAATAGATTACTTGGAACATTTTGGTATCCCAACCTAGCTGACGAACTAACCAGCTTGATATTACCTCACGCTCACCTAGTAACCTAACCCTATATAAGCGGATCATTGGCCTCTTGATTATCTTTTTGAGTAAGCACTTCTGATGNAACCGACCAGCTTGATATTACCTCACACTCACCTAGTAACCTAACCCTATATAAGTGGATCATTGGCCTCTTGATTATATTTTTGAGTAAGCACTCCTGATGATGATCTCAGAGAGAGATCGAAACGTCAAGCCTTAAAAAGCATCAATGCAGTTTCCTCCTTACTAAAAAAGTGACAAAATTCTTCAAAGGCTTCTCAAGCAGGATTTTAGAAGCCGAATTTCTAGATTGGAAATAAAAATTGCAAAGCTACACGCTAATACTCCGGTTAAAGATGAAGAAATTAAAACATTAAAAGAAGAGTTACTAAATTGGGTTAGAAGGTTGGAAAATTTGAAACAAAAGAAGGATAGATACAAAGAAATGAAAAGAGCCATGATAGTAACTCGTGAACAATTAACAAAGTTAACTGGGCAGTAAAGAACAAGAATTGTAAGTCTATGTGTTAGACTATCAAAAGCTAGAAGAACTGTCAGGCTTCGGATTTCAACCTTAATGTTCCTTTGCCATAATTTAAAGGGTTTTGTTTTATTTTGGATTATACAAGTAATGAAAGTCCTTAGCTAGCATACTCACAGAATTAAAATTCTGTCAGCATTCTTAGAACATTTGATTTCATTATGTATTTAATTCAAAATTTAATGAAATTAATCCATTTGATGACTTGGTTCTGGAGGTGGAGATTCGACTATTGTTTAGATAATTTTGGTTGTTGGAAGGATGTGATATTTACAACCAGATGTTTCATATGATCACGATCTTGGTGATAAGATGTTGATGTTGTTGTTACCTCAACGAAATTTTGGTTATCAGATTAAGGAACGATTTCTAGGTGTTTATTATGACTGAGTTTCTTTGCATGGACCTATTTAATTTCATGAATGAGGATCATGAAGTTTTATGAACACCTGTTAAGTTGATTACACATTATCAAATTCTATATGTTAAATTGAATGTATTTGAGATTGAATGAAATGATTACAATTATCGTTTGGTTGATCCCTTAATAGCTGTCAAGAGATGACATTTATTTTTAGGCATTAGTTACATAAAAATAGAAGTAGTGTGATGAAGTTTTAGTATTTAAACTGTAAGCAATCATGAGAAAGTGAGGGGAGATCATTAAGAAGATATTGCTTATGGACTACAAATCATCTAGAGTATTGTCAAGTTTCTAATAACTTTTGTTATTAAGATTTTTCGGCACGGTTTATTCAAACTGACCTATCATGTTAGATTCAGTTTTGTGAATTTATATAATATTTTCATAGCAATCTTTTGCGTTAAAATTCGCTTACAGTTATATTTTATGATAATTGTGTGAATCATATATAATGACTCAAGTCAAAAGTACATTTTCATGTTAGATATTAGTAATATTTTATTATTTTATTTTTTTGCTTAATAATTTGATTAAGGATATTATGCATGAATAAATTGATTGATTGATTTACTTATGTTTTTGCAAAGTATTCTATCAATTAGTCTAATATCTTTAAGTTCTGACATTAAAGTGTTATGTGTTAATTTCTTATTTTTATGATTTTAAGTTATTAATAATTATTTATTAGTATCTTTTTCATCATACTCTATTTTACAATAGATAGTGATTGTAATTATAACTGTGATTAGTTTTTACTGTCATAGTTATTTTTATAAAAAATTCTATTGTTTAATAGTTAATAATAGTTAACACACTTTATAATCAGCTCCTAGCCGAGATAGTTTAGATAAATTAGAATAGATTTTTCCTTTTAGTTAAATTTTATATTATTTGTAACAGCAGTTAATTGAGCTTCTTTTTATTATTCCTAGGAAATATCTTCAGAAAATTGAAAGACCCTCCTTAAGAGAGCACAAAAAATATCAGTTATGCATAATTAGATTAAATTTCATTTAGTAGTTGTTGAATAGGACTTACTTGTTAAATAGATATATTATACTAATAGCTTATTTTAATTTAAAGATCAATATTTATGTTTAGTTTTAATAGCTTAAGTTTTGTTAATTAGAATTTAGTAGCATTAAGTAGTTTAGATTACACTTTTCTAGGTGGAAGTTTAAAAATCTCCTTAAGAGGGTTAAAACCTAAGTGGTAGCAGGACCAAAAACCTGTGAAAATCAACTAACCCAAACACACCAAAAGCTGTAGTAAGCAACTTGTGTGGGTTTATTTTCCGTAGTTAACCTCATTCATAAAATTTGGTCAACAAGTGGTGCTAGAAGGAGTGCATCTAACCATAAATGGTGGATAATGCTCAGAAAAATCATGCAGCTGGTTCAGATCCTTTATCATTAAGTTAATCGAACACTCCTAGTGTCCCAGATGCTTTAGTTATTTCTCCAATCGAAAGCAATGATTCTCTATTTATAAATGATGTTAGATAAATCCTAGAAAGAGACCATACTTCTTTCCCTTACACTCCAAATCATATTGAACAAGATTTAGGGGAATCTAGGAGAGTTCTTACTAGAATATATTCTCAATGGACTGGTATTCCTCCTATTGATTTTGGTTTACCCCATAGAACTAGAAATAACGCTTCATCTTCTACAGTTCAATAATTTTGGATTGGAAGTCCAAACTATCAGTTTAATACTTCGTCCAGAGGGATTATTGAAACAAATATTGATAGAAGGTTGATTACTTCTCATAATTCTGGTCAACCTCCATATCCTCTAGATTATTCACCCGACAGTATGAGACATAGTAATCCTAGTAATTCATCAGATTCTGAAGAATACCACATGGCTAGAATAGGAGGAGGAAATCCACCTAATATACCAAATCCACCTGATCCTCCTCTACCTTGGTTAAGGAGGAGTGCAGTTGTCATTCCTGGAATACAACATCCATTACCCAAGCATCCAGATAATTTTTTACCTAAGTTTAATCCAAATAACTAAGAACCGGTTGATAACCACATAGACAAGTTTATTCTTGTTGTTCAAACCATGAACGTACAACATGAAAATGGTGTATGTCATACTTTTCCCTTAACATTTAAGGGTAATGCTTCGACATGATATTTTTCTTTAGTCCAAGGTTCTATAACTAATTGTACAAAATTTAGCCAATCCTTCTTGGATAAATTCAGAGAATACAAAACACCTGCTGCTTTGGCCCTTGAATTATCTTGCATCAAAATTGATAGCAAGGAACGGATCTAAGACTTTAATCAGCGGTTCCTTACCCTAAGAATAAAATACCTATTGCTTCTCAACCTCCCGAGGATACTATCATTGAGAATTATGTGTCTTCTTTACTGAAGTATTTAGGTATGTTTGTCAAGCAAGCAAATAAGACTACTTTGGTAGAATCTTTTGAGGAAGCAATTAAAGTTGAAAAGAATGCTCTGACCTTTGAACCTGAAAGAAGTGAAAAGGTGGAAAATGCTAGTCGAAGGGGAAATGAGATCACATCTAAATCAAGTACAAATAAAGACTCTAAATCATTCGATGTTAGAGTTTTAACTATTTAAGTGGTAGGATTGAAAAAAAATTCAGAAGCATCTTCTTCTAGAGGATTCTTTAGAAATCAGTTTAAGAAAAATACTGCCAATAATAAAATGAAATCCCCTCCTGATGTAGCATTTAATGAGGAAATATTTAACACTATAGGTACAGTATTATCTATGCGTAAAGTTTCTATAAATGAATAAATAGGTGATCATGAAGTAGAAGAAAACTCTGAAACTGAAGATGAACCTCAAGAACAAGAAGAACAACTAGTTCGACACTTTTGGGATAGCTTAGTTAGGAATGTAGAAAATAAACATCATCCTTTAGGAAACATGCTTATAATAATCGAAGTAAAGGATTAAAAAATACTCCTGGAGCATCAAGCTCAAATTAAGATAAAGTAAATAATAGTACTTTACCTGCTAAACAAGAGTCTTAGTATTCCAACTATGCAACAATTGGATCTACAATATGATATCATAAAAGACTTGAAAAAGAGTCATGCTAATATCAATATGTATGACCTACTTCAGATATATCCTATGCCTAATGGTTCTATTATAACTTTACCAATGGAGTTACCTATTCATAGTACTCAAGATAAAGCAGTTGTTAGCTGAAACAATGATTTAGTTGTTAAAGACAAACATAAATTAGCAGCTGACAAAACTTCATTAATAGGTAAAAAATAAAAATCAATAACTCCTCCTTTCCTTCTTACATTCAAAATTTATAATGGAAACGTTCATAATTGTATAGTTGATTCTAGAGCATCATCCAATGCCATGCCTCTATCAATTTGTAGAAGGTTGAATGCAAACTATACTCCAAGTGAAACACAGATCACACAGCTAGATCGTTCGAATGTAAACATTTTAGGAGAAATGAAGGATGTATTAATTAGGCTTGCAAGTAACCCATCAGTATATCAAATTAAAGACATTGTGGTTGTTGAAATTCCTGATGCTTGTGGATTTTTTTTTAGCAGGGATTGGTCACCTAAATTAAGTCATTTCTTTACAACAAATTGGTCAACCTTATGGCTTCCCAAAACCGGTAAAGCCAATAAAATAAAAATTGGAAGAGAAATATACTTGAGATATACTTATATTCAGCCTAATTATGCACTAGAAAATTCTGTAAATATTGTAGAAAATCATAATTTTATTAGTAACAGTAAAGTAGTTGTAAATAATTTACTTTGGAGACTTTATTTTGATGTGTCAAAATCAAAAGAAGGAGCTAGAGCTGGTTGTATTCTAATTGATCCTAAAGGAAATAAAACATTTATATCTTGTAGGTTGGAGTTTGATTGTTGTTATGGAAGGAAATTCCTATGGCTTTGGGACCACAACAGACAGCTAGACTCCAGAAATCAATCTTTCCCCATATGCAATAGAAATAAACAATCTAACACTAAAGGATCGAACCTCGTACCTTATTCTGGACGGTTGAAGTAGATCCCCGTTGCGCTTTCCAATCTTCAGCTTGAATTGTTATAGCACATCCTCAACAACAAGTAAACAAGACAAGCATACTATATTTCATGGTGTTAGATCTATTCTAGCATATATAGCATCAATAATGTAAAAGCATTTGATACATTCCAATGGATACAATATTCAATCAAATACACATTACTGAACAGGAAAAGATATTTCTATTAATAATAATCAGAGATTACAAGTGACAACCTCTGACGGCACGTCTGCGAATCGGAGAAACTGAATCCCCCACTTGGGCTTCCACCACCTCAATCCTCCATCACTTCGATAGCAAGCTTACTAGCAAAGGGAAAGCTTGGGAAGAACACAACAGTGATCCAAAGGGACAAAGGGATGCAGACTCAAGCATAAAGTTCTGGCAACAATGGACTATAATTTTGATGCTCTCAATTCTCTCTTATGCTTTCAATGTACCAATGGGTTCCTTATATATTTCTTCAAAGGGGTATTGAAAGGTCGAATCCGTGCGATCTCAAGGCATATGGAAGGCCAGGAGTCATATGAGTCGGATCCAAGTCAAGGAACAGTCCAAAAGTATTTGGATTTATGTACACATCCCGATGTACGCGACTATAGGGGACAGATCCGCGTATGTACGCGGATATCGAGGGAAAAGCCACGTATATCAATATTCTAATGTTTTTAGGGATGGTGGGGAATACATCAAAAGACAACAAGTGGTCCAAAGGGGCTAATGAGTCTGCAGCGGGACAGGGGAAGGCCATACAATGTGTGATTCACCTAGTGTGGTGAAATCCGCTATAACAGATGCCCCCTAATGTATGAGATCAGAGGGGTTATACGATGGCCAAAATACATTATAAGTCCATCCCAGAAAGGAAGTGATGAAGGTACCCAAATGGAAGACCAGCCACCCAATCAGCATAATACCATAATACAACTTTGCATATAATCTGCAAGTACATATAGCAATCCTGGATACATAAGAGTACAATGGCCATGAATAGGCATATAACATGATAGAACATATGTGGTCATCGCCACATACAATATTCATAGATCAGAATCTCCATGATGAAGATATACAATATACATAAGGACCATGATCTCCATAATGGCTGAAGATATAAACTGGATCAAGATCTCCATAGGCTGGAAATATCTGACATGCACTGGTATCAAGTCACGAGAGCTGAAATCTCATGAACACTGGCACGATCAAGGAGGTAGCATATGGATGATGCCACCAATCTGGAAGGTCTTCTACACAAACCGCTACGAGTACATGTCCTACTATGCGAGTAGAGGTGTCGAGGTCGAACATAGTAGTCCATCGTCTAATTACCGGTCATTGATGTATACCGTTAACAGACGCGAGATTACCCACCGATAATGAAAATGGGAATCAAGGTACTAGAGTGCAAACTAACAAGTGTGAATAAATATGTTGAGGTCGAACACTTGAGAGAGTCCATCGATCAGGGGACATTGATGTATTCCCAAAACTGTCGATGGCGAGAGATCCTGCCACTGATGACTGCAAGTCTCAAGGCACTCATAATGACTCTAGACTCCAATCCTAGAATAAATGATCTGAAGTCGATGGGATGAAATCTGCTGGAAGGAGGGCATTAAGGCATCCCTCATCATCCAACACGAGGTACTCAGCAAAGATGTCTAATGTGGAAGAACTCGATCATAAGGTGCACGAACCAGTAACTGTACCGGGAATGGCCGAAATGAAAAGTCAAGATAGCTGAGGAATGGCCGACTCAGGTTTCAACTTTCTTCGAACAAGAGCATAACGGCATATGGTGACTGAATGAAGGCAGCATAGACTCGATATACAAACTGGGACATCTCTATGACGCAGGAGGCATCGATAGAGGCTCCATAGGGACTGGAAGCATAACAAGTCGGTGGAGATAAACTCAGATAAACGAGTACAGCTCCTAAAGTCAAGCTATAACCCAACCAACGGATGTGATATACAGTGCTCTGTTCGAAGGCGACACGACTCGACAGCTGCCAAAGATAATAACTTTTCCCATCCGGCTTTTTGGTTTTTTAATTTTTTTTTTCTTTTTCAGTTATTTGAAAAGCTTGAAAAAAGAAGAAACTAGCTTTAAAGTTACAGACTAGGAGGAGACGAGTGTCATCAGGGCAAACAAACTAGTTCCAAGCAATGGAACATACCTATGCTCAATGCAAGGAAACATGTGTAGGATATCGACACTTGGGGGAAAGTCTCCTCCCGGTAAAAAGGGAAAACAAGCTGCGAAGGATATATAAAATGGCTCTGCATGGCTAGACATGAGACAAGCTCGGGCTATAAGGCTGAAACGCAATGTCAGGGGAGCCAGCATAAAGCTCAATAAGACAAGCAAAGCTCATGAAAATGCATCCACAACTTGATACAAGGGGAGTCCGGGGGGAACATGGCCAGCATAAGATCAAGAGGAGTATGAGGCTCTTGCTAAATGTCATGGCGGGTACTATACAACGAACTCCCACACCCTAAAGGGGAGAAACATCGGCATGGGCACCAAATACAAAGGAGGTGCTAACTAGGGTACCCATGTAAGGGGAGGCTCTACCACTCATATCATGGCACTTCTATATCAGCAAGAAGGTTCCGTGACATAATAGAGTGGGTTCGTACCTAAGGAGAGAGTGACATGGTCATAAGTTCATGCAAAATGAAAATGGTAGTGAACCTAACCTATATGCTAGTATAGACGTTATACCTATAAAGAGTACGAACGGGTCAATCCAATGGCTCAAACGGCACTGAAAACGGTCATCTACATCACAAGATATGTCAGAAACGGTCCAAAAAGGTTAGAAACGTTCAAAACTATAGAAAAGGGGGTAAAAAATTTCAAATATTTCAAAAATTTTCTATAAATAGTAAGAAATAGAATTCATTTGAAACTTTTACCCATTGGAGCTCTGGTATTCAACTGCGAATTCCGGAAGATTCAGCCGGCAGAATTCAGAACCGTTTCCTCCAGGTACTTACTCACATTCCCAGCTTGCATTTCAATACTATTTTTTCCAGTTTTCATGGTGAAATGAGCTCATTAAGTCAATTCTACATGAGCGCTGCGGCCCACGCGGTTATCGAGGATTTTTCCGCGTATAAGGCTCTCTGTACGCGGAAAAGGGACCAGGAACCGCGTACATACGTGGTTGTTTGCAAAACAGCCACGTATGATGCCGCGCAAGTCAAAAAATGATGAATCTAATGGACAATTTGGTTAAATTCTCATGCAGGATGGTACTAGAATGGCGAGAACGTGAGCATGGTGAAGTAGAAGAGGCTATAAGGGCTGATGCAAGGGCTCAACAAGTGCTACGTCCGTGTGGACTCTATAAGTTCTGGTGCCTAGGTGTCTTGAGGGGCAAACCAGCACTGCTACAGATGCTGGTGGACTATTGGGATCAAGACTCAGAGTCTTTCCGGATAGACGGTATGACCCTCAATATTGAGGTTGAGGATATCTATTTTATCACAGGCCTATCTAGACGAGGGGAGGTTGTGAACCTTCGTTCCAGGGGTGGACCAGGTCACGGGCTGACTATCGAGGAGTATATAGCAATATACTGCTTCCCAGATACAGAGAAGGTGGGGAGCCAAGTCCCCATCAATGCTATACAGGTACTGGGCCTAAAGGCCATACTGCTGACTCTAGGCAGGATTAGCAGGGCTAGTATCACTCCATCAGGCCCCTCGAGCATAGATGTACTATGCGGTGGAGTGTATGAGACCGACCGTGTACGACTGGAGTACTACACTCCTGAGCAACATGAAACATCAGCTCAGCGAATGTAAGGCAGGAAAGATACGGAACTTCGGGTTCAGTAGCATACTGAGCACGTTCTTCTTCGAGCGGGTTCCAGGATTGAGCCCTAGAGTGGATGTTCCTCTCCATGGGGTTCGAGATCCGACCCAACGACGTTGGGCAGACGCGATGCGCAGACTGGGGGGTGGTAGGGTGGCCAACCCCTATCCAGCCGATTTTTTCCCATGGTGGCGACGATAGATCGTTGCTATAGATGACTATCCCTATGGGGGGATAGATTTCTGGGGTGATCCGGACATGCCATCACCACCAGGGTCAGCATTCGGGGACATAGGTAATGAATCCCAAACCCCTACTCTCTCTTGTTTAAATTTTTTGAAATATTTAATTTTTTTGTGTTTTCTTGATTAAGTGAAATCAAAAAGACATGTTTTTGGGTGACAATACATAGTGACATCTACCATTTATGTGCAGATGTGGGACCACGGTGACCAGAGAGCTTCCCACGTCACAGACGGAGGGGAAGAGGAGACGACATCACTGGTGCGGATGCGGAGCGGACGCTCCAGAACATCCATACCAACTTTGTACGACTGACTCACAGGGTACCTATGGTGCAAGTCGAGGACTTGCCGGAGGCTATGCAGCGACAGGTGGTGGGTTTGCCACGCGCATGGGTGCACCTTTTCAGGCGGCTAGCTAGAGCCGTAGTGACATATCATGATCACAACCCACCTCCTCCACAGGACTAGACATCTAGGAGCATACCTCTTTTTGTACTATCGTGTATATGATGGAAGCTTTGGAAGCTCCACTTTTGTATTATGACACTATGTATTATCACATTTTTGATATATATATATATAAAAGTTTATGGTGATCGGTTTATTTATTTACATGTGTAAAAATTGTGTTTATGATTAATTTATAATGAATGAGACAAATGCCAATCTAACACGTAGTTAGCATATGAATCGGCAATTTGATTATAATTTCTTGGAATATGTGTATATGTGATACTCTCAAACTGTCGTTCTAACAATCTGACTCGTAAGAATCTCCTCAATAACGTCGAATCTCTAACATGATACAAACCATTTAGCTGTGACACTACTAACTCTGAATCAAGACGTACCTCAAGAGAACGAACACCATGCGAGATGGCATCCCGTAGAAGCTCAATGACGGCGCTATATTCAGCAACATTTTTGGAAGATGGCCGTAGACATACACCTCCTGAAGATAATTCTTGACCCATAGGAGTAAAAATCACCCAAGCAGCTGAGGCTGAGTGTTGAGTGTGACGGCTTGCACCATCCGCGAATCCTATGAAAGTGGAAGACTCCATTGACATCTGCCACCAGAAACGGAAACTAATCATAAACCTAATCACGATAAGCAAACCTAACTATGCAAAAAAGCTGTACAATAATATACAACAAGCAACCTTGTTTAAAGATCATGCATAGTATTTTTTAAGATAGAGCCCATTTCTAGGCTCCGCCAAGGCTGTCCCCTCGTAATCCACTAACTCGTAGGCACCCTTCTCTAAGACACGTTTAACCACGTAAGGACCATGCCACATAGGATTGAACTTCCCTGCCCCCAAGGGTTCTTTCGCTTGATCCCACAAAAGGACCAAATCTCCCTCACTAAACGCTCTTGGACGGACAGACTTATCGTATTGGGCCTTCACGCGACGCTTATTAGCTTCTACAGTCACTAAGGCATCTCTACGCTGCTCATCGAGTTGCTCAAGGTGAACCAAACACTCTTCCAAAGGTGAAGTGTCTGGTAAGAGTTCTACGGCTAACTTCAACGAAGGATTCTTCTCATGGTCCAAGCAGTCAAGCTCTGGAAGAAAGTCAGATCGATGATAGGATTCCTCCCAAGGCGGCTCAACACCTAATCTAGCCTCGACAACTGCTTCATCTAAAGGGAAAACCGTATCAAGACAATCTTTGGCATGAGAAGGCTGTACTGCCCCCTACGGCAGCACATAGGGGTCTTCCTCCTCTGTCTGGGAAGAGGAAGAACAAGGCTCTGCAGAAGACTCAAGATTAGATTGGTAAGCAATCATAACTGCAGGCAGCGGCACACTCGACTCGATGGACTCACTCGAAGGACTCAATGAAGGAAGAACCCAAGGATCTCCCATATGATTCGTACGAACAGACACCGATTTCGAAGACATGGAAGCACCATCGACACTTGATTCTATCGTGAGGACAGGTGCAGGACAACTAAAGGTCCCCATAAGGGATGGATACATTCCTACACCCACACTCCCAGTTGCCGGCTGGGAATGCTCAACCTTCGGAACCGAAGTTCCTGACGATGCAGTAACAGGCGTATTCTCGAATGACATCTGATCAATCGTCACAATCTTCCCATTATGAGGAAAGCTAACAACACGAAACACGGAAGACGCAATGGCTTGCATGCTATACATCCAATTCCTTCCGAGTAAGAGATTGTAGTCGAGGGGCGCATCAACCACTTCGACCTCTATCACAACGGTCTTCCCTCCCAAACGGACTTTAAGAGAAGGAATAATACCGTGCAGCCTAAATGATCTCCCATCAAAGGCAGTTAACATGGTCATCGAATTTGACAACTCAGGAGAACCAAGACCCTTCCAACAAGATAACGACATCACAGAGGCAGCAGCGCCCTCGTCAATCATAGTCCGCTTGACGGTCATATTAAGACATTCCACATGTATCAAAAGGGACACATAATAGGACAAGCGAGGCTGATGTCCTGCGGTTTCAAACTTGATCATTGTTGGAGAGTCATCACCATTCACACCAAGAGCGGAAAGCAAAGCCTTCCTTTGCGATGGACAACTCTAAAGCACCTCCAATGCAGACATCGCACAAGGAGTATGACCCAAGTCCTCGACAACTGAATAGTTCTGGGCGGCTCGAGCATTTGGATTATGCCCTGAGTGCTTAAGTACTCCCTTAGGAATGCGAGGTGCAGCTTCAGGTTTGTCCACATGTTTATCCACCGGTTTATCCACCGATTTACTGGTCGGTTTCTCAATACGCAAAGGCATTCCTGGTGGGTCAGGTTCTTTACCTGGGCTGGGTTGTGACGTAGAATAATCTTTCACACGCGTCACAACCTTAGCAGCACGAACCATATTAATGCACCCACGACCACTAGTCTCAGGTGGATCATCATCACTAGATTGGTCCTGGGACTTCGAGTTCATATTCTGATTATGCGGTAAAGGGTTTGTCAACACAGTTGGGCCCTGTGCTATGAACTTCGAAGCTTCTTCCATCCTAGGGCACAAGTATGAGAGGTGGTCATCCTTACATAGCTTGCAAGGAAACTTAACCTTACGTTTATTCTGCTTGTCCCCCCCAGCATTTTTATTGTTTTTGTCATTAGTGTTGGCATTATCGTTTTTATTCCCACCCTTCTTATTATTTTTACCCTTCTTACGATTCCATCCGGGTTGCTGGTTACCCTTCTGGTCCGATGTTTGCACAGCATGTACATTCGCCATTTGGGCAGGAAGAGACGAAGTCGAAGCTTGTCCCGAAGCAGATTGGTTGGTAGACGACTGTGCTACATGTTTCGCAACCGAACCTGCAGGCTTTTTACTTGCGCAACCCACAATGCCATCGGCATGTGGTCCAGGTTTCACTTTGGGATCAAAACTCGAACGAGGGGCATTAGGTATAATCTCATATAACAAACCAGACTGAGCATAAATCAAGTCTAGTTCCTGCGCCCTAAAGATGGCCTGTTCCTCATTCTGAACTCCGGATGTGGATACATCCTTCGCTATGTATGGCAATAAAGACTTGAGGAACCACTCAAGGAGGAATTCCGGAGGAATAAAGGCTTTGATTAATCTCTTTCGTCTACGCCACTCCTGAATATGGTCAGAAATATGCGTGGCTTTATCTTGCCGAAATGTTGACAAGAGTTCAGTGCCAACATCATATCGCATTGGTAGCTGAAAGTGATTAAGGAAAGTCATCGCTAACTCTTCGAACAAGGTAAAGGCACCCCTAGGTAAATCTATGTACCATTTCGCCGCAGGCCCTGTGAGGGTGTGTTGAAATAGTCTCAGACGGACTGAGTCCTGATGCAATGAATTGGAAGAGCACCATAGGTGGAATGTCATAACGTGTTCACTCGGATCCTCTCCTGGTTTGCCTTCGAATTTGGGTATATTCGAAGGAAGCTTCGTAGGGAAAGCCGGCCATGCCGGGTCATGAGCTACTGGATCGTTCGTAAGTCTTGACAAGTCAGGCAAATTGAGTGTCGCGAGGAAAGGGAGCTTGGATTGAGTAGGTCTAGGAGCGGCTCCCTAGTTCATATAGGATTGATTACCACCATGGCCTTGGCCAAGGTGACCTCCTCCCGTATGACCCGTGTAGGGTGGTGCCGAAGCACCATAATGTGGTGGACCATGACTAGAGGGAGCTACAAAGCCATAAGCTGGAGGATAGGCAGGTTGTGAATACCCGCCACCATAAGGTGCAGAAACCTGTCCATACTGCGTCCCATAATGTGAACCATAAGTCATCGGCTGCGATGGCCCGTGGGGCACACCATGGGGAGGTATATACATTCTGGAAGACGGAATATACATACCCGAGGCAGGGATATACGTCGAGGAAGTGGAAACCTGACCTCTAGAAACATGAACATGACCTCCCGATGCCGCGGGTGGTCTGTAGGATTGAGACACAAAAGGCCTAGTAAGCGCAGTATGAACCTGACTCGTAGCTGCAGGTCGACTCGAAGGACCACGTGAGGGAGGTGGAGGGTTCGCATTCGAAGAACTCGGAAGCGAGGACGAAGGGATCTTAGTAATAAGATACGTGCTAGTGCCTATCGTCACTCGTCTAGAACCTGGTATCGCTATGGGCTCACTAACTCTAGACCTAGGAGGTATATAAGCTTCCACCGCTGGGATGGAAGGGGCAATGTGGCTAGTACTCCCAAACCTCTCCACAAGGTAAGGCATGGGAATGCCCCCAGGTATAGTGTTAGGGTCAAAATAAAATGGCAAATCATGCATAGGAAAACCAGGCGTAGCATAATCACCATAGCTAGTGCTGGGTGGATCAAAGTGAGTCTCGGCATCCTCCGGCCTTCCATACCGGTAATGCTGTAACGAAGGGTCGGGCCTAGAATGGGTCTGTCTATCAAACGAGGCTCCTATCTCAGAAATCACGGGCCCTAACTCAGTTAGGTCGGGTGAAGGATCATAAGTAGGTGTAAAATCCCCATCGTCAACAAGAATGGGAGGTGGAAGTGAATCAGATGTGTCCTCTGAACGGTCTCCCATGGTGTGTGAATCAGTGTGAGATATAGTCCACCTGGACTGTCTAGGTCCCTCTCTGAGAGGAGGAGGATCAGTAGAAGGAGGAAGTCCTACTAAACGACGAGAACGGCGCGGAGCTGCACCCGAATCCACAATGACTCAAAAAAGAAAAGACTCTCTAATTATGTCAACCCTAAGCCAACTAGCGTGCACAGAGCAATCACTAAAAATCTAAAGCCAAAAGCAAGCAAACAAGGGCTGGATAAGTGAGCTCCCGAATGTGGCCGGTATGTCTCGCCTAGGAGAGGCTTGAGAGGCCCTTGTCACCACAAGAAGAGGTTTGAAACCAATTATTGTGGCCCTCAGCTTCAATGCATATAGCGACTGTGCTGTCCGACCCCAACCTGGTCGGGACACGCGCAAAATAACCTTTACACGTACCCCCTCGATATCCTAGGTAATGTCACTAAGGTCACCTCAATATAATCAGCGCTCAGGCGGACAGTCGCGGGCGGGATTGACCGTATGGGCAGGGTAGCTGAGCCCGAAACTCTCGAAAGAGCCCCCGATACGAATACAATCCTGGCTATATCGTCGGTGCTACACAGTTCCCGACCAGGGGCTATCCCAATCGAAAACCGCTCACACTGCCTAGTGCTTGACTCCCTTTTGAGAGGAGCTTCCTGAGAACGTCGGTTATATCAAGGATTTCACACGCTCCCTGGACAGACACCTAGTTGTTGTAGTTTTGTGATCTTGGAGAATTAACTCACAATGAACTATTCCAAGATCCTAAAACCTAAGCTTGTTGGTGCACCCTATAAAAGAAAAGAGTGTAATTCATTTTATTTAGCGTTGATTTTATTTGGATTTATTTACTCAAAAAACGGGATATGGCCGTGCAACTAATGATGTTATGACGCAACAAGAAGTAAAATGCACACCTAACAATCCATGCAAATGCATGTGTCCATGAAAACAGGGTATGCATACTACGTGTAATGCAAAATTTCTTCTTCAAATGCTGATGCAAATTTCCCTATATGAACACCTAACTATTACTTCCAAATCAAATCTAGAACTAATGCAAGTACAATGCCATGTGCAAAATGCAATGCATCATGAGAAGCAAATATTTTTGTATTTTTTGAAAATAAAGAGATATGAAAAGCAAAAGAATGATTTTACCCACCCCAGACTCTGCAAGCACACATAAACAGCATTCCAGCAAAGCACTAAGGCAAAAGGACTCTAATGCACTAATATCTCAAACAAAAAATCAAAGATGCCATGACAAGAACTTCCTAAAAAAGAAAATTGGCTAAAAAAAAATGTTTCTGGTCAGAAACAGAGGCATTAACAGACTCAGGCAGTGCCAAAGGAGACTCAGCAACAATCAGAACTCACCCAGCAATCTTCTATCTTCCACAAAAAGGTAAAAACCAGGGTATACGCGACTGTAATCAGTAAAACCGCGTGTATACGCGGAAATCACAGGGAAAACCACGTGTATACGCGACTGTAACTAATAAAACCGCGTACAAAAAGCAAAAGATGCATAAATCAAAGGCAAACAGACAGGCTGAGACTTAATTCACACCAATCAGGCTCTACCAGGCATACATGCCCCCATACCTGACACAGAAACAAGAGAGCGAAAGCACTTCAAATACATTGAATGCCAAGAAACCAACCCCCAAAGGACGATAACTAGGAACTCCCCAGCAGAGTCGCCAATTCTGTTACGGAAGGAAATTCCTATGGCTTTGGGACCACAACAGACAGCTAGACTCCAGAAATCAATCTTTCCCCATATGCAATAGAAATAAACAATCTAACACTAAAGGATCGAACCTCGTACCTTATTCCGGACGGTTGAAGTAGATCCCCGTTGCGCTTTCCAATCTTCAGCTTGAATTGTTATAGCACGTCCTCAACAACAAGTAAACAAGACAAGCATACTATATTTCATGGTGTTAGATCTATTCTAGCATATATAACATCAATAATGTAAAAGCATTTGATACATTCCAATGGATACAATATTCAATCAAATACACATTACTGAACAGGAAAAGATATTTCTATTAATAATAATCAGATATTACAAGTGACAACCTCTGACGGCACGTCTGTGAATCGGAGAAACTGAATCCCCCACTTGGGCCTCCACCACCTCAATCCTCAATCACTTCGATAGCAAGCTTACTAGCAAAGGGCAAGCTTGGGAAGAACACAACAGTGCTCCAAAGGGACAAAGGGATGCAGACTCAAGCATAAAGTTCTGGCAACAATGGACTATAATTTCGATGCTCTCAATTCTCTCTTATGCTTTCAATGTACCAATGGGTTCCTTATATAGTTCTTCAAAGGGGTATTGAAAGGTCGAATCCGTGCGATCTCAAGGCATATGGAAGTCCAGGAGTCATATGAGTCAGATCCAAGTCAAGGAACAGTCCAAAACGATTTGGATTTATGTACACATCCCGATGTACGCGACTATAGGGGACAGATCCGCGTATGTACGCGGATATCGAGGGAAAAGCCGCGTATATCAATATTCTAATGTTTTTAGGGATGGTGGGGAATACATCAAAAGACAACAAGTGGTCCAAAGGGGCTAATGAGTCTGCAGTGGGACAGGGGAAGGCCATACAATGTGTGATTCACCTAGTGTGGTGAAATCCGCTATAACAATTGTACTAATAATACAGCTGAATATGAAGCTCTTATTCAAGGTTTCAAGAAAGCTTTGATATTAAGGTACTGGTGGTATATGGTGGTTCTAGAATCACCGTAAGACAGGTTCGTAATTCAATTCATTGTATATCAAAACGTCTTCATAATTATCAGAAGGAAGTATGGAGTCTTATTTCAAATTTTGAATCTTTTAACATCCATTATATTCCTAGATTTCAAAATCAAGAAGCTGATTTATTAGTTAATGTAGCTTCTAAATTAGTCCCTCTTGAAGATTTTTCTTCTAATACATTTTCAATTGAGTTAATTTTTAGATCATCAATTCCAGATAATATTATTAACTAGAGTTTTTTTATGATGATGTACAGATTTTGAAATTCTTAAAAAATGAAGATACTTTTAAATATTCAACTATCGATGAAATTACTCATGATTAAGATTTACAAAATATTTTGGTAAAACATAATCATTCTTCACTAGAGAAAGATTTTTGCGAGGTAAGATATATCCCTAACTCTGTTTTGAGATTAGAAACAATTTATGATCTCCAAGACAAATTCAAGAATGTACCAATTCGTAAAACCAATAGTTCATGCTTGAATTATGAAACTGTAAATTTAGGGAAAAATTCTAATCCTCAAATTATCAATCTAGGAATAGAATGCACTCCATTAGAAAAATCATCTTTTATTAAGTTGTTTATGGAATTCAAATGCATGTTCACATGGACCTTATATGATGACCTAAAAAAATTTAATCCACAAGTCATGCAACATATAATTCCAATGAAACAAGCTTCAAAACCTTTTCAACAGAAACTTAGGAAAATCCATCCAGCTTTGGAACCAAGGGTTAAAAAAGAATTAAATAAGATTTTAGCTGCCAAGATCATTTTTATTTTCTGACATACTGAATGGGTAGCTAATTTAGCTCCGGTTCGGAAGAAAAATGGTCACATTCGTCTTTGTGTTGGCTTCCGAAATCTCTATAAATCATCAGAAAAAGATAACTACCCAGTTCCTCCTATGGAACAAATTCTTCAAAAGGTCTATAGCTCTAAGATGCTATCACTTCTTGATGGTTTCTTAAGCTATAATCAAATCCTAAATCACTTGACTATCAACTTAAGACAACATTTAGGACTCTATGGGGAACTTATGCTTATCGGAAAATGCCTTTTGGTTTGATCAATGCAAGAGCTACCGTCCAAAGAGAGATGGATATTTCCTTTAGAGGATTGATTAATCATTTAGTGATCATTTATGTTTATGATGTGACGGTGCTTTCCAAACAATGATCTGATCATATTTTTCATCTCGGAAAGGCCTTTGAACATTGTGAAAGATATGGAGTTTCTCTTAACCCTAAAAAAACAATATTTGTTGTTACTCAAGGGATTTTATTAGGTTTTGTAGTTTCAAAACATGGAATCATGATTGATCGAGAATGAAATCAAGCCATATCCAAAATTACTTATCCTACTAGTAAAATGGTTATGCAATATGTTTTTGGGAAAATCAATTTTGTGAGGAGATTTATCCCTAGTTTTTTAGAAATCATACGTCCTTTACAAAATATGATTAAAAAATATGTTAGTTTCAATTGAGGAAATACTGAAATAGAATCATTTAAACGAATTCTAAAAGTTATTTTTGAAGCTCCTAGTCTTTTAAGTCCGGATTTTAGTAATGAGTTTATGTTATACACATTTGCTTCAGATATATCTTACGCTGCAGTATTGACTCAGTGAAATCAACAAAATCATGAAGTTCTTATATCCTTTATGAGTTCAAACTTTAAAGGAGGAGAATTAAACTACCATGAAGTCGATAAACAAGCATAATATGTTTTTAAAGTTGTTAAATATTTTTGCCCTTATATTTTAAAATCCAGAACCTAGGTTATTGTTCCATTTTTTCGGTAAGGAACTTATTAGTACAAACATATTTAGGTGAAAAAAGAGATCCATGTATGAAATCTCTTTAGGAATACGATATAGAAATTAAATCTTCAAAAGTAATAAAACAACAAGGTCTTTTTCATCTTGCTGCTGAAGTTGCTCACTTGCCAAATAATGAAACTACAATTGATGAATCCTTTTTTTTAAAGGAGATTTATTTCTTTCCTCCTCCATTAGATTTTTGGTACTCTGATTTAAGAACTTTTCTTAAAATAGGAATTACTCCAGATCATTTAGAACCACAAAAAAGGATGTCTCTCAGATTAAAGTTAGATTCTTATCAGCTGATAAACAATAGCCTTTTTAGAAAAGAATCGTGATGGTGTGTTATTGTGTTGCCTCGATAAGGATGAAACCGAAACAATTCTGGAAGAATTACATTCTGGGTTCTGCAGGTGGTCACTTTGGAGGAGAAACCACTGCCCATAAAATCCTTAGGGATGGCTACTATTGGCCCACACTATTTGTATATTCCTATGAATTTGTTAGGAAATGTCAAGATTGTCAGACCGTTGCTGGTAGGGTAAAAAAACCTACTTTTCCATTACAACCAGTTTCAGCAGAAAGACCATTTCAACAATGGGGACTTGGCATAGTAGGTCCAATTAATCCACCTTCTTCTCAGCAACATAAATATATCATTACTGCAACTGATTATTTCACTCAATGGGCAGAAGTTGCACCTCTACGTGTGGTAAATACAAATCAAGTTGTTATATTTTTAGAATATTTCATTATAACTCGATTCGGTATTCTCGACTCACTTATTTTTTATAATTCTTATTATTCCTAATCCATCGAATTAACTCAGTTTGCTTTACATCAAGGTATTAGAGTCAGGTATTCTGTAAGTTATTACCCTCAAGGTAATGATTTAGCGGAATCAACCAATAAAAACTTGTTAAAACTTCTTAAGAAAACAATTGTCACTCATCATCGTAATTGACACACAACTTTGCACAATGCTCTTTGGGTTGATTGAGTGACCCCTAAATCCTCCATTGGGAATTCACCTTTCTTTCTTGTTTTTGGCACATAAGCAATTTTACCTCCTAATTTATTTTTTTCTTCTCTACAATTAGCTCAATCCGTACAAGATGAAGATTGTCCAGCTATGGAGAGAAGAATCAATACTCTGTTAAAATTGGAAGAAGATCGAGAAAATGCTAAGAAACACTTTAAAAACATCAATAAGTTGTTAATTATTGGTTTGATCAGGCATTAGTTTCTAACAAAGATTTTCAAGTAGCAGATTTGGTGTTAAAAAGGGATAAAGCGCATGAAAATAAAGGTGAACACACAAAATTTCAACGTCTTTGGTTGGGTCCTTTTATCATTTTTGAAAAATTGGGACCAAGTACCTTGCAATTACAAACTCTACAAGGTCAGTTTGAAACTTTTCTAGTAAACGGAATTATCCTTAAAAAGTATTTTCAGTAATTCTATCAGAATCCTTCATCTATATATAATTTGTTTATATTGTAAATAATTGTACAAAATTTTCTTTGTAATATTATCCACGAAACATTTTATGTATGTAGTTTATCTTTTCTCATTACTTAGTTTCAAATCTTCTCATCTGTAAATATCTTCAAATCATTTTCAAATTCTCCTTAAAGATTTACTTTTCAGGAAAATGTTCACATTTTCAAAGTCTTTAAGTGTACATTTTCTAATCTGAGATGGTATTTGTAAATAAATAGACCATGGTAACTGAGTTTTAGTTTGTTCACAGGTTTTCAAATTTGAAAATTACTAGTATAACATTTCAAATTTGAATAATCAGATCTTTTGAAATTTGAAAATTACCAGTATAAGATTTTAATATTTGTAAATATGATTAGAGTCAATCCTCTATAATCTGTTCTTTATGAAGATAACTAGTTAGTTATCTTTTTAAAACTTGGTACTCTAAAAATATTTATTAATTTGAATTATCAGTCATCTTTAAAGCTTACTTACCCTCTGAGGAATTTTTCTGTCTGTTCCATTAATAAATTTAGGATGAAATAAAATTGGAAACGGAAGGTCTCAATAATGAGTCAGTCCGATCAGGATCATGAACATCACTAATATGACATTACCAAGAAATTTCTGTAGTGGCTCTTGATCATCTGATCAAGAGATAGGGGGTCTCAGTAATGAGCCAGATGATTCATTTTCCGGTGATGATTGTGAGTGACACTGTCTTTTGGTTACCAAGCTAGGATAGTGATTACTTATTTTATTTATTTCTTCAAAAAAAATAGTTGGAACATATTTTTGAAATTCTTCGGAGAAGTAAGTAGCTACACTTTTATACCGATGATTTGGATTATCATTATTTGGGTACTTTGATTTAACAAGATAATCTTTTAGTTTGTATTTAACTTTTTTTTATATGAATGAGAATAATTCTGAGGAATATTTGTAGATAGGAATATCATTAAAATATTGGTTTTTAATTAGACAGAATATTTATGATTTTTATCAAATAAGTTTTAAGACTCTCCTTTGCACAAATATTCTTAATAAAATGGGCAGAGATAACTGGTTCATCCAAGTATGTCGTCATTTGTTGGCAGGAAACAACCCTCTCATCTTTTTTTTTGTTTTGTTTTAGATCAATAAAATGATGAGCGGCATTTATCTTTATAAATTCTTGGAAATTTTATAAAGAGTGCCTTCAAAATATTTGATTCTGAAGGTAATCTAAATCTATAGACATCTATTTCATACGAAAAGATCATTTGCAAGACTTTATGTTGAAAAACTCATTTAGCAGTTGGTAAATCAAGTTCTCATAAGATTAGTTTTTATTTCATTTCAGGATTAAAATTTGTTTTGCATTTAGGTTTTAGTCTTCCCATCTTTTGTTTCTTTTAATTTCATTAGGATATTCATTTGATTTATAATGGCTGGGTTAATATTTGTAATATATTTCATGTTTCAATCGTTAATTTTTATATAAAATAAAAACATGAAATAATCTAAGCATATACCTAAACATTATACATATGAACTTATGATAACTAATGCTTGATCTAAACATCATTCGAATTATTGATCAAAATGATAAATGAATTGATGTCAAATTTAAACCTTAGATTATGACAAGATTTACAAAATCCAAGATTTGGTGGTTGTTCTATATTGAATTTGACATGATATTTTCAATTAGACATTTGCACATCCTAAGTACTCATCGTGTCACTTATTCTACAAAATCAATATCATTTATGGATCATAGTACTAAGGGTATGATTTCATGGTTTGATTCATGATGGTCCTTGTTCTTTGCGCTATCACCAGTTTAACGAAACCCTAAAGATGGAGTTATTCATATGTAGAGTATGGAATTTGGGGATTTTTTAGTCTGAGCAAAGGAAATGTTGGTATAGGGATCCCGTTGACAGAAACTATGGTTACGTTCCTGGCATAATCGTTATGGCTCCATTGTGTAGAATTGAACTATCCAGAGATGAATTGCTAAACATTGAACCTAAAGCTTCTCATCTAATTGAAAAAATTGGTTCGAGGAATTTCTTCGGTAGCTTCGATGGTTATAATTCCAAAGTAACTCTTATGTTTTCATTATCTTTGAAAGCTAATATTGCATAGATAGGGGATGTAACTCTGGTTTTAATGTAGGGTTTCATATCTAGGGCGACCTAGCTTCCCCAAATTGGGGGAAATTGGTTTAAGAGAGGTGAAGTGAATAAGGCCAAATGCAAACAGTTCATGTTGCCTCTGCTTGCAAATTATGATGACAAATTTTTGTACAATGAAGTTTTTAAAACCAAAATCGTGATCATTACTTTAGTTGATTATAAGGTATATCACCTATGATGGGTGTTATTCATTGGTACATTTCTATCATCTTAGATTATTAATGGAATTCACGGGTTCAAAGTTAAATCTTCCTTATTATTTCCTTAATACTCTTGAGAAAATGTCATGTGCTATGAAAAATGCGGTAAGAAATCATGAGCATAGCTTATTTACCCAGGGGTTAATCAAAATACTAGTTCAGTATCAGTTATCATTAATGGATAGGACTTGGGTGAAGTTTTTAATCGATAATAATTTAGGTCTGACTGAACATTAGCCTCCATCCTTATCCAAATCTCAATTAAAAAGAAGGAAATTGGCTGATGATGAACCCTATGTGCCAAAGCTGGATGCTAACCCTGTGCAAAATGAGAATAGTCGATAGACTATGATGAAAAATGTTAGCATTAGCATGGAAAAAGGAAAGCCTATGGTAATTAATGAAAACCCCGTTGATCTTTGTAATGAAAAACTCATTCAAAATCCTGATGTAGTTGTTAATAGTAAAATTGCAGACTTTGTAATGTCCAAGAAACGTAAATTTAAAGAGGAAGATTCAGTTTCTAAGCCTTCTCGTAGGTTTACCCAAAGTATGGAAACCATTGAAACCCCTGCAACTGTCCAACAACAAAAATAAACTATGTTAGTAGAAATTGACGGTGAAGATGAAATTACATTTCCAGATCATAATAGTATTGAAAATGATAAACTAGATGAAAAGAAGGTTGAAGAGAATGATGATATGGTTAATGAATGTTCATGTAAACATTCCATTGATATATCAGACTGTAATCCATCCTCTATGAGAAATTATTCACCGACCAGGAGTGATAAAAGTCTTTAAAGGCTGCTCAAGAAGGATTTTAGAAGCTGAATTTGTATATTGGAAATCAAAGTTGCAAAGCTACACACTAATAATCTGGTTAAAGATGAAGAAATTAAAACATTAAAAGAAGAATTAGTAAACTGGGTTAGCAGGTGGGAAAAATTGAAATAGAAGAAGGATAGATACAAGGGAACGAAAAGATCCATGACAGTAACTCATGAACAACTAACAAAGTTAACTGAGCAGCAAATAACAAGAATTGTAACTCTACGTGCTAGACTATCAGAGGCTAGAAGAACTGCTATGCTTCAGATTTTGACCTGAATGTTCATTTGCCATAATTTAGAGAGTTTTGTTTTATTTTGAACTATACATGTAATGAAAGTACTTAGCAAGCATACTCATAGAATTAAAATTCTGTGAGCATGCTTAGAACCTTTTATTTCATTATGTATTTAATTCAAAATTTGATGAAATTAATGCATTTGATGACCTTGTTATGCAGGTGGAGATTCGACTATTTTTGGATAATTTTGGTTGTTGGAAGGATGCGATATTTACTACCACACATTTTGTATGATCGCAATTTTGGTGATAAGATGTTTATGTTGTTGTTACCTCAACAAAATTTTGGTTATCGGGTTAAGGAACAATTGTCAGGTGTTTATTATGACTGAGTTTCTTTGCATGGACCTGTTTAATTTCATGAATGAGGATCATGAAGTTTGTTAAATAGTTGTTAAGTTGATTACACGTAATAAAACTCTAGATGTTAAATTGAATGTATTTGAGATTGAACAAAACGATTACAATTATCGTTTGTTTGATCCCTTAACATCTGTCAAGAGTTGATGTTTATTTTTAGGCATTAGTTACATAAAAACTGGAAGTAATTAGATTAAGTTTTAGTATTTAAGTTCTCAGCAATCATGATAACATGAGGGGGGATCATTAAGAAGATATTTCTTATGGACTACAAATCATCTACAGTATTGTCAAGTTTCTAATAACTTTTGTTATTAATATTTTTCGACACTATTTCTTCAAACTAGTATCATGTTAGATTCAGTTTTGTGAATTTATATAATATTTTCATAGCAATCATCTGTGTTAAAATTTGCTTACAGTTATATTTTATGATAATTGTGTGAATCATGTAATGAATCAAGTGAAAAATACATTTTCAAGTTAGATTTTAGTAATATGTTTAATCATTTTATTTTGTTTTCTTAGTAATTTGGTTAAGAATATTATACATGAATAAATTGATTGATTGATTTACTTATGTTTTTGCAAAGTATTATATCAATTAGTCTAATATCTTTAAGTTCTGGCATTAAAGTGTTATGTGTTTATTTTTTATTATTATGATTTTAAGTTATTAATAATTATTTACTAGTATATTTTTTATCATAATCTATTTTACAATAGACAGTGATTGTAGTTATAATTTTGATCATTTTTTACTATCATAGTTATTTTTATAAAAATTTCTATCATTTAATAGTCACTAATAGTTAATACGATTTATAATGATCTCATGGCTAGGATACTTTAGATCAATTAGAATAGATTTTTCTTTTTAATTAAATTTTATATTATTTGTAATAGTTGTTAATTGAGCTTCTTTTTATTATTTCGAGGAAATATCTTCAGAAAATTGAAAGACTCTCCTTAAGAGAGCACAAAAAATACTAGTTAGGCATAATTAGATTAAATTTCATTTAGTGGCTGCTAATTAATAGGATTTAGGTGTTAAATATAAATATTATACTAATAGCTTAATTTAATATATAGATCAACATTTACGTTTAGTTTTAATAGTTTTAGTTGCGTTAATTAGAATTGAGTAGCATTCAGTAGTTTAGACTACACTTTTCTAGGTTGAAGTTTAGAACTATCCTTAAGAGGGTAAAAACCTAGTTGGTACAAGGACCAAATCTTATGAAAATCAATTAACCCAAACACACCGAAAGTTGCAGTAAGCAACTTGTTTGGGTTGGTTTACAGTAGGTTAACTCATTCATAAAATCCAATCAACAATATCCTAAGCTTTCCTAAATTAAACATGGTGTTAGAGCAAGTAATCGGGCCAAATTCAATCCTCAAAAACTTCCATTGATGCACCAAAAGAAACTATGTTCCAAATAGTTCTTGGTAATTGCACCTTGCTCCCTCTGGATGTTAGCCATAGAAGTCTATCTAGGTGTGAATCACCCTGATAATGTGAACATGATGAAGTAGATAGTGATTGAATTGGTTTGCCTTCGAATTGAATTATTTTTGCAAGTAAATTGAATAATTCAAAAGAATTATGTTTCCCTTGAAGCTGTAAGATGAAGAATTCAAAAACATTGACACCTAGGATCCTCACACCCTTCAATTACCTTCATTGGAGGGCTAACATGAAGATTGTGTTGCGCAACAAAGGTCTATACATGGTCACTATGGGAAAGGAGGTCAAACCCCAGAAACCTCCTAATAAGTCGAAGTATCTGAACAAGCTAGATGAAGCATTTGGATTCATGTGCATACATATCTCCAAGGAGTCACTCTTCCATCTTAATGGACTATAAACTCCAAAGGAAGTATGGGAGAAGCTTGAATCATTGTTTGGAAAGAAGAATGACCTAGGAGGCCATATTCTGGAGAATGAGTTCATTTCTCTTCATCCCAACAACTTGAAAACCATCCAACAATTATTCTCCAAATTCAAATCATTGGTCATGCAGTGCAAGAAGTGTGGGATTGACAAGAAAGATGAGCAATTGGTGCTCTCTACTTTGAGAAAACTTGGCCCAGAATTCTCAGTGTTCGTATCCACCTTTCACTTTGGGATACTGCCAACTCCTAATTGGTGAATTCAGTTCCTTGACTCCTTCATGGAATCTCTTATTCAAGAACAAGATAAGATGATACAGATGGGATCCCTCAAAGCCTCCAAAAATCAAGCTCTCTTAGCTGGGAAACTAAGAATGCGCAAACAAAGGGGAAGCCGAAATGTAAGGAAAATAAGAATGATGATTTCAATCCTAAGGAGAAGCATAATCCTTCAGAAGGAGCCTCGGGCTCCAAGAAGGACAAGCACAAAAGTTTTGACATGGCCAAGTTCTCTTACTGCAAGAGAGGGAATCATCTAGAGAAGCTATGTATGAAGAAAACCATAGACCAAATGTCTAGACTCCTTGAACAGAACAATAATTCCCTTCCTGAAAGTGCAAGGAATCCTGATCCTAGAAATAACACTGAAAATCATGAGATATTGCATGCACTGGATGTAGGATTCTCTCAGTCACAAGCTTTTCTCATTGATTCTGGAGCCTCCAACCACATAGTTGCCTCCAAAGAATCATTCTCTTCTATTGATCTCTTTGGTGGACCAAGAATTCACATGGGAGATGACTCTCAAATCCAATCTATTAGGAAAGGTTCAATCAAATTTGAGCATGGAGTGTTCAATAATTTCCTCTATGTGCCCTCCCTAACAACAAATTTGTAGTATGTATACAGAATGTCCCATACCGACTCACCCAAGTGAGTCATATTTGATCTTGACTCAATGGAGATCTCATAAATCTCTACTGGTAATCTGATAGTGAAAGGAGATGCAAATCATTCCTTCAAGGAATATGAATTTTCTCATTTTCTTCCTAAATCATATCCAAGTTCCCTATTGACTCATATTAATGATACAAGTAGTCTTTGGCATGAAATATTTGGCCATTTGAATTTCAAATATCTCTAGAAACTACACAATGAAGAGATGGTTGAGGGATTATATCTCATCAAGTCCTATGAAGGTTTCTGAAATGGTTTCTTGGTAGGTAAGAATCCAGAGCGAAGCTATGAGGTTGGGAAGGAAAGAAGAGTTGCATCTACACTTAACTTGGTTCATAGTGATGTCTCTGGACCAATTCCTACAACATCTATGAATGGATCCAGATACTTTTCGACCTTCATTGATGTCTACTCAAGTTATTGTTGGATATACTTCTTTAAGCATAAGTTTTAGGTGTTTGAAACATTTAAAATTTTCAAAGCCTTAGATGAGAAAAATATCGGGAAGAATATCAAAGAACTTAGATCAGATAATGGAGGAGATTAAATCAAAAGAGAATTCCAGTAGTTGTGTGCTTTAGTAGGTATTCAAATGCAACACTTAGTCCCATACACACCACAACAAAATGGTGTAGTTGAGAGGAAGAATAGATATTTGAAAGAGACAGCTACATGCCTTCTTGAAGCAGGAAATATTCCATCGTATTTCTGGGATGAAACAGTGAACTATTTTTCATACATCTATAATGGATTTCCTCGCAAGTCAGTGGTTGGGGTCACTCCATTCGAAGCATTGATGGGACATAATACCAATGTCTCACATCTGAGAGTTTTTGGCTCCAAAGCATGGGCCATAATTCCAACTGACAAGATGAAATCCTGCCAACCTCAAAGTAGTGAATGGATACTGTTGGGATATGAAGATGATACAAAGGCTTACAAACTGATGGAGATTGAAACTAGAAGATGTTTCATAGGAAGAATTTTCCAGTTCAACGAAGATATGTTGCATGATATAAAACCAGTTGAAGAGAAAAGCTATAATTACTCAATCAATTCCATTTGCATATGATGATGTATCAAAAAATATTTTAGATTCAGATTCAAAATATTAGGATAAAGATGATCAAGATATTTATAGTGAGAGTGAAGCTCAAGCAGATCCAAATCCAGATCCAACACCTGCTACCAATCCAAGGCCTAAATGGGCCCAAAAAAACATTGAAGTTACTGGGAATAGTGATGGGGATCCATCTAACAAAAGAGGAACCGGATCTCAATATTAGGATGAAAACCTTGCACTCTTCCATATAGATCAACTTCTCCCAGAGAGGTGCTTCATGATGATGGGGTCTGATCCATAGTTCTAGAGATAGGATTTCCATGATCTAAGATAGAAAGAAGCCATGGATGATGAATATGATTCTCTACAAGACAACAAGACCTAAGATATTGTCTCCTTACCTCTTGGGATAAATATAGTTCAGTGTAAATGGATATACAAGACCAAACTAGCAGCAAATGGATCCACTGCCAAGTACAAGGCTCAGTTAGTTGCAATGGGGTACTCAAAAGTTCATGGGTTGGAATACAATGATACATTCACTCATGTTGCAAGAATGGATTCCATAAGGTTGGTTTTGGCCATTGCAACTTCAAAAAGGTGGGGGGTACATCACATGGATGTGAAGAGTGCCTTCCTCCATGGTGACCTAGAAGATGATATCTACAAGAGACAACCTGAGGGGTACAATGAAGATTCATCCTTTGTTTTCAAACTAAGGAAATATCTATATGGACTCAAAAAATCCCCAAGGGCATGGTATGCCAAGATGGAATCCTTCCTACTATCACATAAATTCGAGAGGTGCAAGTTTGATTGCAATGTCTACATGCATTAGAAGGGAGGCTGCTTACTATTGATTTTTCTATATGTGGATGACTTTCTAATTACCAGTGACTCAACTACTAGATTGAGGGATATCAAATCAGCTTTGAGCAAGGAATTCTCCATGATTGATCTAGGATTGCTAAGGCAGTTTATTGGACTTGAAGTGAATAAAAAAAATTTGGGATCATGATTAAATAGCCCATATACATAGGAGGTTTTCTCAAATGATTCCACATGAATTATTGTAAAGTAGCATCCTTCCCCTTCTTATCTGGAATCAAGTTGGAAGAAGGTGGTTCTACACCCCTAGTTGATAATACACTCTACAGACAACTGATTGGTACCCTATTGTACCTCACCCATTTGAGGCCATATTTATCCTATGTTGTGATTTTTGTTGTCGGGTTTATGCAAGATCCACATGAACTACATTGGAAAGCAACAAAGCACATCTTTCATTATGTGTGAGGCACGAGAGATTTTGGGATCAAATACTATTATACTTGTGCTCAGCTAGATCTTATTGGTTTTATTGATTCAAATTGCGTTAGTGACAATACTGAAAAAAAATTATACATAGGGATTTTTGTTCATGTTGGGATTTGGACCAATCTGTTGGTTAATAAAGAAGCGAGAAACTCTTTCTCTCTCTTCAATTGAAGCATATTATCGGGGGGTTGTGAATGCAACTATTCATGTAGTTTGGATATATGGGATTCTAACGGAGTTTGGCATTCACACTTCTCCTTCAGTAGGTGTATTCTATAATAATCAAAGTGCAATCAAGATATCTGGTGATCCAGTACATAAGTAGTGAACCAAACACATTGAAGTCCACATGCACTACATCCAGGAACTAGTGCATAGTAAGGCTATAATTCTATAGATCTTCCATAAAAAGGAGAAAGTTGCAGACATATTCACCAAATATTTCATTGATTCAATTATTGTTCATGGTTTTGCTGCTCATTTTGAAGGCTGGGGGGGGGAGTCCCATGACTATGTTTTCCCCATATCCTCGGTTTATTGAGTAGTTACTTTTTGCATCAGATTGTATAGGTGACCTTTGGTATTAGTTTTCAGGGCCCATGTTGTCCAATTTTGGATTAAGGGGGGGTGTTAGGATTAATTATAATCCTCCCTTGCCACCATAGTTTAAATGTCATTTCCTAGCATAGGAGTATGTTGCCACTTCACTAGTGTCATTGGGAACTCATTTGGGACCCACCTACCTCTTGATGCGCTAGTTTGCATGAGATTAGAATCTCAAGATTCCAATCCCTATAATTTAGGAAACCACACTAAGTCATGGGATTCCCGTCATCAGTTCACCCTAGTCTATGCTGAGTTATCCTCCGATGGGCATCAGTTAGTTCATATCTAGTTATCCTAGCACCACATTTTCATGAATTGAGAAGGTTAGGTTCCTTTTCCTACCTAACTTGATCAATTAATTCATTGTGAACTGATTTAGTTGTCTTCAGTTAAACTAGTGAGCCTCCAATGGTGATTTTCCCACAGTTAATGAGATCTGGAGTCAGTCCAAGTTGTGGAATTTGAATCGCACCTAGCAGATTCGAATTCTCCCTATTGTATCATCATTGTATTACACACAGATTAATGATAATGAGAGTAATGTTATGCTAGCCAATTTTTGTCTCTTGACTGTTCAATTTCACCATGATTGTTTGATCATTGTACTGAATTTTGACTTCCTTCTTCAAACTTCTTTCATAGGAAAGTTCAACCAAAATCCTGAAGATCCTAATATTTGCTAAATTAAATAGAGCTTTTAGTGTTAATATTTTACATTTTGTGACATTTCAAACTCGTGTTTATTTTGTATATGCTCCAAAGACATACATGTAATCTATTTTCTAGACTTAAGATAATTTGATCTAATTACATAGCATATCCCATGATAATAGGATCTTGAAACTAAATTATGTCCTAGATCCATCTATTTTTGTCTACATGGATATTGTTAGTAAATAGATGACTCTCAATCCCCCTAAAATAGGATCTAGATATGAAAGAAGTGATATGTAACATTAATAAAAGGATACATGCATAGAGGGTAGGGGGTTCAAATTTTTGGATAGTTGCAAAAAGACATTGTGGAAAAATTGTAAACTATTTCATACAATATTTATGTGTTCTTGAGTATCATTTGAATCATGAATACAATTGTGCCTCTTATCTATTCTTACCGGTAGTAATCTATTTGAATACAAAAGTGTCACTTATATGCTACATAATCAATCTTTTCTAGTACTAATGACATTTAATCTTTAAATGTATATTTTCTGTCAATCTTGTTTTGTTTTCACTTAGTTTTCCTAATTATACTCATATTACAATATGGAGTATTTATGTGAGTTCATGAATTAGTAGTTACCTTTCATATATTTTCATTCTAACTGTGTATTTAATTCTTAGCTCCTACTTAAATCATGATTGCAAAGTCTTTAAAATACATGAGATGCTTGTGTTTTCCTTATTGCTTTATTAATTGTTCTACATAAACCTGTAATGGATCACTCATTATTTGACCACCCAAACTTTAAATTTAAATTCACAATTTACTTCAAATTTGAACATAAGCACCCTATCTTCCCCTTAGCAATTCAGGTGCGGACCTTAGGGATAACAGATACCTTCAACAAATTTAATAATGCATGCAACTCATCCCAATTTTACATTCCTCTACCTAATCCTAATTTGAAAATTTTGTAGCATATGTAATTAATATACAACACTCCTCATATTCCACTTAGTCTTGGATTCCCCTGACTAGATCCATTGAAGAAGTCCCATCTCTTTAGCTTAATAGTAGGTTCTTATTTTTTGGCATTTTAATTTTTGGATGTAGGTATATATATTCATAAATTAGATTGATCTTGTGATACAGTTATAGAGTGGTAAATAGTTTATCATATAATAATAAATCATTTGCATTGATCCATATTAACCATGAGACAATGCAGGGAAGTGCTTTGTGATCCACCAATCTTGGATTCTCCATCCAAATTTTTAGGCCCTCCATTAGGGAAGGACCTTCCCACTTACCTATCCCCACCACCAAATTATATAACTCCTTCCATACCTCCTTAGTATAAGGGAATTCCATTGATAAATGTTTGATATTTTCTTCATCACCTCTACATAGCATACAAAGACCGGGCCCTTGCCATATTCTCTTTTAGAGTACCTCCCAGGTGGGAACCTAATAGTTTAGGGTGAACCACACCATAATTATATATTTTAGCAGTGCCATAACTTTTCACAATGGATTCCACCACCTTTCTGCTCCTGTTTATTTATTACGAAGCATGGATTTATATCCAAAACTTGTATTAATTTTCCATTGGGAATTTCTGATCATACAAAAGAATCATCCACTTCTTTCAAAACATGTTGTATTATTCAATCTACTTGCATAAGTATTCCACTTATCATAATCTTTCCCAGCCATTCTAATCATCCTTGCTCCATTATTCCCATAATGACAAATGTTACATATGTCCTAGATTGCAACATTATCCATATGAACTATAGCCTTAGATTATCAACAAGGCCTTCATTTAGTGTCTAGAATCCATAACAACCAAAACAGGGATCAATTCAAAATCTTAATGCTATTTCCATTCATTATCTTCCATGCGAGCTAGTTCCCCATCCCAATGAAGGATAATACTAAATATTTCCACGGAATGGAGGAATTTGTAGTAAATTTTTCTATCTGCCTTATTTATTCCTTAATGTATTTGAATATTATAAACAATTTCCACATACCATATGTTTTGAGTAATCTCCATAATATTTTGGTTGTAAGTGCATTTTTAAAGTAGTGTATTTTTTTGAGGTCCCATCCTTCCATAGATTTTGGTTTTTCTAGTCTTTGCTATTTTGCTAAAGGCATTCCCTTCTTTTATCCCATAGAAAATTGAAACACTTGCTTCAAATATTTTCTATAATTTCCACATGGTTATATTCCATTGAGTATTAACGGACTCAAGTGGCCTCCAGGATGGACTTTATTAATGTAAGTCTTCCTCCTATGGATAGATAGTGATTGCTCCATCCTAATACTCATTTCTCCACTTTTTCAGATAACCAGTCCCAATTTGTTTCTCCATGGCTATTGGGTTTTAAAGTAAATCCCAAGTATTTTAGACCTTTTTTGAAATATAAAACTTGGAAAGGAATGTTTTGATTAATTCCCATCATTTGATTGTCACTTAAAGCTCGAGAAAGATATAGATGATTTTTGCATGTAGAATTCCATTCCCATTGCTATCCTATATACATCAAGAGTCTCCTATAATTTCCCTTCCTCTCTTACAGTTTCTATTTTAAAGAGTAGTGCATCCTATATAGAAAGGAGGTGTGAGATGGGCATCCCTCTTCCTACCTGATCCCCTTAAATTTTCCATTTATTAATAGGATTCAATGATCCTATACAAGCCTTGATAAGCCAAGAGGAACAATAAAGGAGAAAAGGGGTATCATTTTTCGATCCCTCTGGTGGGCCTAAAGAAACTAGAAGATGATCCATTTATCAATACTACAAAGGAGGAATATTTTAGGCACCTTCTCTATCTAGTTGATGAAAGGGATTTTTAATCCCATGTGAACTAGAATGAGCCTAATCAAAATCAAATTAAACTTGTCATAATATTTGGATAAATCAATTTTTATTACCAAATATGGGATTTATTTGTCTTCATTGACTGTAGGCTCTCATAAGAAATACAATTTTCCCTGCCAAAAAACCAAACTATTCCTAGGAAATGGCATTGGAGAGCACTACTTTTAGAATTCTATTAATGACTGTTGAAATAATTTTGTATTTTTCGTTGCATAAGGAAATTGGTATGAATTCACCAAATTAAAGTGGATTATTGATTATTCTCTTTTGGAATAAGTGTTAATAAGGTAGCATTCAAATTTCCCAACACTTTACCAAATATTCTTGATTTCTCTGACAACGAATATGTCATTTTCTAAGAATTCTTAAAAATGTCGATAAAAATAAATTGACCAACAATTGAGGCTCAATATTTTATCCTTTTGAAACGAGAAAACTATTGCTTTTATTTATTCTAACCTCCTATGGTGAAGTTCTGATTATGTATTCTCTAATGAAATTCATATGGAAAAACCTTGATTGTCCAACTGAAATGTACCAACATGCAAAGCAAATGAATTATGCCCATTTGATAGCGTTCTTCCACATATTTGACCATCGATCCTTGGTAAATACATGTGTGTTGCACATGGTGTTGGACTTATTGTTGTCACATAATTTACACCTAGAGAATAATTTATTTTCAAGATATGTTATGGATAAAATTGCTTTCCTTGTTGATCCAAATCAAAACCACTCTACGGTCTTTTAAAGAGGTAGAAACATACACATGACCTTTAGAGGAGAAACTTTCTCCTCTATCCAAGGAACATTGAATATAAGGTTGGCATGTGTTTAAAATTTTTGTAGGAAAGACTTTTAGATTTTATATAGAATCCATATTAGGATCAAGCAATGTGTTCTAGTCTCCTTTAATCATGGTAGATATCTACTGTCAACAATTGGAAAATGGATGCTCAAGTTGTGTATCAATGGACACATAATGCACACTTTGTTGATTGATTCTCCTATAATATGAATATTTTCACATTTGCAACTTTACAGTCTTTGGGAATGCTATTTAAAGATTGATCTTAGACATGAGATTTGGCCTAAATCTGAGCCTAAGTGTTATGCAATAATATGTATTGTTTTTGAAATCCCTATTGATCCTAATTAGGCATATATGTCACTTGAATTTTATTTATTGGATGTTGCATAGATGAAATAGGTGGGATATGTTGTTGAGGCTTCACACAACATTGATTATGAGAAGTCATGTAACATTGTGGATTCATACTTGACATGGAATACATAATTTATGTTGCATATGGATAATAAGGTAGAAGACTATGATAGATCAAAACTAGGAAACGACTGAGTATAGGAGGACATATTGTAAGTGGTTGATGGGGATCACTCAATCATGTTTTGAAATAATTAAATGGAAAACCTAAAAAAATTTCATGTGTTTGGTCCACATGAATTATGTTTTTAAATCCTATTCATTTCTTCAAATTGTACTGGAGGTTAGATTACATCCACTAAGACTCAAAAAATCCCTTCTAGATTCCTTAAGTAAGACGGGCACTTTCTTGCATATGTGTTCAAGGAGGAAACCATATTTGAAGAATCCAACTTGTCATTTCAATTGAAGAGACCTATAACAAAATTTCCCTTAACATTAATAGTATAAAAATACCCTCCTTGAGAGTTTAGTTCTTGCCCATCCCCTAAACCCCATCTACCATGACTTCTACTCCCATTTTTTCCAAAATTATTGGATGGCATGCTTTATACAAAAATAAGGGTTGCAAATGCATCTATCAAGGTTTAATCATGTAGAAAAAAATTCCTATTTCTTAAAGAAAATTTGTAGCTATAATCAAATCCTTGATAGAATTTTTTTTGTTTCACATTGTTTTGTTGAGTGGGAGTTCTCTATGACTGAGATCTTTGATCTAAATCAAATCAACGAAAAGTCCTCTCATGAATATTATTCATGGATAGACTGTCACAAGATACATGATGAGGGATGGAGAAATCAAAAGGAAAGGGTAGGAGGGGGTGAGGATGTAAAGGGAGATTTTTTACTCCATGAAGACTTTGATAAAAGTCTTCATAATCCCCCATGGAGACCAACTTCTGCTCATCCTTCCTCTAGAATACCATTGAACCTACAATTGGGTGACCCATCGTATTTCATAATCAATTTCGGATGATGACGAGATGTTTCTAGAGGAATCTCTCCAACAAGCATCTCAAATTATTTATCCATATTTTCCATTCTCTTCATATTACCCTACAAGTAACGAAATCACATAAGGATTGCATGAAGAAAACCATATTTGTATTAGTTACTGCACATATATTGGTTCCTCACAATCAATCAACCCCAATTGACTCCCAATGCAATCCTTCACATGATCAATTTTTCTATAATTAAGGCTTGACCTCCAACAGACCCACCCTTGAAAGAATGAACTAGGAAATCCTTAAAATTCAACTCAAAACTCATGCAAATCCCCATTCAAAAATTGAATTTAAATGTTAAAATTGAGCTTTATAATTTATTAGAACTACCATTACCCTGACAACTTGTGCTTCAAAATAATATAATTTGAATATTGAAAATTAAAAGTAACATTCAAATGAATAAAATTATACATGTCTAGGACTTCCACATTGAATCAAATAAAATAATGGGGAAAATTCTTGTTCCTAGGGAATCGGTAGATAATGCTACAACATATTAATGAATATTATCCTATCAAATATTCTGTGTTTATATGATGACTCTAATGAGAAACAAAGAGAGCCTATTTATTTGGATATCCATGCCTTGTTGTTTGTATTTGTGCAACAACAAATAGTAGTATTTGTGGCATTTGAAATTCTCACTCGGCGAATCCATTGAGGTTAAAATTCCTTTTGCTGAGGAAAAATATTAGTCACATATTATACACATCTCCTTTTCAACATGAAGTTGCATGGAAGCATTGGTGAGGCACCTAGATCTTTTGATTGAATGGTATCATCCAAATGATTTTGCATACATCCATGGGTATCCAAATTTATTCTCAATGGGTAACCTATGGTTAAGGAAACTTCCAAACTGTAGAGGTAACAACTTTGTATTTGCACATAACCATTTAGATGCATGTTATGAATTTAGTGATGATGTCATCATTAATCATGGATTTTAGGTAAGGAATTTGTTTGTGCATACATTAGAGGGATATGCCAAGAAATGGTATGACACTTTACTTCTTGTTTTCATTTTCACTTGGTCTCTCTTTGAAACATTGTTCTTGGAGAGATGGGATTATCTTGGATGTAAATTTTTAGTATCTGATAAGATTGATCATATGGTGAGGGAGTTTAAATAATATAAGAGGGGTTATAATTAAATTCATATATCTAGATATGGGAAAATAATCCCCTTGTAACAATGCAATAACACAAATATTTTTTGTGTGTGATGACCAATGTTGTTATTGTGAAACCCTTGGAGATTTATCATTTTCATGATCAAACTGATTCAGAGATGGAGAACGACAATAATGAATGCCTTGTAGACCTCATTGAAGATTCCAATCCTTCTCCAAACATGGCTTGTAAGGGTAAACAACCTTCCTATTAGCATATTTTGGAATCATGCAAAAAACTATAAATTAGGTAGTGTGGGTTTAAATGAAATTTAAATACTAATGAATCGTGTGATAAAGTTAAACAAAATAGACATAAGAAATATGTTGAATTTTATGAAGGAGAGAAATCATTTTTGAATGCATCCAACACTAAGGAAGAATCTATTTAATCTTAATAGGGATGATTATTGTGACCCTGCATTTCCAGATGAGGAAAAAGGACATCAAAGTGCATTGGAGACCTCAAAGAAGAATATTTTTGAAATAATGGTTAGTCCAAAATACATGATGATGAATCAAATGTCACAATATTTATAGATATTATAGATTATCAATTTTAGATTAATGCAACAAAAAATATTTCCAACCTCATAGAAGACACCAGTGTTGATGAACAATTAAAAAACATAAATATGGAAGGTTA
>LPNX010633077.1:0-23519 GCA_001517045.1 Pseudotsuga menziesii
AAAAATTCAATTTAACTACAAATTTTCAAAAATCCGGCAGCATTTCTGCTTGCCGGTACACATTTTAAACATGAAAATTATAAAAACATACATTTACCAATTTTATAAATTGAAAAACAATTATTTAAACTGTTACCTCTTGACTCCGACGCCATTGTGATGAGGTTGGGTTGCTTCGGCATGCTTGGGTTGCTTCAGGGTGCCAATCCTTACGTCACTCATCGTTCCTCGGTTGAGGTTGCACAGTGGGATTTTGAAAAAAACGACCGTGGCCCCCGCGGCCTCTTTTTATAATTTTTTCGACAGAGGGACCTCGGTCGAAAACCTCGATCGAGGGCTTGTTAAACCCTTGACCGAGGTACGTTTTTCTATTTTTGCCAAAATGCGCTTGCCAAAAAGTGTTACCCAGGTCCGCGGATTCACCCTGTATCTACATTTTACTCCATGAAATATTTCTTGACTACAACTAGTTATCAAGAGCCTAGTCTTGAATCATTTTGTGATTCCTTAATTAGAGAGCAAGATAATCTCATTCATCTTGGAATAATTAACAATGCAAGTACATCTGGGAAATCCTTATTGTCCCAACAGAAAGAAAATTCCAAGCCTCCCAAGAAACATAATTTTTGCAATAATAAGCCAAAAAAAGGTTCCAAACCCTCTCAGTCAGCTCCTTCTTTAAAAATGACAAAGGATCCAAGCCAAAAGGAAAGAAGACTAAGCGTCATTGCAATTTTTGTGGGAAAGATAATCATGGTGAATCTAAGTGTTTCAAGAAGATGGAAGCCTTGGAAGAAGCAATGAAGAAGCACCACATCAGCCTAGATTCGTCTTTAGAATCTACCTCTCATGGACATGCACTTTATGCTTCTGGTTACTTTTATATTGTATCTTCTTCTTCTACTTCAAATGAACGGTTCATTAATTCTGGATCATATTATCATATGGCTAAGGATCAATCCATCTTTTCTACTATGCATGAATGTAACACCAAACACATATTTCTTGGTGATGATAAATATCTAAGTGTTGTAGGATCTAGAATAGTTCCAGTAGAAAATGGTCATTTTAGTGATGTATTATGTGTTCCAAAAATTTTCTGCAATTTGTTATCATTCTATGAAATTACTCATTCGAGTAAAGGTAAAACTGTGACGTTTACTCCTCACCAAGTTGTAATCAAGGACTTTAAAAATCCTCAAAATGTCCTTGCTAATGGAACTATTGATGATATTACCAGGTTGTACAAATTTAACAACTTTGGGTCATCACCTTCTCCTTCAGTTGTTGTTGCTCATAGTGATAACTTGAGCAAACTTTGCCATGAGCGATTTGATCACTTAAATTATCACTCATTGCAACAACTATGTAAAGACAATATGGTGACTGGTCTTCCGATGGTATCTTGCAAGGATGGTGTTTGTTTCAGTTGTGTACTCAGAAAACATCATCAGGACAGTTTTGACAAACGTGCCTCTTGGAACGCCTCGGTTCCCTTGGAGCTTGTGCATAGTGACTTGTGTGATCCTCTTACATCTGCTTTATTTTCTAGTTTCAAATATTTCTTAACTTTAATTGATGAGTACTCCAGACGTACTTGGGTTTACTTCCTAAAACTTAAGAGCAAAGTATTTAACGTGTTCTTGGCCTATGAGGCCCTTGTTGAAAAACAATCTAGTCATCAAATTATTAAGTTAAGATCTGACAATGGAGGAGAATATGTTAACAAAAATTTCACTACTTTCTGCACTGAACAAGGAATCCAACAACAACAGACTATTCCTTATAAAGCATAACAAAATGGTGTAGCTGAATGGAAGAACCATACTTTAAAAGAAATGACTAATTGTATAATCCAATCTAAGGGACTAAGTATTCAATATTGGGCTAAGGCCATAAATTGTGCAAATTACATAGTTAATTGAATACCCACTAAAGTTTTACAAGTTATAAAACTGGAATAAGCATGGAGTAAAATTAAACTAGATGTAAGTCACGTCCGTGTGTTTGGTTATGAAGCATGGGCTCACATTTCGGATGAAAACGAAAAGCATTGCAGCCTAAAAGTGAAAAGGGCATATTTGTTGGATATTCTAAAGATGTAAAAGGTTATATACTTCTTCAGCCACATTCTCATGATATAATCATTATAAGAGATGTTTAATTTGATAAAAATCTCTTGGCCTGCGAGCCTAACTTGGCGGGTGTGCCATCTTTGGCCTGCGAGCCTGATTCAACGATTGTGCCTTCTTCTTCTTCCAAATTTCTTGATAGGTTTCCAACTCCAGTTTTTTATGATGACAGTGAGGATGAAAATCCACCTCCACCTACTCATGTTCCTCCAATTGCACCAGCACCAATGCTTCCTCGATGGGTCCATTCAACATGTGAATCAGCTGATGATCTTGCCAATGATCCTAGAGATCAACGTCGAACACGTTCTTAGTTTCAGCGAGCCACTTCTCTTTTGGATCAAGTTTCTAAGAATCATGATACAAATTTTTTTGCAAAAGCTTCAAGAAATCTAGATTGGGATGCATCTATGGATGAAAAATATTGTTCCTTAATGGCGAATGATACTTGGGATCTTGTTCCTCTTCCAAAAGGAAGAAAACTTGTCAGATGTAAATGGGTCTACAGAACTAAGTATGCATCAAATGGAAGTGTTGAAAGACTTAAGGCAAGGTTAGTTGCCAAAGTTTTTTCCCAAGTTGAAGGGATTGACCATAATGAAACCTTTGCTCCTGTCGCTAAAATGAACTCCATTTGCTTTGTTCTTTCCTTTGCAGCCTTACATAACTAGGAATTCCATCAAATGGATGTCAATTCTACCTTTTTACATGGTGATTTACAGGAGGAAATTTACATGGAACAACCTCCTGGATATATTCAGGATAAATATAGCCTTGTCTATCCCCTTAAGAAATCCTTATATGGCCTTAAGCAAGCTCCTAGAGCTTGATATGCCAAAATGGACAGCTTTCTCCTTGACACTGGTTTTTCTAGATACCATTCTAACCCCAATGTCTATACCAAGAAAGTAGGAAACCATCTCATCATACTTGTTCTTAATGTTGATGATCTTATCCTTACTGGTAGTGACCCTATACTTTTAACCCATGTGAAATCCAGTCTTAAGCGAAATTTTGAAATGTCAGAGTTAGGACATTTTTATTATTTTCTTGGTCTCCAAGTCTTGCAAACCAAAGACGGAATATTTCTTTCCTAGTTATGTATTCTTGTGACCTTTTTCGTCGCTTTCACATGGAAGATTGTAAACCAGCCCCTTCTCCCTTCCAGTCTGGACTCAAATTTCTGCCACTTGTACTTTTCCTGAACAAGATGCCACCTTGTATCGTTAGCTTGTTGGTAGTCTCTTATACTTGACTCATTCCCATCCTGAATTTTCCTTTGCCATTGGTCGTGTTTCCTGTTATAAGAAAACACCTCATGAAAGTCACTATGTTAGCACCAGAATTGGGCCCCAAGGTCGATCAAGGGGGAGGGCCCACTCCCGAGTAACAACAAAACCAATTTAGACTGCGCCTCCGGCCCTACGCAGTTAGAGAGGGATCTCTCATTTGTCTTCGGATTCTACTCTGCGTAAGATTTTCAGTCAAGGATAATCAGGGGGCCAACATCCTTAATGGGACAAGGTGTATCAAGGTGAGATGTGAGGTTGGATTATTGGGGTAAGGGACCATTGGAAATGGAGTCGAAAACCTAGATAGGGAATACTTGCATAAGGAAAGGAATGGCGTGTGGTTTCAGACAGAGGCAAGGTAGCCATTGATCTCCCAATCAGGAGATATTTAGTAGGCGGTTGAAGGAGGAGAGAAAACAACCCATCACATGGAGCACCAGTGAGATTAATTCCATGCAACTTTAGAAGAAACTTGATAAATGTCTGGAACAATAGCCAGAGCATAACGAGTATGAATTCCTAACTGCTATACACTAAGTTGCAGACATGAAAGAAATCAACAGAATGGAGTGAAAACAAGAAACACATTGAACGTAAAAGAAGATACATATTGGGAAAATCAACGATACATGAATCTCTGCCATGAGACACAATTCCTCCTCTGCAATTTTATTCATAACACAGGCATCAAATCTTGTTTACAATGGAGAGCCTCAGCCCTAGAATGTTTCCCAATCCAACCAACTCCTTTCTCCCTCTATTGGGAGTGTATTTATACTATTATAATGCTGAGACTACTGATTTGAAAAATGTTACAAGTCACTATCATGCATTAACAGCACAGGGAGTGGACTATTGCCACGTTTTATAGATAACAATAAACATTATGGAGATGTGGCGGGTGATAATGCAGACTGACAGCATAGGGATTTCTTCCATTCCACTTCGCGAAAGCGATTTCCATGAGGCATGCTGATGGCCAATTGTTTACTTAGGATGCTTCGGGTGTATCTTTCTACTTTTTCAGCTATCCTGCTTCTTACAGACCACATCACTCAAAGGCTGACAAGAAGACTTGAATCCACCGCTCGATCATTTTTCTGACCCATCCTTCGTTTGGTAACACTATTGTAGGAGGAGGCTGGAAAGAACATGGTCATGTAGTTGGTGATGATAAATGACTTAAGAAGCTTATCATCCTTGTACCCCTTTCTTCCTCCTATGAGGAGGGTTTTCCCACGAGCCATGCAACCGGGTGTGCATTTAACCCTCTCCTCACCCACGACCAAGCAGCCAAGTGGATATCCTAGGGGTGGTGCCGAAGGTTCCGAACCCACGTGGTCCCAGTATGAGCATTTGATCGAACAGTTGTTCCATCACTATGAGCTGGGACTTTGTTAGAATAATCAACCCATAATTAGCTACCTTAGACATTAATTAATCCATTTTTGTCTTATTTGCCTAGTTTCCATATACCACCTTATGCAAGTTGTCCTCCACATTTCCAAAGTGGTCAAACTTGCTAAAACTAAGTCATGGAGCACTTAGGAAACCACTTGGAATCAATTTTGCTTTATTCCTGGCCTTCCTAGCGCATGTCTGCTTTTTCTGCTTTATTGCCTGCTTTTGTTGAGTTTTAAGGCAATTGGGAAAGTTTGACTAGGTGAAGTTAACTTGTTTTTTGTCCTCATCCTCCTCCACTCTTTTCTCCTAAGAAAAGAATGTATGATTTTTCCTTCCATCATCTATTAGATTTCCTAATTGATTTTTCCAATTCGTGAGCTCCTAGACAGATTTGGAAACTGCTTTATGCACCTATGGGGATTTTCTTAGATTTAGTAAGCCTGTTTTTGACCAAATTCAAATGGAATCCCAATGCATTCGAATCTCTCATGTAACTATTTATTGTGGTAGCCTATGACTTCACAGGGTTGGATATTGTACACTTATTCAATACAGATTAGTGTTCTGCTCCAGATTCAGTCTCCTTTGTGTGTAATTTGCATGTGTAATTGGCAATTTTTGTGAGTGTAATTGTTCTAACACCTTGGTTCAATTTCCACATGGTATCAGAGCCTTTGTATATTTATTTCTCTCCTTCCAATTTTTTATTGCAGGTTCGACATCATTGACTGGGATCATTCTACTGACTGAAGGGACAATTTCTGAGCTATGGATCAATCTCAGAAGATCATCTTGACTCCATTTAACTTCTTTGAATGGAATGTAGATATGGAGATACTATTGAGAGTGAAAGGTCTCTATAGAGTGACTATGGCAATAGAAGTAGATCCCAATGCAGCTGCAGAGAAAATTAAATGGCACAATAGGAGGGATCAGGCCTATGGTCTCTTGTGTCTGAGCATATCCAAAGACCTCCTTTTCCATCTTGATGGATTAACATCACCAAATGAAGTATGGGAGAAGATTGTTGGGACTTTTGGTAAGATAGATGAGATGAGGGGACATAAAATTGAAAATGAATTGATCTCCCTGAGTTCCAACAGCTTCGAATCCCTGCAACTCTAATTTTCCAAGTTCAAAGCCCTTGTTTTGCAGCAAAAATAGTGTGGAATCGAAAAGAAGGAGGAGCAAATGGTTTTGGCCATACTCTCAAATCTTGGCCCTGACTATTCAGTGTTTGTCTCGACCTTCCATGCCACAAATTTGATAGCTCAAGCCTGGAAAATGCCTAGCCATGCAGATTTCATGGAATCTCTCACACAAGAACAAGATAAATTGGTGATGATGAGCACCATCAAACCTTCCAAAGACCAAGCTCTGGCTGCTGTGTTGGAGCAAGTCCCCACAGCTACAGGGAAAGATGCTAATTTTGGTAGAAGATGGACAATTTTTGGAGGAAAGACAGTTTTGGTGATGCTGATAAGCTAGCGATATAAGAGATGCGATAAAGGTACAATGCCATAGCACATTTCCCACCGTGGATCGCGGGCCGGAAATCGCGGCGGTCGGAACAAGGAAGGCAAAGGAAATAGTACCTGAAGCGGCTGAGAAGAGATCTCAACCACTGCATTTAAGGCAACAACGATGATAGGAGGGCTTAGCTACCATCATAAATGGATAAGGAGCAATGGGACGATGTATTAAAGATAAAGGACAGAAGGGGAGTGACCGAGGAAGTGACGCCCATACCCGCGATCAGCACCGGAAATCGTGGAAGACTGCAAGAAGCTGTGGTGTGACCAGTAAGAAACGGTTCAAAGTACAGATAGGCCAACTATTACAGTTAGGGTTTTGGGTTACTGTTGGGATAGGCCCACAGTTTGTATCACGATGAGACCTTCGGGCCACCTATTTAAGCATGTATTTTGTATTATGAAGGGTTGGGGTTTTTTGGTTGTTACTAGTTGTCGTTAGTATTATGAGACATTGAGGAAGAGTCGAGCTCTAGTTCTATCATTAAGTCTATAGTTATCTTACTGTAACCAGTGGCCGGCTCCTTGAGCATGAATGTAACAATCCGCAGGGATTGAGAGAGAGAGGAAGGGTATATTGTAAGAAGAAAGCATTATAGAAAGAGAAGAGATCTAAGAGAATGGCTCCCAGCTGTGTGCGTGGAGTTTCCCAGAAGATCTCAAGTTGCATAAGAGGTTGAAGTGGAACTGTGTATACTCTCTCAAGATATAATATAAACAAAGTTCCCGTGGACGTAGCTTCCCCCCTGGAGGTGAACCACGTAACATCCGTGTGTTGTGCAACTGCTTCATGTGATTGTGCTCTAACTTATTTGCTATCTGTTATCCGTTACGTGAACTTTGCTTATTAGTTAATGAATGTATGTATGCTATCCTTCAGTTTACAGTAACATAGAAAGTTAAATGCAAGTTGAATGTGTCGATTATTCTGTATATGAGTTTATTAGTGCTTGATTCATGACAGCTAATAGCTACAGTGTTAAGTGACTTCTGTATATTTAGTTCAGAGAGTTGAGCGTAATTTATGTTAAGCGTGTTAAACTGTATAAGCTTAAGTGAAGTTGTTTAACACCCTTATGAAGGATAACTGAGCTATTATACCCAAGGAGGAAGCCTCTGGACCTTGGGAGTTGATGAGCATATTGAGTCTTACTGTGGGAAGTATGGCAGTGTAGAAAGGTGATATCGCACTGTCAGGGGAGCTGCGGTGTGAGATATCACAGGTTAAGTGCTAAGCAGAAGAGAATGTTTGTGCATCGTCCTAGAAGCTATGATGAAATAAGAGTCAGTCCCATAGAAGAGTCATCTAGGAAGAGAGAAACAACCCTTGCTGAGAGATTTAGATGGTTAATTAGAGTCAAGAGGACCTAGGATGCTACAGAACCTATTTGAGGAAGCCTAATTCTTCATCCACCCCATCTAATATCACTTCGAGTGAGACTTCAGGCCATTCTGCGGTATGTTGCCAAAAGGGACAGTGAGATAGGGGTTTTGTTGGTACAATAAAGTAAACCTGAGTCTTCCCAGTAAGACCAACATGCTGGAGATTCGAGGACGGATTCAAAAGGTAAGAAGAAAGCTAAGAAGCCACCTGAGAAAAAGAGAGACAAGAACAAGTCTCCAGAGGAGCCCCAAGGTTCCGAGAAGAACTTCCAGAAGAAGAAGAATAAAGGAGAAATGAGCAAGTGTGCATACTGCAGTAAGGGAAATCATCCTGAAAGCTCCTGCATGAAGAAGAAAATTGACATGCTGACCCAACTCTTGGAGAAGAATGGAATATCCCTTCCTGATAGCTCAAAGAAGAGGGAAGGAGGATCAAATTCAGAAGACAGAGAGAGAGTTCATGCATTGGTTGCTGGCACATCAAACTCACCTAGTTTCATCATTGATTCTGGAGCTTCAAGACATATGGTTTTGACCAAGGAGGCATTCACCTCACTTGACATGTTGAAAGGTCCACCAATAGTACTGGGAGATGAATCTCACTGAAATTTTGGGAAAAGGGAGGATTGATCTTGACCATGGTAAGTTCAGCAATGTATTGTATGTAGTAGGTCTTGCCTCTAACCTCTTATCAGTGTATCAGATGACCCACACAGGGTCTCCAAAGAAGGTCATATTCTCCCCTGATGAAGTTGAGATCACAAAGATCTCAAGTGGTAAAGTCATTACAAAAGCAGTTGCAAATCACACTTCGAAGGTATACATGTTCTCACACTTCCTACCCTACTCAAACCCCTTTGCTCTTCTCATTCATGCTAATGAGGCAAGCAAGATTTCGCATGAAATATTTGGCCACCTTAAATATAAGTATCTTTCTGATCTTAGTGAAAAATAAATGGTCATAGGGTTACCAAAGATTAAGTTTTCCAAAGGAGTCTGTCAAGGTTGCATCTTAGGAAAACACCCACAGCATAAATTTGAGAAAGCTAGTCATGAGAGAACCTCTACACCTCTTGAGTTGATCCACAGTGATTTTGCTAGCCCATTTCCTCATATGTAAATGAGTCAGGCCAAATATGCATTGAAATTCATAGATGAATTTTCCAGGTACTGTTGGGTTTACTTCCTAAAACACAAGTTTGAAGTTTTTGGCCTCTTCAAAGTCTTTAAGGCTTTGGTTGAAAACCAGTCTGGGAGGAAACTCAAGGTCCTCAGATCTGACAATGGTGGTGAGTATGTCAAGTCTGAGTTCATTCAATATTGTGCAGATTTAGGTATTTAGATGTAGCATTCTATCCCTTACACACCACATCAAAATGGTGTTGCTGAGAGGAAGAACAGATCACTGAAAGAGATGGCAACTTGCATGATGGAGGCTAAGACTTTGCCACCAAAGTTTTTGGCCAAAGCTATAAACTGTGCAGCCTATATCTAGAATAGGGTGCTGCATAAATAGCTTGATGGTATGACTCCTTTCAAAGCATGGAGTGGGAACAAGCCAGATGTGACCCATTTCAGGATTTTTGGCTCAAGGGCTTGGGATAGAATTCCAACAGAAAAGAGGAAGGATTTGCAGCCCCAAAGCCAAGAGTGTATATTTGTTGGATACTATGAATATTCAAAAGGGTACAATCTGATCAATTTGAGTAGAAACAAATCCTTCATTGAAAGGAGTGTTCAGTTCCAAGAAGAGCCTTTAGCAGCAGTAGAAGTTGGAGAATCCTCTTCACCACCAGAACCATTGAATGTAAGTGAAGAGATAGTTGAGTTTGCTGATTATGATATGTATGATAATGATGATTTAATTGCATATCCTAACAGTCCTACAAGACCAAAATGGGCAGCAAAGACCATTCATGCAGCTGGAGAACTAGCTGGAAATCCTAATGATCCTAGGAGGACTAGATCTTAGTTTGAGAGTGCTCTGTGTATGAAAGACCCTTTGTTTGCAGAGAAATGATATACGATGGTTGAATCAGACCCACATATATATTAATATGCAGCACATGATCCAATATGGCAAACAGCCATGAAATAAGAGTTCAACTCACTCCAAAAGAACAACACTTGGAAGCTGGTTGATCTTCCCCCAGGGAGGAAGCTAGTTCAGTGTATGTGGGTTTACAAAACCAAGTTTGCTCCTGATGGTTCACCTTTGAAATATAAGACAATATTGTTATCCAAGGGCTACTCATAGGTACATGGCATAGACTACAATGAGACCTTTGCACCAGTGGCAAAGATGGATTCCATCAGGTTAGCCTTAGCCATTGCAGCTTCGAAGCAGTGGGAGGTACATCACATGGATGTGAAGTGTGCTTTCATGAATGGAGATATTACTGAAGATATTTACATGCATAAGCCTCAAGGATTTGCTACTAATCCATCTCTTGTGTGCAGGCTAAAGAAATCATTGTATGGGCTTAAGCAAGCCCCCAGGGCTTGGTATGCCAAGATTGATGGCTTTCTACTATCATTGAATTTTGTTCAATGCAAGTCAGATCCTAATGTTTATTTGAAGCTGATTCATGGTTCTTTGATGATTTTTTTCTTGTATGTAGATGACCTTCTCATTACAGGGAGCTCAAAGGATGAAATTGCCTCCTTGAATGATGCAATGAACCATGCATTCTCTACGACTGATTTGGGGTTATTGAGCCAATTCTTGGGGCTCGAGATTGCTCAAACCAAACATGGAATAAAATTACATCAGTCCAAGTATGCCTTGGATCTTCTGAACAAGTTCAACATGAAGGATTGCAAGCCAAGCAAGACTCCCTTCCTTTCAGGAGTTAAGCTTGAAGAAGTAGATTCTTCACCTATGGTAAATAATGCACTGTATATGCAACTGATTGGGTGTTTGCTATACCTTACACATACTTGACCTGATATTTATTATGCAGTAAGTGTGGATTCAAGATACATGGATCAGTCTCATGAGATCCATTGGAGAGCAACCAAAAGGATCCTTAACTTTGTTCAGGAAACAAGGACTCATGGAAACTTCTACAAATCTAAATATGATCTTGATTTGATTGCGTTTACTGACAGTGATTGGTGTTGGGAAATAGGGCAGACCCGGGTTTAATCCTTTAGTGTCACACCAACAAAAGACCCACAGTGTTGGCCCTTTCGGCAACAACCTGTGCGCAAGTTGCAGTCTCACCCGAAACATCTATGGGGTTCCGCAGAATCAGGTTTCTGCAAGCAGAGAGGGGAATTACTGTACCTTAGCCTTTTAATAACCTTATTAATCAGTACTTATAAATCTTTACCATTCATTCACATACAACTTTGCAGATAAATAAACAGTCGTGACTTGCTCAACCCACTACAGGGAATTCACAGCGAAGCTAAATATTAGCAGCGGTCTAACTTATCAGATGTATACAGTTATTAATGCATAAAAGACAACAGAAACAGAAACAGCACAAGAAACCACAACACCGGATATAATGTGGTTCACCCCCAGTGTAGGGGTTACGTCCACAAACTGTGTTATATTCAACTTGCTACAAAACCACAGTTTGATCTGCGCACTCAGCTGTAGATACCTTCAATCCTTAAAAATCTGCGCACAGAGCAACAGGCCCCTGCGCACACAGCAACAGGCCTTTCCTCAATCTTCCTTACAAAACCCTCTGCGCACACAGTTGCAGAGGTCGTCCACGCACACAGCTGGGACTTAACCTTTCCTTACAAAATCAACCTTAGCTTCGCCTTAAGCTTTCTTACATCATAAAACCTAACCTTTTCTTATTTACAACAATACCTATTTATACATCGTGCTATTACAAAACCATGGCTTCAAACCATGGGCAACCAAAAACCCTAAACCCTGGATTTAAACCACGGTTTTATTACAAAAAGGGGTTTTGACTTGCCCCGACACCCCTAAGACTATTTTGACCCATAAATCCGCTTACAAACAGCCACGAAGTTACCCAAACTAATAATCCTTAGGGAACAGGCCCCTAAGACTCACTGGTGGCCCGTCCCGGGACACTCTGCGAGGGCTCTAGTGGGAGAATATTCTGCGCGAGGATCTGGAAGTGACTGGTAAGATTGTGTAGTATATCATCAGCGGCTTTCTCCTTTTCCACCAATTCCTGTAATACTGAAGATGAGTCTGTGTCAGCCCTTTCCTGCGCAAAAGTGTCATAGGTCTTCAAAATTTTGAGCTGGCTTTCTGGAGTATTGCTCAATTCTAATGCTTCATTAACCAGGGGCTGTAACGCATTTTCCAGCAGCATTACCTTCATCCTGCAGGACTCAATTTCCTGCTGAAGTTCCTTGCTGCGCTTCACTTTAGCCATCTTCTGCAGAGGTGGCAGTGTCTTAATTTCTACTCTAACTGCATCTAATTCATCCTGGCACGACTTGATGGTTTCCTGGATCTTACCTACATCTGGATAGTCCTGTAGGTTCTCCCATGCTTCTATGCTGTCTTCCATTAGTTTTGCGACGCTGGCCACATTATCTGATATTTTTGCTGCTGAAGCGTTGATGTCCTGCTGGCGCTGTTCTCGGACCTCTGGTGGAGTCTCAGGAGGAATGCGCAGTTGAAGTTCTGCAATCTGGTGTTGGTGTTCTATCTTCATCCTTTCAACCTTGCTACAGGACTGCTAGGCATAGTCTCTCAGCTTAGCGATTCTCTGCTCTGGTTCCTCTGCTCCCTGTATGTCGAAGTCAGAAAGACTCCGACATGCCTCATCCAATGCTCGCATCAGCGTAGTGGTTGCATGTTCAGCCTCTTTCTTCTGTTGTGCTATTTCTTCTAGGCGTGCTGCAAAGGTTTTGTTTTGTTTGATGGTGTCTTCCAATTGGGTTTGGGACAATTGGTTTCGGGCATGGATCTCCTTTGTAATCGCGAGCTGGCAGAGGTGTAATTCTGACATAGAAATCTTTGTATAATCGAGCCCCGCGGTCATACCTATCTGGGGTCGGGAATCTGTGTCAAGCTATATCAGAGTTGCGCTTGATACCTATCCTTGGTGATCTTTGGGTGGCCATTTCCTAATATCCTGCTACGTGGGTGCTGTAGTGCTACTTGTCGCAGTACTGTGCACTGACTTTGCTGCTAGCTCTTTTATCTCCGATACCCTGTTTGCGATACCTGAGAGCCCGGCAAGATGCAGTTCCGCAAACTCTGACCATTTTTTAGTAAGCGCAGTCGTAGACTGTTCTAGAGCGTGCTCCAGTTCATCCAGCGTTACAGTGGCTTCTTCCTCAACATATTTGTCCTTCGACGCTTTTTCCTTTTTGCGGGACTGCGGCTTGGTTACCTCGGCTACTTCTGGTGACTTGCGCTTCGTTGGTGGGTTAGGATCTGATATGGTCTTGACCGAGTCCTCATCCTGTTCATCCTGTTCATCCTGTTCATCCTGTCCACCGTCTCCACCCTGGCCGTCGTCATCCATCTACGAATCACTTAGGTCTTCATTATCTTCCAATGGGTTTTGCTGCTGGGCCTGACTGGTACCTGCGCCAATATTGGTAGCCAGAGGAACTGGAATAGAGGATTTTTTTCCTAGATCTTTTAGCCATTTGGCCGGCCAGTGCTGAACTACCCTCCTGATATCTGGTTCGGTGACTACATATGGTAATTTGAAGCATTGCCGTTGTGGATCTGCACGAGCTTGAATGAAAACATGATGCATATCGACACTAAAGTGCGCGATGCCCTCATATTGAGAGAACACTTCGTTCGTAAGTCGAGGTGTTCGCACAATCTCATAGTGAATACTCATAGCATAGAAGATGAACACAGTGTTCATCATCTGCTGAGCTACCTTATCTGAGGATATCCATAGGGAGGCATACCGCACTGCCCCTGGCGTGCCTGGGTTTAATTCTACAAACTGGGCTACAGTGGGTTCTTTCCACCCAACTAATGCAATAAGGATTAAAAGCCAGGAATAATGAAAAGGTCTACCTTTTTCTTGCGCATCGCGGGCATCCTCCAGAAATTCCTTTGCAAGATATTTGGCCCAATTATAAGTATACCCCTCAGCGCAGTTCATAGCAATCCAGATAACCAGAGCAGGTACTTCAGTTGGCCTGCATTTCCGTATGAGTTTGCAGGCTAAGAGTTCTGCTGCAAAGCGAATGGGCTTCTCCTGAATCACGGAAGTGTGATACCCCCGTTTCCCTTTTGTCAGGCCAAACTGATCTTTCATGGTTTGCACAAGCTTTATATCGTCATGTTTGGACGGAAATTCAGTTCCCGGATCAGGTCCTGCCATGGGTAAACCTATGATCTTATGGATGAGTGCGGCGTCAATAGGAATTTGCTGGTCCCCTATCCATAAATAGCCGTCATGCACCAGCGCTAGTAACTGCTTGGCCGCTACGGTCACATGTATGCCACAACCGAAATGGGGAATGTCAAGCATCTTGAGTAGGCCAGCTTTGTCCAGGCCCGCAGCCCATGGTTGTACTTCCAGTAGTGTGACCTTATGGTCCAGGTACTTGACATGGTGCAAGTATTCTTCTGGTTCAAACTGTGGAAACTTGCCATGGTCATTGGTGTCGTGATCGCTGTACTTAAGCCGATCAATCTTCCCTGTCATACTTCCTATCAACTGCACTCCCTGTGGCAACGAGGGTGTGGCTAATGTAAATTGCTTTGTCCGACGGGGTAACACGGCACCTGGGCGAACAGGTGGTAGATATGGTGGCCATGGTGGTGGAATATTCTCCCTTCCCCCAGCCAGGGCCTGTGCGGAACCAGAGGGCTCCATAGGATGAGCTGCTGGTGTTTTCCCTGTTTGCTGTGGCCGGTCTTGGTTGCGCTTGGAGCGAACTTCAGTTCTAGAATTTTTCCTGGCAGACCGTGTCTACATCGGCCATGGTGGTGCTGGGGGAGTGTATTCACAGTTAGCTCGGGCAGGCGGCCGATTAGAGCAGTTGATCAGACCCTCTTGCTTGAATTCTCTGATCAAAGCGTCAATCTCGCGTTCAGTTGTCATGGGTTCACTTAGAATTCTTGAAGAAATGCAGAATGTAATTTTCCCTAACTTAGGCATCTTCTTATACACACCATCAATCAAATCGGGTAGGACAGTGCATTGAAGGCACCAAATCTTACGGAAATCTTGTCCAACTGTTACCCGATTTTCGATAGTCTTCTTAATACAGGTATTTAAGGAAATTAAAGCACTACCTCCGCCAATTTGGTTGCTTCCCAACGGTCGGATTTTGGGCCTCGCTGTATTTCTGGGCCTCGGCAGAATCATGGCTGAAAATTCGGAACAACAAGCAACCTCGGCACAATAGTGCCCTTTGACCCGACCTGGTAATGTCTGCGACAGGACTATTAGGTTTGAGGGACTAGGGTCTTGGCTCTGCCCCTTGGTTTGGTATTCAATTCCTGGGTGATCATCATTTTCCTTGTCGTGGAAAGCTATATCTAAAACAGGACCACTTTTGTTAATAGAAAATGTGATAAAAAAGCTATCAACAAAATCATCCCTACTCACAGTTCTGTGCCGAATCTCAACCTCCATATGCCAAGTTTTCACTATAGGTTCCAAGATATGCACAAACTTATTCACCCTATCCTTGCAAGGTGTGTTTTCCCCTGCTATATAGTACTACTTCAAATGTCCCTGAAGGCTATTCGGCCCCTTAAACTTACTTCACACCTCTTGAGCTTGGCTTATGAATCTGGGGCACTGGAATTTTTGGTAGGTTCCTCGACTGGGGTGAGACTTTTTAGGATCAGTCCCCCATGCTGCTGTAGCTCCTAGTGTTGTTTCCAGAGTCTGGGTGTTTTGTGACTGAGGTACTCGGTCGGAAACATGTGCAATAAATTCTCCATAATTTGTCATCCCAACATATGCAGGCAAGCCTCTAGGCTGTGCACTAAGGCATCTAAGAGACTGAGTGATCTGCGCGCATCTGTGGCCATGTAGCTCGTACAGTCGATTCTGCCAGTTCTCCAGACCATCGTCTGAATTAGACATGAAGGAGCTATCACATTGCCAATCGATTACACCATCAGCATCAGGCTCGACATAATCTGCGTCCTTGGCTGTGATGTTGTAGATGTGGACTAAAGTATCCTGCTCCCCTTCATCTCTGAGTGGTTATGTATATCTTTCTCCTTGGGATGGGTCGAGGGCTATGATAACACGCAGACCATTTCCTTCGAAGGTCATATGTCTCCTCTTAAGATTGATAATTGTAGCATTGGCCATGGCCCACTCAATTCCCAACAGGGCTGGATAAGGGTTGCTGTCATCAATGATCTCAATAACTTCAAAATCTGCTAGAGTACTGACCCCATCAGAGTCTATTGGAACACTAAGAAGTTGCCCGAGAGGTACAATCCTTTGCTGGTTAGCTAGTCGCAGTTGTATAGGTGACCAAACCAGGGAAGGCTTTCCCATTTGTCCCCAGGTCTGCTTGGGTAGGACATTAACGTCTGATCCAAGATCCAAAATGACATCAGTCATATCATATTCCCCTATCTGAACGTTCAATCTCATTTCTCTTCCCGTTCTTTGGACACGACTAACAGTTTTCTCCTGATCAATTCCTCTCTGAGGGTCTGTGACAGCAAGAACTTTTTGTAGCTCTTTTAAAGCATTTTGATTCCGCAAGAGTTTCATACAGCTCTGCAAGAAAGAGGATAGTGTACTTATTTTATCCGTCGAGGCCCCTTGTGGCTGCGAAGCCTGCTGAGGTTTCCGCGCAGGTACTTATGCTCCGCCAGGGTCAACAATATCGCACTGGGCCTCCTGGGCTGGTGCTTGTTCCTTCGCAGGGTGAAGGGCTGGGACATCCCCGGAGGTCTTACATGCGCACGCCGCAACAGGTTGATTGGGCGTGCTTTGAATATGCGTCGTAGCTCCACTCCGGGTGACCACATTGAGGGCTGCGGCAGGTCTTTGCTCAACGAAAATCAACTGAATATTGGGGATAGGGCCACGGTTGTTCTCCTGAATCTTTGCGAGGAGCTGGGGGCACTGTTCAATCACGTGGTCCACTGCGCGGCAATACCGACAGGTTGTAGTGGGGTTCCGACAGTCGCGAGCCAAGTGACCAACTTGGTTACAATTGTAACACACAACCTGGCCTCTACCTCTTCCGGTCATTCCGCCACGGCCGCGACCGCCAAAAGCACCTCTTCCGGAGGCGCTGCCGTGGTAACCATAGCCATCATTATTCTGGGCCTCATTGTGTACTCGGTAAGCGTCAGAGGTGCGCTCTCGCATAAGGTCATAACTACGAAACTCTTCTTCATTATTCCCTATGGACTTACAGAATTGGCAGTAGGGGTTTTTGGGAACTTGAACATATCTTTGAAGAAGATGACAATGCTCAGGGCAATGCTGGCCAGAGGTTCAGCAAATCTCATAGTATAGAACACCGGGATTGAATTGGTTGGGCACGCCCGTATTTAGGTAAGTTTTGGCCACGGGGCACTGGTCCCTATCATGACCCTCGGACCGACATTGCGTACACCAGACCTCCTCTTGACTGGTTTTATCCTTCTTCATGTCGCGAAGCTCCAGGGCCATCGCTGCCAGCTGCGCTTGGATTTGAGCAATACCAAAATCGTCTCTGACAGGGGCAGTCTCTAGCTTCATTGCGAATTCCAGAGCCTCTGGATGGTCAGCAACCTTCTGTTGCATGAGCGGAGTTCTGATATGCGGCAATAATGCTACAATAAACCATTCCTTGTGCTGCGCAGGACTAATGGTGAAGCTGACTTGGTCTAGTAGAACTTTGAATCTCTGGTCAAAGTCCCACACAGATTCGCCGCACCTTTGTTGAATCTCTTTGACTTTAGTGATGCTCTGCGATTCTGATTTTGGTTTCTTAAATTCCTTAGTGATGGCTTCCTTGATTTCATCCAAAGTGGGGTGCTGATTACTGGAGAATTTCATGAACCAGGTCAAAGCCCGGTCGCGAAAGGAAGTAATGAGCTGCGCAGTTCTCACATCCAGGTCTGTAATACTCTTCGCGTTCCAGATGGCCTCACATAAAAACCAGAACTGTTCTGGATCTTCTGATCCCATTCCTTTGAAGATGGGCAGCTTAATGTCATCAGCTAGGTGGGCCATGGTGGTTCGGGGAGGTTTGGAAGGGGGACAAGACGTTGATGGGGGGGGGGGGTTTATGGGGGCAGATTGACCTATGGCCGAAATACTCGAACTCGGTTACCTGTCACACTGCGACCGAACTTTAGGGGAAACAAAGCGACGCTATGGGGTGATGGGAGGGTTTCCTACCGAAGGGTTTTCCTCAAGGTCTGGCTATTGAGGGTTTACAAGGGGAGGTGCGGTGGTCTGACCTGAGGAGTAGGACTCAAAATCTCTTTTGTACCTTTGTGCACTTCGCGGCAACCCACTTTGCACGTCGAAGGTATTCTCACTTGAAAACATATGTTAGTACTACTAAACTAACAGTCTGATTCAAATAATAATATACCCTTTTCAACCAATAGTATTTTAATCTTCAAGCTTAAGGAATTTAAAAACTTACCACGGGGGCCTTTGAAAAACTGTCGTTCAGCTGCGCTGAAAGAAGTGCTTGTGTCAATGGCAAAATCTGTCACAAAGGCTTCCAACATTCGCGTCGTCCAAAAATCAACAGCGCGAGATACCTCGTTGTTGACATATTGCACAAGATTGACCCTCACCGGAGTCAACGCGGGAACCCGTCAAGCTTGGAAGTTCGTCCTTCTCTCTGTTAACCTAGACAACCACTGGTGAAACTCTATGTGGATACTACCAAATAAAATTTCATAAGCATCACAAAAAACATACCTTTGTAAAAAGTCACTTGCAATACACCGCGGATTGGTGTTCTCTTGCTGCGCAAATTTCAAACAGATCTCAGCAAACCAATCACTGATTTCCTTCACAGAGGGCCTCCAAAACATAGCCCTAGAGGTACAATGTAAACCCCTCTTGAGCAAATACTGAGTTCAACTGGCAATGGAACCAATTTGTTGGGCAATAGGGCAGACCCGGGTTTAATCCTTTAGTGTCGCACCAACAAAAGACCCACAATGTTGGCCCTTTCGACAACAACCTGCGTGCAGGTTGCAGTCTCACCCAAAACAGCTATGGGGTTCCGCAGAATCAGGTTTCTGCAAGCAGAGAGGGGAATTACTGTACCTTATCCTTTTAATAACCTTATTAATCAGTACTTATAAAGCTTTACCATTCATTCACATATAACTTCGCAGATAAATAAACAGTCGTGACTTGCTCAACCCACTATAGGGAATTCACAGCGAAGATAAATATTAGCAGTGATCTAACTTATCATATGTATACAGTTATTAATGCATAAAAGACAACAGAAACAGAAACAGCACAAGAAACCACAACACCGGATATAACGTGGTTCATCCCCAGTGTAGGGGTTACGTCCACAAACTGTGTTCTATTCAACTTGCTACAAAACCACAGTTTGATCTGCGCACTCAGCTGCAGATCCCTTCAATCCTTAAAAAGCCACGCACACAGCAGCAGGCCCCTGCGCACACAGCTGCAGGTCTTTCCTCAATCTTTCTTACAAAACCCTCTGCGCACACAGCTGCAGAGGTCATCCACGCACACAACTGGGACTTAACCTTTCCTTACAAAATCAACCTTAGCTTCGCCTTAAGCTTTCTTACATCATAAAACCTAACCTTTTCTTATTTACAACAATACCTATTTATACATCGTGCTATTACAAAACCATGGCTTCAAACCATGGGCACCCAAAAACCCTAAACCCTGGATTTAAACCACGGTTTTATTACAAAAAGGGGTTTTGACTTGCCCCGACACCCCTAAGACTATTTTGACCCATAACTCCGCTTACAAACAGCTGCGAAGTTACCCAAACTAATAATCCTTAGGGTACGCGCCCCAACAATTGGGAAGGTGAAAACACAGATCAAAATTCAAAATTATGATATGTGTTCATGCTTGCTGAAGGACCAATCAGCTGGTCAAGCAACAAACAGAGTGCCATTGCACTCTCATCTACAGAAGTAGAGTACATAGGAGTTGTAAATGCAGCAACTCAATGTTTATGGTTGCAGGGGTTACTTGGTGAGTGTGGCTTCAAATCAAGATACTCAACTACTATCTATTGTGATAATCATAATACTATTCGAATCTATAATGATCCAGTTCAGAGACAGAGAACCAAACACATTGAGATCCATATGCACTACATCAGACAACTTGTGCATGATGGCACCATTTACCTACTCTTCTGTTCATCTTCAGAACAAATAGCAAATATATTCACCAAAGTTTTTTGTGAGAAGACATTCAGCAATCTCAAATCACCGCTAGGGATTGCTGATCATGCTGTGAAGCATGAGTGATGACAAGATTTTCAAATTTTGTTTTACTATCCATGTTTAAGGGAGGATTTTTGCCATTGGGTTTTTTGCCCCCTTCCTTGGTTAAATGGGCATGTAGTATGTAAAGGGTGACTAATCCTTGTTTCTAGGCCCTATAATTTTCTGATATTTCACTCATAAGTCAGGCTTAAGGGGGGCTGTTAGAATAATCAACCCATAGTTAGCTACCTTAGACATTAATTAATCCATTTTTGTCTTATTTTCCTAGTTTCCATATACCACCTTATGCAAGTTGTCCTCCACATGTCCAAAGTGGTCAAACTTGCTAAAATTGAGTCATGGAGCACTTGGGAAACCACTTGAAATCAATTCTACTTTATTCCTAGCCTTCCTAGCGCATGTTTTCTTTTTCTGCTTTATTGCCTGCTTTTGCTGAGTTTTAAGGCAATTGGGAAAGTTTGACTAGGTGAAGTTAACTTGTTTTTTGTCCTCATCATCCTCCACTCTTTTATCCTAAGAGAATCATGTATGAGTTGTCCTTCCATCATCTAATAGCTTGCCTAATTGATTTTTCCAATTCGTGAGCTCCTAGACAGATTTGGAAATTGCTTTATTGACCTATGGGGATTTGCTTAGATTTAGTAATCCTGCTTTTGACCAAATTCGAATGGTATTCCAATGCATTCGAATCTCTCATGTAATTATTTATTATGGCAGCCTATGACTTCACACAGTTGGCTATTGTACACTTATTCAATACAGATTAGTGTTCTGCTCCATATTCAGTCTCCTTTGTGTGTAATTTGCATGTGTAATTGGCAATTTTTGTGAGTGTAATTGTTCTAACACCTGATTTCAATTTCCATAGACTTCAGAGGTCATGAATACAATTGGGAGTGTTGGAGGGATGTCGTTGGGATGTCAAAACCCATTCACTACACATCCAGAGACTGGGTTGTGTAGAAGTGGCCGAACCTCCCTTGGTGTTTAACATCCGTGCCTTGGTGGTTGGTGATTTTCTGGTATGGATAACCAAAACATAGATCTACACTTTCCTACCAAGAGAAACCCTTGTCAAACTAACTTCTCAAACCACACAGTCATGGCTATCTGTAGAGGAACTCAACACTTCTCGTCATTCAACTCTATATTTCTCATTATCTACACATTTCCATGTCTCAAAGGATCTCCCCGAGATGGTGTTATATAGGGCGATCTGACATGGCTCAAAAATAGCTATACTCATCTTTCTAACGTTCAATCATATTACCCGATATGGGCAAGATTCCAGACAATTTCTACATGGCTACTAAGCTGGTTTCAAGGGTTGTGGATTTGACCTTTATTGCCCTTTCAATTACCATGATAGTGGCACCGAGCTATTTTAGTTCATCGCATCCCTTGGCCTCGTGTAAATTCCAATTCTATCACCTCAACAAATCAAACCTCCATCTTTCTCATGGCTCCCTTCGAAGTGAACCACGTGCCACACTTGTGAACCGAGCAAATTAGTATCACTGGATAAGACTTCCACCTTAGGCTCATGTCGAATGGTGTCAGATAAATCGGCCAATCCGTAAGGATGCAAATTACATGTGTGAATGTCTCCTCCACTATCATCTCAACATTGTATGTGAAGCCTGTACCCTGGGATCCTTCTCAACCATTCGATCCGAGGAATATTTCACTTCCGTCGTCCACGTTCCATTCTTTCTGCCGCCAACGTTTCTCTTCTGAACACCATGGGCAGTTCTAGATCGTGACATGTTCTCAACATTGATCACAACTGACCCTTCATGTAGCCATAGATCTTAGTGGGCCCCATTATATTTCGCAATGAGAATCCTTGGCATTCATCCATGCTATTCCACTCTGCGAAATAAACCGTGGCCGTAGATTTCTTCCCTTTCTTATCACAACCGTTGATCTTCGCGACCTCTACCTTTCTTTTGCTACTTGAAATCGTGGCTTCACCCATGCAAGTATGGCATGTGAAATTGAACGAGGGCGTAGATCTGACTCAGATCTCATCTCGACCGTAGAATATTTATGACCTTTAACACATTTTGCAACTTGGAAATGTGGCTTTGATCGAGCGTGTCCACTCATGCGAAATGGTTTGGAGCCATTGATCCTCCTCCGATGAATCTCAGCCTTTGATTTTGACCCTTGCACTTTTGATAGCCTGAAGGGGAGTTCACATGAAGTTCATGGGGATGGGACGTTCATCGAACTCCTATAAGGCTCTCAAATTAACTATTAAAACGGAGTGTTAACACAATGGAAAGAACCAAAAAGGATACTTCGATATATTTGAGGCACAATTCAGTTTGGGGTTCATTACAATACAGGGGGGACACCTTTGTTGGTTGGTTTCACTAATTCAGATTGGGCCGACAATCCTGATGATTGAAATTCTACTGCATGTTATGTTTTCAGTCTAGAATCTGGACCTGCCACTTGGGCTTGTAAGAAAAAACAAGCTCTTGTTCTTTCTTCAGTAGAAGTATAATATAAAGCCGTATTTAATTCCAGTTAGGAAGCTTTATGGATTCGAAAGATGCTATCAGAATTTGGATTCAAGCAGCAGGAACCTACTCCACTTTGGTGCGACAATCAAAGTTCCGTCAAGCTTGCCAAATATCTAGCTCTACATCAACGCAGCAAACACATTGAGCTACACATGCACTTCATAAAAAATGTTGTTCATGATCATGTTCTTGAAATTCTCTATTGCCCTACATATGATCAAGTTGCAGACATCTTCACCAAGTCTCTTACAGAAGTGAAGTTGTCTAAACTTTGATCTATGTTAGGAATTAAGGAATGTGTCCTTAAGGGGGGATAGGATCTAATGCCTCCTTTCTTCTCCTAATAGAGTCACTTTTTTAAATCCTTCAATGCTATCCCAAGTTGTTCTTAAGGGGGGATGTTAGGATATTTAGACACTTAGGAGTTTGTTAGAATCAACTTGTGTAATATATCCGTTAGGTAAAGTGTGTTTCTTTAGTATGCATTTGTAAATATTCTAATCCGACAGTCATGATATGTTCTAGACATAAAGTGATCTGACAGTTCAACTTCTCTTAGATCATATCTACCATTAATCCATGACTTAACACCTGATTGGTCCATGATCTCTATTTAAAGAGCATGGAGGGTCTTTGCCTAGTTGATCAATTATGAGAAGCTCATGTAACTTTCTTTCTTTTGCATAATAAATTGCTCCAATTAGCTATTTGGCTGGGGCCATGGATTGTTTCCCTCTCAAGGGTTTTAACTACGTGACAAACATCGGTGTATTAATCTGTGATCTATTTGTGTGAAGTGGTTTCTCTAGGTGTTTGGTCTTTTGGGAGTACCTTGTGTACCCGAACAAATTGCATATGATATA
>LPNX010633077.1:23879-56180 GCA_001517045.1 Pseudotsuga menziesii
TTGAGACATTTGTGTTGAGGATGAATCTATGGAACAAATGAAAAGATAATTTGGAAGTGTTGGGAATAATCCCTGGAGCCTTCCATGTTTTTGTTGAGCATAATCTCTAGAACATCAAATCCTTGGCCATTGTATCCCTAGGTGTATACTACAAGTACATCCTAGTATTAGTATTAAGCGAAGAGCTCTGGAATTGCACTAAGTTTGTAACTCCATGTTTTTTAGCATTGAGTATGGGCTTTGGAAAGTGCTAGGAGTTATTGAAAAGAATTAATGATTCTCGACTGAAAACGACTCAAGCAAAATATTGATCTCATCTGGCTTATTTATAAGTGATTAAATGAAATTTCAAATTTATGTATTCTCATCAAGTACTAAACAATTACCATGTTATACGAGGGAATCCAACATGCAAGGATGTTTAGAGTTTCCTAGCCTAGTAGACCTAACCATCTACCTGATGACCTTAATGAAGAAAGTGTCATAAGTCTAGGGATCACAATATGTGAAACCCTAAGAAAAATGTTACCAAATAATATATTATTATATATCTTATACAGAGTATGTATAAAGAGTATACATAGTAATAATATTAATAATGTAAGAAAGAAGGCAAAGTTCCATCTATTACTATTATTACTAAGATAAAAATTAAATATTATAATACCGATAAAAGTCTAATTAGGAAATAGTTAAAATATTAAAAGTACTAAATTAAATAAAAAGGGTTAAATCAAGAAATGAAATGGTTCTTGGGTTAACTGCCCCTTTGAATGAAAATTTTGTCTATAAATTCCCAAGACAAAGAGAGGCTTGGGGATCTCTTCTGTATTTTTGGATTCATTATTCTTCCTGATTATTCTCAAGAGAGTTCTTGGAGAATATTTTCCTAAGAGTAAAAAGGAGAACTGATCTAGACCTGATATACTAGTTAGGGTAGCCTTACCTTAGGATCTCTAAGCTACTTGCATGTTGGAATCAGCTCAGGGGGATTGGAATTGAAATCAGAAATGGTTCCGGGTCATGGTTGGGTGGAGCATGGTAGTTCCCAAGTGATTCAGTCAACTATACATAGGTGAGATCTACCTATGAATTGTTAATGTTGGGTAATTAAGTGTGTAGGATTCAACCATTAGAAGAACTTCAATTTTTAGGTGTGAGATTCTTGACTTCCTATTTCATTTTCTAGAATAAGAGATGGCTAGATTATGCAAGTATGTATATTATATTTTCTAACCCTATGTACATTTGTTTTCCTATCAAATTCTTTTAGGGTTTACATTTTTCATTATAAACCCTAGGTTGTAATTTAATTTCTGTTTGAATATTTATCAAGGGTTTTGTACTTTTAGTCTTATTTTTTATTTCCTTTTACTGCTTAAATCATTTTATTCCTACAACCTAGGAATTATTTCTAAATAAGTACATAGATGTTCATTTACTTATGTACTCTACTAACAGATTTCATATTGTCAGCAGAGCCATGTTACAAATAAAAGACTAGTTCATAATTAAGCTTCAAACATAGAGTAAACAACCTAGTTAACTAAATAAAATAAATAGAACCTAACAAATATAGTACATATATTATCAGGTATAAAATAGAAATAAATTCTAAATTATCAACACTATAAACACATATAAGAATAACCATAAAATTCAAATACTAAAGCTAAGATAAAAACCAACCAAGACCTCTTAGGGTCTATTTAAAACATTATGCATTTACCAAATATTGTCATAAGTCAAATCAATAGTCCAAGTATTGATACCATTTCATGGTCCACAAATTATATTATTACTATCAACTACATCCATGAATTCGATAATACAAGATACAAATCATATAGATAGTTAATCCATTTCATACACAGCAAATCAAAACATCTAAACATTTATATTACATTGTAAGAATCATATACCTCAAATAACAATGCCCAACCTAATAAAATCCAATATAGTATCACTTACAGTAATCAGTCAAAAAACAATTATCATTTCAATATTCATTTTAAACCAAACATTTACATAGAGGTCATAGTATCAACTCCTGTGGGCGTTTAAGCCCAAATCGCAACCCATACAAATTTAAATCATCAGCATGGTAAATGACCCAGGATCGAATCCTATTTGGTATTTTAATAATTCACAAAGCCACGTGATTAATCCTATATGCAGGATATAAACAATAAAATAAAATCTCTACATAGTGGCCACAAGACCCAAATAAAACTATATACGTTGTAATCTATGGCCCTCTGCCCTTTACACAACCAGCACAGTAAAATAATTCAACATTTCCAATTATTTGACCCTGTCAATGTTACCAACAACGACAAATTGCTAGTCACTGGGTTATAATACAAACAAACCCCGCTTCTAATTTCATAAAGAAAATAGTGAAAAGTAAACAAGATTTCATAGCTACGAGGGCAATAAACGCGAATGCCATATGGCATGGCCCCAAGCAATAACATTGTCACATAAGTCATCCACAAAACCAAACACATACAACGAATGCAAAACCCACACAGTCCATGATTTAACACCCACTGAAATAAATGCAGCATAAAATTATAAACACGTCCTTTATAAAGCCATCACCAAGATCACACAATCATTACCATCAACCATTGCACCACTGTAGGCAATTGTTCTACCCATTGCATATAACATAACCCAAAACACTAATTACAAAATACACAGGGCTTGTCAAAGTTTTACCCGGTCTCTCTTCGTTTCTGAGAGTCACCATTTAATTACATTCCAATACATTGTAAGCTTAGGCCCGAAGGCAATAGAAACCCCACAAAAAAACCCCAAGTCTATTGCTTTACAAAACATAGAGATCGTTCCAGACACAGTCAAACCCTAACCCCAAATGCATCCATGAAAACAAGACTCAAACAATTGTAACCACGATGAGTCTAATATCTGTCACAACCTTGAAGCAAAATGAGGGAACAAGTTTGCACTTGTACAAAGCTGGCTTACCCGAATGGGTATGGATTTACCCACAATGCTATTCATGAGCCAAGAATCCCAATTCTTCGCTACACTCTATAACCTGTAAACACAGAGCAAAAGGAACCATGAGAAGTATGCGATGTTAAACCAACTCAACCAACAAATTAGGCCAATAAAATAGAATGTTCACATACCTTTCATTCCATGGAAATCACATTTCCTAATACTGCGCAGGAGCAGAGTGCAAGAAGACAAGCTACAAATTACCAAACCCCATCATTGAGCCAAGCCCTAAGTCGGGATTCCACTCTTTCCAATGTGCATTAGAGGTTCCACCCTGTTTCCCATTAACATCCTCTAGACCCAAACCCCTATAGTTCATACGTGATACATTATCATATAATTCCATTCTATGTGATATGTATAAACCCACTATGCATCGTTTAAACTTAGGCTTTAATCCCTAAGTCCATGGCATAAGAAATATGCCCTAGAATGTTATACCAAGTTTTTTTCAAGTATTTTATCCTCCAACCAAATGTTAAAAACAAACCATGTAGGAAGATTATGATAGGGCATAGTCAAGTCATAAAACATTTACACCATGATAATTAAGGGTCTCGTAAATAACAAGTCTAAGCCATGCAAATAGTAAGTGTGATAGTGACCTCGTCACTATCATAAAGACTATAATGATAATAATAAAAATTAGTGTAATGTCATTAGGATAGGGCTACAAATGCGAGCACTAGTAATCAAAAGATCAGTACCTTCCATTAAGCTTTATAAAAAATTTATTCGTTACCAAGTATACTTGCACATAAACGGGACAAGAATTCCTTGGTTCAACAAAACTAATTAATCCCATTGTGTCAAGTAAAAAACTATTACCACTTGGGGTTACAAGGGAAACTAGTCCTGCCACTCCACCCCTTTATTTCCAAGAACAAAGTTAAGTTAGAACTATGTATACGACAATAAGCACATGCTATAAATAACGAGGTACGTAAACAAATAACTAACTTACACATCAATGTGTCACCAAAGTACAACAGTAATCAACATCACAGCAATGTAAGTAACATATTAATAACCACATTGAGAAATATGGAAACATGGCGTAAGAACAAATTATGACAAAACAATAGTACAATCAGAGTATGATACATTCTGCAAAGTTCAATTAATGTCTAGCAAAGGTGATTTTTACTATCCTAATAATTTTTTTTTTCAATTTTTGGGGACATTACACACTACTACAAACTCGTAGTGACCGTACCATGTTCGAAACGTTGTTTTATGAATGTATTCATCGTGGATGCGTACATGACGCTAACCAGATAGCAGGTCGATCTTTGAGAAGATATTGGCTCCTATGACTTGATCAAACAAGTCATCGATCCTAGGGAGTCAGTAACGGTTCTTGATTGTCATCTTGTTAAGTTGGAAGTAATCGATGCACATTTGCATAGTACCATCCTTCTTCTTTACGAAAAGTATAGGTTTTCCCCAAGGGGACACACTAGGTCGGATATAAACCTTCTCAATCAACTCCTTCAACTACAAATTGAGCTCCACCAACTATGGTGTGCTCATTTGGTATGGGTATTTTGAAGCCGAAACAGACCTTAGTGTCAGTTTAATGGAAACATATAAGTTTCATTTTGGTGGTAATACCATATTTCCTTAGGAAATACATCCATAAATTCTATGAAAACTGGAAAGTATTCGATGTACTACTCTCTCTCAGCTTCTACATCCTGGATGTTTACTGCAAACAGTTTGCAGCCTTTCTTAATGCACTTCTTTACTTGTAAGGCATATACATGCCTTCCAGAAACCCTCTAAGGTATGCCTTAAATATTTGTTTGATTCCCTTGGATATTTGTGCACAAGATTGACTTATCTTGACAATCGATCATGACATGGTGTTTTCCAACCAGTCCATGCCAATAAGTACATCATATGATCCTAAGGGTAAAATGTTCAAATTTATCCCAGTAGGAAAACCATTCAAGTTTACTTCACAATATCTAACTATTTCATAAACCTTTCATTTTGTACCTATGGATAATTGTACCATCCATGATTTTTCATGTTTAACATTGTCTAGTTTACATAACTCAACAATTTTGGGCAATACATAGCTTCGGAAAGCATCAGGGTCAATCAAAATTGAATAGAAGTGTTTGAAACCTTACCTTCTATTTAGACCATAGTAGCATGACAGTATGCATGTCGATCATCCAAAGCTACATAAATCCTCGTTGTTCTAGCTATGTTCTCTATCGTTGGTTCTTCTTGGAAATTGTGCAAGAATCCATTAGTCTTGTTTTTACAATCTTTGGAATAATGGTGCCCTTGGAATTTCTAGCATTTGATTTGTAGTGGGGCAGCATTTCCTCCCCCATTTGCTGCTGGTATGTTGGTATTTGGTGCTGGTACATTTGGGTTTGTACCTGTCTTGTTGAATTTCTTATTGGATGGAAAAATATTGTTATGTTTTCTGTAAGGAGAGGGTTCGAAACCCGATTTGTGGTTGTCTAAGAAGGTCCTAGACTTGTATCGATTTTTTTTTATGTTTTCTTGCCTTAGTTTTCCATGCTCATAGAAAATCCTATCTTTATTTAGGGTAGTGTCCATAGTTTTAGGAATGTCAAATTCAATTCTCTCTCAAAAATTGGGAGGAAGACATCCTAAAAACTGTTGTATTTTCACTTTCTCGTCCTTTATGTAAGGTACGTAATGTAACAGATCCAAAAATTTGTTAATGAAAGCATCCATGGTCATGGAACCCATACTTAACTCATGAAATTCTTTCACCTTCCTATCAAAGAATATTTCAGAAAATTATTTGTCTTGAAATTTTTTGCGAAAGTTACTCCATCGGATTTCCTTTACCGCATCCTTTTTGGTATGCTTTAGGTATCTCCACCATCTAGCTACTTTTCCATTTAAATTATAAATGGCTAGATGGTATTTCATATCACTATAGTAGTTGTGTACTCTAAAGTATTTGCTCATACCTAGAAGCCATTCTTCAGCTTTCTCCCCGGTGTTCATCTCTCCTTTGTAGGTTGGGGCTCTTATCTTTCTTATCTCTCCTTGGAGTTGTCATCACTCCTCTGTTTCTTTATGCAAGGAGAAAGGGAATTATCACTGGAAAAAAACTATGATAATCTCTTTCTAGAGGTTTAGGTGTGTGTTCTTCTTTTCTATCTTCTATTGGGATACTGGCCCGCTTATGATAAAAGAAATTATTGAATTTTTCGGTTGAATGAGTAGGATGTCCATGTGGGATTCCTCTCGTCATGTTCTGTAGTAAAGCTTCATGAATTTCTTTTTTCTCTTTTCTTTCATTCATATTGTCATGTTTGAAACACTGTAAGTCTTCTTGCAGACTTTGTATGGTTTTCAGTATGTCAGAAATTAATTCGACCACTAGTTCTTCTTCCCCTGTGGGAGCATTATGATTTCCTTGCCAGATTTTATCTTCTTCCGTGTTCATGAGCTGAAATGTTCTTGAATACTGCAGTTTAAAACATTTAATAACAAATAATTTCCTATTAGTTAACACAATTTCAAATATAATTTAGATCTGCAACAAATTTTTGGTAATGCCCATTAGGTCTCTTAGTGTTGGAAATTGGGCTTTGATACCACTTGTAATGTCCCTAAAGTTCGTAAAAAAAATAATTATAAGCTAATAAAATACTACAATTCAAGGAGATTGTTTCAAAACTTATGCGGAATAAAACATGGTTGTATACTGAAACTACATGTCGTAAGCTATTTTTCCCTCTATGTGTTTTCCTTTCTAATGATATTGCATTTACGTGATGTTGTTCTATCACTTGGACTTGTTTGTATGGTTACTATGTCTGTCAACTAGTTGAGGATATTTGTCAATGCTTACATTATGTTATATTTTATTTTTATTTTATATGTCTTTAAATTCATTTATGGTTTTGTTCATAAGAGACTGACTTGCCTTTGTATTTCAAGGGGTGGAGTGGTGGGGTTTTATCCCTTGAGGGACCAATCAAAAAGGTAAGGATTCCTATTTATAAGGGGATTACTTAGTTTGTCATGAACTAATGCATGATCCTACTCTTATGTAGGTTATTTCATCAGTGAACTCTATCTATGACCGTGGCAATTAAAATCATCCTACAGCACTGCATATACACTACACTATTCCTGTTTAAAGCTGGGTGAAAAGAGGGATAAATTCCTAGGCCTAACTATGCCTAAGTTCTATGTAACTAAGGTTCATGCGATTTAAATTTATGCATGGTTAGAAACCTTATGGTATACATTCATATGCTTAAGGTTTGAAACCTTAATTACTTTGCAATACATACTTTGAAACTATATGGTAAAAGGGTTTATGGTTTATGGAATATTCCATATGCCATCAAAACTTTGTATTATCATGTCATTTTAGGGTTTTAAGTTTTAATCATTGGTGTGTGGTGGACTATGGAACAACGACGTGAACAAACTATACAGTTATGGGTTTTTTATTTGATTGATAGTGGTGGATAGGGTGGAAACTTAAATGATTCTTGGGAAGCATGGGCAGAATGCCTCAAGTGTTGGGTAGGTTTGGAATTCATTTCATTTTGTCATTTGCTATTTTTTGGTGGTCTCATGCTCTTGGGTGCCATGCTACGCAAATAAATAGCCTTGTTTCTCTCTCGTTGATAAGAAGGGTTGTTGGTTTGCACAATGTAATATTTGGGTTTTATTTTGATTTTGATTGCATACTCCTTATAGAAATTGTGTTGGTTTGTGCAAGTGATATAGCATGGGTCTATCATGGTTTGACGGTGGTGCCATAGGTTTCCTACACAACCATTATTTGGGTAAGCCCCGAAATTGGCAAGGCCCTTAGCACTATCTGTTTGTTTACAAAGGTTTCAAGCTATGGGTGGTGAAATGCATCGATTGGTTGGGGTTTTGATAGTTGTTGTGCATCCAATGGATGTGACTCTATATTATTATCCATGTCTCTTACGTATGTAAATGTTTGAGGAAATAATAGCTTGATTGTCCGAATCTTGGCTCGATTTTGTGTATCATTTTGCAACGCTTTGTAATGGGTTTTTTGTTTATTTTTAATGTAATCTCTTGTGTTTATCTTTGTGATGTGTTTTGTTACTTACACTACCATTGCTTGCAATGGCACCATGGATAGCTTGACTACGTATTTTATGTAATGTATGCTTTTAGTGGTGTTGTGTGGTAAAATCGTGGATGTATGAGTTGATTAATTTTTGTGGCTGGGTCTTACCTTGCGGTCGTAAGTGTGAAGCTTGGCTTGGCCCTATGTATTTATGTTTTATAATGTGATTCTACAAAGGATGTAAAGAGAATAGCTCTATTTTGTTTAAACTGTTGGTTATATGGAAATCCTTTCGGGCAGCATAAGAGGTGAAATCCTTACTGTATAATTCACAGCATTTTTGTTTTATTTTATTAATGGAGCCTACATGATTCGATCTTGGGATGTTTAATGAATTAGTCTTGTGATTCATTAGTTTTGGTTTGGGAATCTCACATGATTCTATCCAGGATGCATTTTTATTAAAAAGAACAGAAATGTAAGAGCATGATTCTTAGTTTCGTTAATGTGAGTTCATGGTTTCGTAGATGAGTTTCCACTAGCGCGATGCATAGGGAGTGACTATGTTTTGATAATATTGTTTATGTATTAGTTATTTTAATTCCCTGTTTATTGTTTTTTTATGATATGAATACATGTATCAACCTACAACTAAACCTTCGCAGGTTTTGATGGTTGGGCTAGGTTAAAATATTTGAAATGATTTATGTGAAATCCTGCAGCTAATCCTGGATAGGATTTGATGGCCAGGATGGGTTAATAGTAATTAGGAGTGTTTATGTTTTCATAGCATGGATTTATGATTTTTATTTTAAAGGTTTTGATTGGTGTTACTATATTTCGTTTATGGTTTATTTATTAGGTGAAAACAATGACATACTCGCTAGCAATATGAAATCTTCCACCGCTTTGCTTTTATGTTGAGAGTTTGATTTTAATGGTTTTAATACATTCGAGCTATGGTTTGTTTGTTTCTTTTAGTTTGAAGTTTATTAATTATTTAAAATGTTTTATACCTAGTTTTAATCTTAAGGGCTCATAGATTGGATCTCTATTATGTATGTTTATAATTTTATAAATGGTTTGTTTTAATGAATTCTCTAGTTTACTTTATATTTAAAGTTTGAGCATAATTTCATTAGCTAGTTTATTAGAATAAATAGATTTTTAAAATCTAAGATATTCATGTTTAACAATTTAAAACAATATTGAAAGAATATAAACTATATTTTCCTATCTAGGTAATAATGGCTCAGTTTACTGTTTAAGCAAATCTGTAGCATAACATCTACTCCTATGGTTTATATACAAACAGTTTGGGTTTTAAGGTTATGTAAACAAAAGTAAAAACTAGCTGAAGAAACATACAATATACGAATTTTCTTTCAAGATTATAAACCCTACTTCAATAAAATCTGTAAGAACTATAGAGAAGGTAGAAACCTCATACCTGCAAGTTGTAGTTATTTAATTGCTAGAACCCTGCACAGTCAAGCACACTGAATTAATAAAAACATAGAAAATTCCCACTTGAGATCTGTTAACCGAATAACTTGGGAGCTACCACATTCCACCCAACCATGACTCGGAACTGTTCCCAGTTTCAATGTGGATCCCACAAGCTGGTTCCAACATGCAAGTAGTCTATAGCTCCTAAAGGTAAGGATTCATCTATCTGGAATATTGTGTACTGTACTAGATTGCTTTTCTTTTTGGAAAAATGCTCTCCCAAAATTCTTAGGAGAATCATTATGAGATAGAATAGAATGAGATCCCAAAGCCTTTCTTGGCTTGGATATTTATAAACAATCTTTAGGAAAAAGGACAGTTAAATTTTAGTTAGATCAAGAATCATTTATTTTCTTGAAATAATATATTACTTGATTTATGTGAAAGTAATATTTATTTAACTTTAACTTAGGAAATATTTGACTAGTTCCCATTTTGACTCTTTTAGGTATTAAATATTTAATTAATTATTTTAGTAAATAATAATACATAGGCTCTTTATTTATTATTTATAGTTACTATTATTACTACATATGCTTACTATTTTACTCATAACATATATAAACTATATATTTACATATATCATTTAATTCTAGGTATCATATAGCATAATCCCCATCACGTGGTAGTTTCTTTTTTTTAAGTAAGAAAAGACCCTTCTATTACTGAAACAAACTAAAGGATATTTACAAGCACTGCTCCTTGAAATATGGAGCCAGGCATCGATTAGGTGTCCAAAATAGAAAAGTAAAAAGTATAGCCCATAGAGAAAGATAGAGAAGCATGAGAGCATCCCAGCCTTTCAACTTGGGATCTCAATCATCATAGATAAACAATACCTAATAATAACTGAATATGCATGAGAGAATAAAAAGTGAAGAGAAATAAAAAACCCACAAGAGCCTTGGCCTGGCGCCTGCGAAAGGACTCAACCTCATCTAGGGAATTGTTGTTGCCCTGCCCAGCTCCTAGATTTTCTTCCGCATGACTAGACTCTTCCATGCTCACATATTCTTCCCATGGAATGCACTGAAATGGTAGAGCCGAAAGGTGTAGCAGGTTGTGCATATGAACAAGGTTGTTTTTGGCTTCATGCTTGAATTTTCCCACAGTGATGCGGATGAGTTCCACATAGCTCTCTCTCTCATTCATGGAACGAGAGAGAATGAAATTTAGTTGCCAATAATGCGACATGACCACCCCATCTCCTAGTTGTTATTTGGAAATACACACCTCCTGCGGACAAGAGCTGGTTCCCTAGCCTGAATGGGTCATATATAGAACAAAACACAAACACAAAATGCTATACTCTCACTAGATCTGGTTAATCACTTGAATGGAATTCCATGATGCTTCTCTCAAAGATTGTCCTCGCTATCCTTGAATCTTACTGCAGAAGAACCTGTAAAATATGGAAGAAAACAAAGAAAACATGATAGCATACAATATAATCAACTAGATCTATGCTTGTGACCAAGGAATCAAGCAATACATACATATGAAACAGTAAATATGGGAAAGAAAAGACATTCTTTATTAATAAATGATTGGAGAGACTACAACCTTCATGCCTTGGTGTTGAGAGTTCCTTCCAATGGCTCCTTGCCTCTAACTTCACCTTGCCTCCAAAGACTCAAGAATGATTTTGACAGAGTTTGGGTATGCAACACAATTCTTCCTCTCTTTTCCCATGGGGGGTGAGCCAGTATTTAAAGGTATGGGAGGATATGTATGGTTGAGGATATCATGGGTGAGGTGGATATATGATCCTAAAAGAAAGGATCTTGAGCTCGAGCTTGTCCTAAACCATAGGGATGAGGTTCCACAGAGGTCAGCTTCGAGAATCCTCTCAAATCTTCTCATTTTTTCCTTAAAAACTCGAGCACCGCTCCTCCAAAGAAGCAAATAGGTGGTGATAAGGGGGCACCGCTTTTTGTAGTAAGGGAAAGAAAAGTGGCACCTCTCTTTTCCCATGTATCAAGAGCGGTGCTGGCTCTTTGCTTCTTGGGTAACGCTTTTTATCAATGGGGAAAGAGTGTTACCAGCTCAAAAGAGGGAAAATTGCAAGGGGTTAATTTTTTCCTTCATTTCTATAGGGAAAAATTTGAGGGATTGGAGCAGACAAGGGGATACCTATCTCATAACATGAGGGTGACAAGATTTTAGTATAACACCAGGGTGACAAGATTTTAGTATAACACCAGCTTCACATGAAATCCTCCAAATATATCCTCTTCCATAGCAGCAATGAATGGCGTATGTGATCCGGTGTTTCCTCATTGAAGAGATGCTCCCACTGGTATTCATCGTTTCCTCCCTTCCCTCCTGCTGAAGCTTCCTTTTCCCACTAAGTTGACACCTTTATTAGTCTATTGTAGGAAGTGCTTTGAATTCTACAGCTTCATCTTCACCATCCCCTTCGGCGAGGAAACTTCCCTCTATGAAGCACTCGACATCTCTCTATAATTCTGTTGACTTGGGAATGCTTATCCAGACCTTTTCCACAATCTCCTTGGCTATGGATTTTCTCTACTACCTTGATATATACTCATTCGGCACCTAGTAATGACGATCGGTGATGCACACCCAAGTACAAGAAATCGACATTGAAGGATTGCGTGGATATTTTCTTATCCATTCTATATCCAAAACCTGTGAAGAGATCCCTTCACCTGAAATGCCCTTGTGTCCTACCATGTTCACTTTCTCTGATATATGGCTCTAAGCATTGCAAGAGTTCAATACTCTCATGTGAAGCATCTGTAGCTTCTATATCACCTACCTCTTGCTGTTCCTCAATCTTACCTCCTCTGTCCGCATGGAGATCACAATCCATTGCCAGACGTTCCACATGAGAACTAGCCTCATGGCGAGTAGTCTGTGATTCTATGTAATAGGTGTCTCCTTGTGGAAGAACACTGACCTTGCATCTGGATTCTTATTCCCCTCTCACTTCACCCACATCCAAGGTTTTCCAGTCTCTTAGAGATAAATATTTCCAAGCCATGCGATTCTCTTGAATTTGCATCTCCTTCCAGGAGAAAGAAAGGAAGGTGGAAGATGCAAGGACTCCTTTGTTGGCAATGGAGTCTCCCAGTTTGTTTGTCGTGCGTTTCACATGAGATAATACCACCACATGGTTGGATTCCAGGATGGTGCATAAGACTCTAAGTTTAATTTTCATAAGCCAATTCATGGAGAGTTTACCTTCTGAGGATCTTGCTTGAAGTTTTCTGGCCATTTTTATGATGAGTAATGACTCTCCTTTCATAATAATTGGGTTCCAGTTTTTTTGGATTTCCCACTCCATGCCAAATATTAGCCCTTCCAATTCAGTTGTGCTGTTGGTGTTTGTGCCTATCGATCCCCAAAAGACACCTAAAATAGAGCGCCTACTATTTCTCACTACTCCTCCATAACCTGCGGGCCCTGGGTTGCCTTTAGGGGCCCCATCAAAATTAAGTTTAAAGGTTCCCTCTAGGGGGGCTCCAGATAGTAGGTGAGCTGATTCTATTGAGAGGTTGAGCTTCCTTTCCAATGTAATTTGGAATGGCATGAATCCCCCAGTCTGGGAGAATTTTCATTTCATCGTTGTTGGAGTTGAGATCTGTGTCCTTCCATTTCCCTAAACTGAGGGTTTATTGAATGTGCCTTTTAAGAGTCTCCCAAACCTCTTCTTCTATTTTGGATCTATCAGTGAATATTATATTGTTCCTTTCTATCCAAATTTCCCAAACTACAAATCCTCAAAATAATTCCCATATTCTGTTGAGGAGTTAGCCGGTGAATGGCTTGTGAGGACATAGGGCGATCGTGAGGTCTGGTTGGACTTTTGTCCTTGCATTTTCCCTAAAGATTTGCTCTCTTTCTTGCCATATTTATTCCTTGAAGCTACATTCATCCTGAATATGATTGGTGGTTTCTTCATTATCTCCCATAATCTTAGGTCCTTGATTATGTTGCAATTAGCATTGGAAGCGTTCCACAAGTGTGATCCCTTGACGGTATTGTCAAATTTGATAAGGTTTTGTTTTGAATGGTTTGAGGAATATTTCTTGTGCCAGAGAAGGGCCTAAGTCTCGTTGATGTGCATGATCTATCACCACCATATTTTGGCATTTCCTATTTTATTGTTGGAGAGAGGGTCTCTCAAACCTAGTCCACCCTCCATTTTGGGCTTGCAAGGTGTTTCCCAACCTACTAGAGCCCATTTCTTTGCTTCAACAGAGCCTTCCCATAAGAAGGTCTATTATAATCCTTTTATATTTTTTATAATGGAGCTAGGGGCGGCTAGGATGGAGAAAAGACAGAGGGGCATGGCTTGGAGTACCGACTCAGAAAGGATTAGGTGGCTAGGCATGTTTAAATATTTGAAGGTTGAGTTTGAAAGCTTGAGTTTCATTCTATCCAGGAGATATTTCCAGGATACATTTCGAAGGATTGTTATACCAAAATCCTATCACCATGTGATAAGACCTTTGACTTACATACTTGCCCTTAATCCCAGCACTTGAAGTGGAAACCCATGTTGTTTTTCAATTCTACATGAAAATACTCAGCACTGCACTTTCCTTGTGAACCATGAGTGATACCTTGCTTGCACTGCCTTCATCCTGTTTTCCATAAGTGGTGCCACTGCCTGTGGCATTTGGTCCATAAGTGTTTCTCATCTAAACCACTCTATCATAAGAGGAGAAAAGTAGTACCCTGGGTAAAATGGGAAAAAGAAAAGTTTCTCGAGGATTCTAGATCTTGAGCCTCGTGTCCTCCATTATCCCTATCATTATGGTTCAGTTGATATCGATATCCCCCATCATAGGATCTTAGAGGCCATCTCATCCACAAATTTCTCAACCATTCCTATCCATTGAGCCTTATAAATACAAGCTCATGTCCATGGCTGAGGGAGAGAACTATAGAGGCATTGTTATGCTGTTTGATTGACAACTTAACCCAATCCATTGGAGAGCATAGAGAGCAAAGTTGGAGCCTATGGGGATGAAGTGTTTGTCTCATGGAGATGCATGTCGACACTAAGGCTTGATTGGTTGTAAACTTCTCCATACATCTTAATGCAAAGCTGATTTCCGTCCCACATTACTATTGTTTTGATTTTGCATGTACATGTTGTTAGATTCCTTAGTCACTAACATGGATAAGTAGATGATTTTTATGGTAGATTTGATGTGTTTGTGTGTTTGATCTGTTTGCAGGTACACAGGTTCACTATTGAAGAATCATTCTAGGTGTCTACGACATCCATGGAAGGTCTTCATCCTTTTTCGTTCACTCATTTGTTCTGGATATGAACCATTCAGACCAGAGGAACAACTTCTATCTATAGAAGGTGAAATATTCCTTGTTACAAATCTGGAAACTCTGCGGGGGAATGATACGTATATCAGTTGATATGATATTCCTCAGTTCTTGAACTCTGGTCTGAATCCGAGCTCCATCTCTAACTCTCTTCAGTCATATCTGCTATCTGAATCAGTGACTTTTGGTTTGAAACTTTTAGATCTACTCAGATATGAAGTATTTCAACTTTTTATGCTATTTTTTACTCTCAATCTATCAATTTTTACCTTGATCTGATATTCTTCTAACTTGGTTTGTCGTTCTCCTTTGTGTTTTGGACTTATATAGGGAACCGCTCTTATGTTGTTGGCGAGAAGCAGTGCCACCACCTGAACCATGTTAGCAGCATGCAGTGCCACCGCCTGAGTCCTGTTATCCAAAGGTGGTGCTAAGCCAAAACCGCTCTATCAAGACCCCTCCAGCGCGGTTCCAGGTTGGCCTTATTCCAAGACCGCTTTTTTCTCATTTTTTGCAAAAAAATTGAGTTGATTTCTTTTCATCCCTGTAGTGTCAAGATTTTGTGTTAGAATCTAATGCTTTTGGTTTGAAATTTTGTGGTAAAAGATTGGTTTGTTTGAAGAATCCAAAATCTATATTAGGCTTGTTGATTGTCCATTTTCTTCCTGGCTTGTTGGTTGTCTTTGTGAAACGATTTCTTTTTCTAAATCTTAGGTGTTAGAGAGCTCTCTTTTATTTCTATTACATAGATTGAAAGAAAAACATTTAATTAGAATCTTGATTTCATTTTTTGTTCCCACAGAAGACATCTTTTTTCTTGTTTTAAAAAGAAATTTTTTTGACTGAGATTAGGTCATTATCATTAATGAGCATAAGACATTGGATCTCTGATTGGCCTCACAAGCTTTCAGGTTCTCTGTGTTATTTTTCTCTTTTGCATTTATACTATCTCATCAAAATAAAAAATATTATAGTTTTAAGTTAGATCTATCTATGCTTTAAGAAAAATCAAAGAATAGAGTGCATATGCATATAGTGTGCTGCTTGTTTTTGTTTTAAGAAAAGAGACTCCTTCTCTTTTGACTGCTTTCAGAGAAGAGAAATGAGTTTGGAAAGTGTTTCTTGTCTTTGATTTTGTGTTCAATATTTTTTTTTGGAAATACTTTTGGTTTTGAAGAAAAAGAAAATACTTTCTTTCCCTCCCGTAGGTATGCATACTGAATGGTAAAGTGAAATATTTGCATATGGATATTGCATGGTTTTACTTTTTCTGTCAAAACTCCATGCATTCACCTAACCGTCCACTTGAAAATTAATGATAGTTATAGGTTAAAATTTACAAAGAAATTTGAGTGATAGGTTAGAGATGTGTTTAGGCGTCATTAAGCGTAGGAACTCTCATTACTCGTCCACATTACATCCCGGGACTTGCGCAGTTCTTCAACATACTGTTGGTATATCAAACGACCTTTCACGTACCCTTAAGGTATATAGAAAGGTACTTCATGTACTCAATTGTATATCGGAAGGACCCTTGTGTACGGTTATACATTAGACAACACTACTACTGATTTGAGCTCCCATGTACCTTGCGTATATCAGGAGACCCCACTAAGATACCTTATCCATCTGAGGAAATCCCTTTGGCCGTCTTGCTTGGAGCCATACACCAAAAACAACATTCGGGGAGATTACTATGCATGTACCCTTGAGGTATATCGCAAGTGGCACCTTCTTGACAATCTTGGTGAGAGACCTGACTATCTGAACCCCTCCTGTCATTTTAAGTTTGCTTGTTTGACCTATAGCTTGAGTAGGGAAATTTTTGGTGTATTTTCTAGTTTTTCAGACCCTCAGTTAGATATGAGCTAAGACATTATAGAAGATTACAAGGCTTTCCACCCGATTTTATTCCTGGTTCAAGAGAAAATCCAATGGAAGCTATCGACCAAGGAACTGCTACCACCTCCCAAGTGGGAGATAATGTGGTTGCAGAAAGTAGAGGACCATATCCTTCACACTCGCCTCCCTTGGTCCAACAACCTTCTTGGGGTAATACTTCATTCCATTGTCCCACAGAAGGTCATGTTGATGATACTACTCATCCGGATTATGGTCCCAATGCTCCGTTTGGGGATACCTCTATAGGACAGGCCATTACCTCATTTGGAACCCATTTAAACTTTTTTGAAGAAGTTTCTCTAGATGAAGAAGAACGTAGACAATACCACATAGCCATTCTCCATGCACAGGAGATTCAAAGGAAAATAGATGACATATTAGGCACACCACCATCACGTTCCACATCCGTTGCTGTGGGAGATCATCCACTTGTTGATTCTATGAGACCCATTGAACCGATTATAGATCACACAGTAATGCCACAAAACCTAGGTCAAACTACCAACCCCACCACATTCCATATTATGTATGATCCCAATCCTCCTAGGTCTTTTGCACTTGGGGCCCAACCTTCAATTCCCATTTCTTCATTACCTTCTAGTGCCAAGGGGAAACCCCTGGCATGACCTACCTTATCTGGAACTAGAATTGTATCTAGTCAAGGATAGAGCTCTGGTATAGAGAAATCTATAGTTTATGTCCCTCCCACCCACACTAATGTGGTTATTCCCCCATCTAGTTCAGGTCAGCCCTTGGGGGTACAACCTGTAACCAGTCAAACCTCTTGGGGTTATGTTTATACATCAAATCAAATACCTATAGGGAACATTAATTACCCACCCAATCCTATAGAAATGACTTATGGTAGAATTCCATATCCTAGTAATACTTTCACTCCATGGGGGAAACCTAACTGGTCCTAGATTCCAGCTATGGGGGGGATACCCATACATACTATGAGAGGTTCCGGAGGACCGCTTTATGGAGGTCCTCCCACTAGGGGGCCTAATCATCCTTGAGGGCCTAGTGGATTTCCTCCTTATGGTCCTAATGGTCTTGGTGATCCTAGGGGGCCTGGTGGCTTTCCCCCTAATGGTACCGAAGGTTCTAGTGTCCCTTCTCCTAGTGGTTTTGGAGGATTTGGAGGTTTACCTCCTAGAGACCCTAGAGGGTCTGGTGGTCCACATCCTAGTGGTCATGGTGGTTCTGGTGGTCCTCCTCCCAGAGGCCCTTGTGGTCCTAATGGTCCTAATCCCAGAAATCAACCCCTTAGGGATGGATTTTTTGGTAGTTCTTCGTCACAACAATTTGTCTATCAGTCTAGTTATGGTTTCACTGGTAACTATTTTCCATATTGATATTACCAGTATGTGCAACCTAACCATTAGTTACCTTTCCTAGATACTTTGTAATTGACTGATTTGTCCAAGTTGATTAATGACCCCATCCAACATAACCCCTTGTGGCCTCCCATTCTGGTAAAGTTACCATCGGGCATTCCAAATTTCGATGGAAAGCAGGGAGACGATCCAAAAAACCATGTCATGACATTCTTCAAACTCCCTTATGGATGATTCTATTTGTTTAAGACTCTTTCAACGAAATTTGATCGGTACAGCCGCGAAATGGTATATTGAACTTCCACAACACTTGTTTGTGGATTTTGGCTCGTTGGAAAACATATTTCTTACACACTTTTAGCTTCCTATTCATTATGAAACAGGTATTGATCTCTTAATTTCTCTATGATAGAACACATCCACCCACATATCCGATCATATCCATGAGTGGAGAAGGCAGAGAAGACTTATTAAGGCTCCTATTCCATATTAGTTATTAGCTGATTGGTTTACCAAATCTTTATTTCCTTCGATTGCCTACGATGTGGCTATGGGCGGTGCCATTACTGAAGAGCAAGCCATTATTCAAGCCTAGTATCTGGACTTGTTCTATTCCCATTCCAAAAATTTATATGACTTGATTCCTCAAGCTCCTCGCCCAAGCACCAATCCTACAAAGCCATCAGCAGAACTCCCCATTGATGAGATTGTTGGTTCAATGCAGTCCCTGTTAGTAACAAAACCTTCCAAGCAACCCTAGACTACCACCCCTAACCCTTCGACTCCCAAGGTTTCTGATGAGGTTAATTCTATTCAGAGTATTCAAACCTCTGGCAATAATAAAAAGAAAGGTAAAAATAAGAATAAAAAACCTGGAAACCTACAGGAGAACCCAAAACCAGCCAACAATGATAACGATAAAAGAAAAAGAAAATAAAAATATCCATGTTTGCTATGCAGAGGTGACCATTTCACAAAAGAGTGTCCCCACCGAGGTGAAATCACCCAATTTTTGAAAACAAATCCCACACCCGTAGTTCTCACGGATCCTTATCCCTCTCAACAACAACTGATAGACCACATCTCTAATCAGGGAAACTCTAGTTCATTAGAGGAAATTTGTATGATGTCCTCAGATACCATCAGTCTGCAAACTTGAATTCAGAATTATGACAAACCCGTAGATAAGAAAGAAGACCTTTATTCTTTAGGGAAATCTCCCTCTACTGTTTCTCCCAAATCCTCATCTACTGTCCCCCTAACCATCGAGAAGCCTACTCTCGATATGATTTTGTGTCCACCCAAGAGTACTCTTAGGAAGGCTATTTTTAACTATTACAGAGAGAAATTCCTATGGCTTGGGGTACCACAACAAACAACTTAACTCCAGAAATCAATCCTTTCCTATATGCAAGAGAAATCAAACAACTAACACTAAAGGATCTTGATTCGTACCTTTTTCCGAACGGTTGATGTAGATCCCCATTGAGATTTACAACTCTAGCTTGAATTGATAAATTGCTTCCTCAACATTCAATAAACAAGAGAAGCATGCTATATATAATTGTGTTAGATCTACTCTAGAATATATAATCAATAACATATAAGCATTTGAAATCATCCATGGATAAAATATTCATTCAAACACAAATTATTGGACATGAAAATATATTTCTATTAATATAAAATTAGAGATTACAATGAATACAACCTTTGTCGGCATGTTTGCGAATTGGAGAAACTGAGTCCCCCACTTGGGCCTCCACCACTTCAATCCTCCATCTGTCGATAGCAAGCTCACAAGCAAAAGGCAAGCTTGGGAAGAACACAAAAGTGATCCAAGGGACAAAGGGGATGCAGACTCAAGCACAAGTTCTGGCAACAATGGACTATAGTTTTCTTGCTCTCAATTCCTCATATGCCTTTAATGTATCCAAAGGTTCCTGATATAGCTCTTCAATGGGTTAATAAAAGGTCAAATCCGAGCGATCTAAAGGCATATGGAAGGCCAGGAGACAAGTGAGTCGGATCCACATCAAGGAAAACTCCAAAAGAATTTGGCCTTTTGCACACATCCCGATGTACATGATTTTAGAGGTCAAACCTGCATATATATGCGATAAATGGTTTAAAATTCACGTATGGCACTTTAAGCATGTTTTTAGGGATGATCTAGGAAACATCAAAGGAACAAAAATGGTCCATGGGGTCTAAGGAGTCTGCATAGGGACAGGTAAGGCCATAAAAGCATGATTCACCATGTGTGGTAAAATCAGCTGTAACATTAACTCTAATGCCCGAGCTGCTCAATTTTATAATGTAGTTGAAGATCTCGCTCAGGCACCATGTGCAATGTCTACCTTGGAAGTGCTCCAAAGTTATCCTACACAACGCAAAAATCTGTTAACTGCGTTAGGAGCTTTAGACCTGGACAATTCTAATTTAATTGATTTCAATATCGAGAATTATAAGTCTATACTACCTCACAAACTTTCTTTCCAAATCATCACTAAAGTAGTCAAAAATAAAGTCTTTAGGATTGTCTTAGGCGAAGGAGCTTCAACTTCGGTTTTGTCCCTATCTTGTTGGAAATTTATCGGCTCTCTCGAGCTTGTAACATCACCTACGACTCTAAAGGCATTTGATGGATGAGGTTTCCATCCCCATGATCTCATATCAGCCCTTGCAGTCAAGCTTGGGGGAAAAACTATTTCTATTCAGGTAGATGTAGTAGATGCCCCATTAGATTACAACCTCCTTCTAGGAAGAAATTGGTTTTATGCCAAGACTGTTGTCGCTTCAACAGTATTCCGAACAGTCCAATTTCCACATCTAGGAATAATTGTTACCATTTATTAGCTTGATTTCTATAGGTCAGATGTTATGACCTCTACACCTAATAACATCCCCATGTTAGGCCACTCCCCTCCTCCTTACCAGTCGATTGGGGTAGGCATGTTGAAGGATTCATCCCTTATGGGGATTTTTCTGTCCACTCCTCCTAACATAGATACAATGATAGTGAATATGATTGCATCATTTGATTGTTAGCCCAAGGGTAAAAAAATTGTTGATTCCACCTCGTTGAGTCCACGCGAAGAAATGTACAACACCATTCAAACTCTTTTCGATGATCACACTGATGACCTTCATCTGGTGGCTCTAGATCCTTACCACCTTCCTTATTGGTTAGAACCATCTCTTCCTATTCTATATTATCTCTCTGAAACTTTTCCTTCCAACAAGTACATTATGGAGATTATGAATATGAATGAGTCCATTTGGTAGGATCACTATCATAGATCCCTGTTGCTCCCCAACACCAGTTCGGTTAACCATGATTTTGCATCCTTATTTCCCATTGATATTGTCAAAGAACCTCAAAGTCCTATATTGTTGCAAGACATAGATTCTGAAGGAAAACTTTGCAACATTATTTAGACAAATCCAATTGACATATCAGCCAAGCCTGGTACCATCGAGCATGTTCACGTTGGGAAGAACTACTCGGCAGATGAATCTGAAGCATAGAAGGAATGTTTCAAAGAATTCCGTGATATTTTTTCCTAGTCTTATGAAGAAATACTAGGGATAGATCCATCCAATGTGGTCCATGAAATTAAAACCTATCCCACGGCTAAACCTGTCAAGCAAAAACTAAGGCAAGTCCATCCACGGAAGGCCGCAGCTATTAAAGATGAGATAGAGAAACTTCTCAAAGCTGGGTTTATTTATCCCGTACCCCTGGCGGAATGAGTATCGAATGTTGTCCCTGTCAATAAAAAGCAGGGCACCATTAGAGTCTGTATCAATTTTAGAGACTTGAATAAATCTTGTCCCAAGGACAAATTTCCTACTCCACATATCAATCATATTATCGACAACTGTGATGGAAGTGTCATCTTCTCATTTATGGATGGATTTTATGGCTATAATCAGATTGAGATATTACCCATCAATCAGCACAAGATGACATTCATTTGTCCATGGGGAACCTTTGCGTATAATAAGTTACCTTTTGGCTTGAAAAATGCTAGAGCCACCTTCCACCGTGCGATGTCCTATGTGTTTCACGATAATAAACATATTGTTGAACTGTACCTTGAAAACCTCCCTGCTCATTCATAGTGACGGGAGGACCACCTTGGTCATCTTAGAGATATTTTCTTGAGATGTCGTCATTATAATATACGGCTCAATCCACATAAATGTTGTTTTTGCATTGAGACAGGATGTTTGTTAGGTTTTGTGGTCTCTAATGATGGCATTTGGATAGACCCTTTGAAAATCGCCACCATTTGATCTCTATCATCCCCAACCAATCTTCTCGAAATCCAAAGTTGGCAAGGGAAGGAAAAATTCCTTTGCCATTTTGTGTGTAATTTTGCAAAGAAAACACACGGTTATATGCGTCTCCTTAAGAACGACACTCCGTTCTTTTGGGATTACCAAGCCCAATGCGCCTTTGATAATCTCAAACACACTCTGACTCATTCACTCATGATACAACCCCCAGATTATTCAAAGGATTTTCTCTTGTATCTTGCTGCCTCCTCTACTACCATCGATATGGTTTTGGTGCAGGAAAATCCCAACGGTCAGGAGAACATGATTTACTATGCTATTAAGAATCTTATGGATTTTGAAACTCGATATTCATGTGTGGAGAATTTAGCATTGGCCATGGTCATTGCTGTACAAAAATTTCGTCACTACATTTTGCTCCTCACAACCACTATTTTGGCAGACCAGAACCCTATGTATTACATCCTGACTCGTTAGATGCTCGGGGTCAATTACTCCCGATGGATAGTCATAATACAAGAATTTGATCTGGAATTTTCCAAAGCCACACCAAAGAAATCCTTGGTATTTGCTGAGCTCATGTGTGATCTTCCATGTGTTGCGATGGAATCTGAGCCTAGTGATTCATGTTGGAGACATTTACCATCATACACACCTTTTTTGGTCAAATTGGCCTAGTTAAGACACTATCCTAAGTATAGTTGACATAATTGACATCAGTGGAGCATTAATTGCCATCATCTAGTCACACCCACGTCTACCTACAGTCAAGGAGGCTAACTTAGCCTTCTCCTACAGTCAAGGAGGCTAACTGGAGCACTCTGGGGGTGATCTGAGTGATATTAATGCACGTAGTTGCTAACTGGTGGTTACAATCAGTTCAACCAGTCAATTAAGGCACCTCCTCTCATTAAATATATTATTTAATGATTATTTATTATTATTTAATGATCTGGAGTCAACAGGGCGCCTCCACCAACTTCTGATGATCAGTTCAGCTTCAGTTAACCTCATCGGGGTTTATTGAAGTCATGGAGCACTAGCACTTGATGGTTGGCTTGCTATGACATGTGTTTGATCTCCTTCAGTTGAGATTTAGTAATTTATTGCACTTCGACTTCAGTTAGGGTTTGGTGAGTCAATTAGGGTTTTGGTCAAGTGGTTAACTAAGTGTGAACCTATGGTTGAGAGTCAGTTAAGCTAGACTAACTCATTGAATTCGAATTGCCTCCTTAGGTATTCGAATTCCTCATGGATTCAAGCTATTGCTTGAAATTGTTATTGTAACCATTCATTGTTTATTAAATATACAGAGAGGAAACCAATTCCATTTCTAATTAACACCATTTCATGAGTATTTGTTGATTATTCTTTGATGAGATTGATTCTTAGTTCCTAGACAATGTGCAAGATTAATAATTCATTTCCTGATGAATTTCTGTTCCTGATAAGCACTACTGACACATGGTATGGATATTTGCTTATTTATCTCCAAATACAAATATTTCAGCCAAATATATCATGTGACGATCAACGCCGTATCCGTCACGACGCGCAATACTACCTCATCCTGAATGATACCTTGTATAGATGTGGGATTGATTCTATTCTTCAGCGATGCCTCACCCATGAGGACGTTGAACATGTGTTGAATGATTGCCACTCTAGAGCATATGGCGGTCATTTATCTGGGATGGCTACAGCCCAGAAAATCCTTTGCGCTGGTTATTTTTGGCCTTTAGTCTTTAAAGATTGTCATGAGGCTGTTAAGAAATTCCCACGTTGTCAACATTTTTATCCCAAATAGTGCTCACATCCCACTCCGCTACACTCCGTCATTGTCATTGGCCCATTTTCTAAATGGGGGATTGATTATATGCATTGTAATCCTACCTTAGCCAAGGGGCATGGTTACATCATCGTAGTCGTTGACTATTTTACAAAATGGGATGAGGCCATGCCTACATATGCGAAAGATGGTAAGACTGCCTCTCTCTTCCTGTTCAATCATATCATATCTAGATTTGGAGTCCCATAGTCCATTGTTACTAATCATGGATCACATTTCCATAATCAAATGATGGAGGAACTGAGTGCCAATCTAGGTTTTCTCCATGAAAACTCTACACCATATTATCCACAATCTAATGGTCAAGTAGAGGCCATTAACAAAGTTTTGAAAACTATGCTTTGTCGGATGGTTGGAGATCATAAATCCAACTGGCACCACATTCTTTTCTCCACTCTTTGGGCTTACAAGACTTCGGTGAAAACAACTACTGGTCTCACACCTTTCTAGCTTGTCTATGGACTCAAATCTATCTTACCGATTCAATGTCAGATTCCATCCTTACAACTTGCCGTCAAACTTCTCCTAGACACTACTACAGAGGAAGAGAGATTTTTGTATTTGAACAACCTTGATGAGACTCGGAGAGATGCTGCCTTGGCTAATGAGGAACATAAGAAACGCATTTGGCGTGGTACGATAAATCCCTCCAAACTCGTTCCTTTAACATGGGTGATTTTTGACTTACAACCAGAGATACGACAAACTAGGGAAAGGAAATTGTGAGTCCATGTCGTACGGTCCTTTCGTCATTTCTAAATTTTTAGAGAAAGGGGCCTATGAGCTCGTTGACTACGATGGAATATATTCATGGAAGCCTCGCAATGGGTTGTACCTGAAGAGGTACTATGCCTAGGTCTTTCTTGGATAGTATCTTGTATATATGTATATTGCTTAACTTTCAGTGTGCTTTTTGTTGATGTAATTGTAACTTCAGAATGTATTCATCCCTATATCTTATGTATTGTACCCCATTTTTTATTCTGGGATGTGTTTGTAATGTAATTGAGTCATCTCATACCCCGATGTTTATTCCGAGAAGTTTCTATAATGTAAACAAGTCATGTCAAGTCATTGTGGGTAACCCTCCTATTGGTCAAGGGTTAAAGTCCCCACAGTTATGGGGCCCTAGGGTTATTAGACTATCCTGTACAAGTTGACCCTAGGTGAGTCATTGTAAGTTGGGGAAATAGTCCCCATCATTGTGTTAAGGATAGACCTCCTTGTTGGTCAAAGGAAGCAACATCCCCACAAGTTGTGGGGCACTAGGGTTATTAGACACTCCTAGAGATGTCGGCTCTAGTGAGAAATTTTTAAATGATGCTGACATATTGGAGTGAGTTTCAAGTGAATGAAAGAATATAAATAGAGAGTGATCCTCTCTATTTATCACACACACACTCACTCATTGGGGCGCATGAGTGAGAGGAGAAGTTGTTGGGACAAGAGAGAGACTGCTACTATCAGGAGATCATCTTTATGTTTTTGGGTTTTACTCTTAGTGTTGATTCTATCTATGAGGAATTTGCAGGGTTTTCTCCTTTATGGTTTCCCTGAGGAAAATTATTTGTCTCTTGTCTCTTGTGTTTTTATTGCTGTGCATGTTATTCTCTCAGTTAAAGATCCTAAGATCATAGTGCTAGCTTGAATGATAATTCTAACATGGTATCAGAGCTAACCTGACGAGAAGACATTATGCAGCTGTAGAAGCTAGGGCTTCTTACTTTTTGGTTCTCTCCCCACAATCCATCAGCAAAATTATGCTAGGATGACTCTCCATTGAAGGGCACACCTTTTTGTCGAAGAGGAATTCGATTTCAGTTTTGGTGCGGATAATTAGGGCTTTCTACAGAAGAGGAATTTTTGAGTGATCCCATAATAGGATTTATCTCCTCATCAAAATATAATTTTAGAGACCTGGATCAAGATTTTTGGTTGGGTGAAACTCCGAGAAATTCAAACCCTAGTTTGACCCCGAGCTGGAAAAACCCTAAGATACTAAAAATGATAAGGTTTGGTACATTCACTATATCTTGGGATTGGAAAAGGATCAGGAGCTGAAAAATTGCAGAGGCTAAATATAAAATCCTGATTTACATTTTTTCCAAAATTCAGCTTCCAATTCACTATATTCTGGGAGATATGATCCCTCCAAGTTAGGGTTCTAGCCTCTTCCAGGATTCATCCCTAAATAGGACACCTGGAGAGAATTTATATATCTTGGGCTACATAGGTCCAAATACGATTTCTGAAGATTTTCTAGAAAGGGGACAAACTGTACTTTCCGTGGTCTAAGTTTCAGACTCAGAAGATGAACCAGTGACACATGAAAGTTCGTACAACTTCATTGTGCTGAACAGTCTTGAAACAGTTCACTTTGGTAAAATTATCATAAGTCCCAATTGGTTAAACCAATTCTGATGAAACCTATGGCGTTGGAACAAGGAAATGTGAGGCTACCAGAGCACAAATTTTTATATACAAAGAAGTAGTAATTTCAGAGATACCGCAGAAATAGTAATCGACATTTTTGTAGAAGAAATTGGAAAACTAGGGCTTCTTGTTACCGGAGCTTCCCTCCACTGTTTTTAGAAAAGGAGTACATTGGACATATAAATTTGAAGAGATACATCTTTCTATCCAATCATATCTAAAAGATTCCAAGTTTTTAAAATTAGGGTTTCTCTAACAAACCCTAGATCAACTAGCTCTGGAACTAGGACAGACACCTTAAATTGGTAAGATCTAATATTTTGCTATTTTCATTTGAGGTTCTCATTTTAAAGTGATCTATCACATTATCTTGATGAAAATATTGGTGAAGTTGACAACTTCCAAGCATGGAAGTATTTGATCTCTTTGAAGAAAATGGATTGGACATGTACATGAGTAGATAGGTTCCAGTTCCAGAGGGAGATGAGGCTCAAATCCTTACAGAAGAAGAACTTGGTGAAGGCCAAAAAGATCATTGCTGATTCAATCATGGATCACCTTATACCACAGTTTTATTTCCTAAAGACACCGGAGATGTTTGATTCCTTGACCAAGCTATTTGAAGGGAAGAACATAAATCAGAATTTGACAAAATAGTTGAAGAATGTGAAGATCCAGAATGTAAAGACCATACAGTCATACTTTATGAGGGCCTCTCAAATAAAATAACAACTTGTAGTAGTAGAAGAAGAAGTGAAGAATGTAGAAGTGGTGATAACCACCTTGAATGGCCTCCCAGGATCATGGGATTCATTCATTCGAAGAATGTGTGCTAGAATAAAGTGATTACTTTCAGCAAACTCTAGGAAGAGCACACACAAGAAGAAGCTCAACTAATAATAAGAGAAAAGAAGATGAGAGCAACTGAATATCAAGCTCTCACCATCCAAAGAAGATCCCTCAAGCGATGAGGAATATGAAAAACTCAACTCTTGAAGAACCTCTTATCCACCCTAGCATTTGGATAAGAAACGATGCTAATATGAATGAAGAAGATGATGAAGCTGAAGGCTCAAGAAGGAGTCCACCCACAAAACAAATAAAGATAAGTATTCAATTGTCATTTCATGATATTGTTTTGTTATGCATTTGTTTATATTAAGTTAATGCATTATGCATGATAGAATGTTTGTATTAATGACAATATACTACTATGCATGTGATGGGTAAGTAGCTCATGGTGCTATACAACTCTCCATTGTTACTTATCTAGAATGAAACCTCTTTGCTGACATATTGGATTAGTGCACAATCTCAATGTTGTCCTGGTAGAGATAGAAGGCATCTAGAAATTTTGCGTGAGATATGGATGAATGTTGTATTGGCTAAAGTAGTTGCATGATCATATATTTATGCATAAGAGTTTTCCAGTATGAATATTCCTTATGAAATGTTTCTAATCATACAAATGGATTTGACTTGTAGGAAAGATCTCATACATAATCACCTACAAGCAAACAAGGATGAGACTTGTTCTGAAGAACAAGTGACGACAGTTCAATATGAAGAATAATACGACAAATGCAGTGACATCATTGATACAGAACCTTCCATCTATGAAGAAGTAACCAAGAAGAAAGGGAAGACCAATTCAAAAATAATGATGTCTAGGATGCAGTATCGATACATGGAGGGAAGTTCATACTTCCATCATGCAGTAGACAGAAACATCGTGGGATACAAGGCAAGATTCATAGCACGAGGCTTCTCATGGAAAGAAGGCATAAACTACGAAGAGACAATTGCAGCCAGTAGGAGTTGAAACACATACATGATGATCTTGATGAAGATCTTAACCTTTGCTACAAGGTTGAAGATGAAAGTCTATACACTAGATGGATACATAAAATATTAGTAGCATAGGAAGCTACTTGTCACTCCGGTACAGAATGTTTCAGTACATAGAGTATGCAAGACAAAGGGAGTATGATGCTCCGCTTCAGAGGGAGTGACTGTAGAAGATCCTAAGGTTTTACATGGTATGATAGGATGGATAAATTACTGATGACTCTAGGATTTACTGAGAGTAAAGTGGATTCCAACATTCGCTTCAAGGTTGAAGGTGGAAGACCATTGATGCTCCTATTATGTGTCAATGCACTATTTTATAGACATGGAGGTGTGGACAAGGGAAGTATGCAGTAGAGATCCTGAAGAGGTTCAGGATGATGGACTGCATGACCACACCTATGGCATAGAACCTGAAGCTATTGAGTGATGCCTCATCATAAGCAGTTGATGCTATGATGTATCGTCAAATGATTTTTTTTCTTGATGTACTTGATAGATACGAGACCAGATATTTGCTTTGTTGTGAACACATTGGGACATGTTCACTTGATTGCTGCAAAGCATATTCTGAGGTACTTGAAGGGTATAGTTGATTATGGGCTCAAGTATGAGGCAAATCAAAAGATTAACCTAGAGGGTTATGTTGATTCAGATTGGGCAGGAAATGCCATCGACAGGAAGAGAACTTGAGGGTGTTGCTTCAGTATGGGATTAGGTGTGATCTCTTGGTTTAGCAGGAAGCAATCCTGTGTGGCACTGAGTACAACTGAAGTAGAGTATGTCGTAGCTTGTTCAGCTAGTTGTGAGGTAGTATGGATGAGGAAGCTACTCTCTGATTTATTTGATCTCCAGTTGGATGCTACTTGTATATATTGTGACAACCAAAGTTGTGTGAAGTTGTCGGAGAACTCGGTGTTCCATGACAAGTCGAAGCATATCGAAATCAAGTATCACTATATCAGGGATATGGTGCAGAGGGGAGAAGTGAAGCTCCAGTATGTTGTGACGGAGGAACAGATAGCTGATGTGTTGATGAAGCCATTGGCTAGGGTGAATTTTGAATACTTCAGGGAGAATCTTGGTGTTCTCCAAATCGAGGTTTCCTCCAAGGGGAAATGATGAGAACCAGAGCCATTTTGACATGGTGAGAGGATTGGTTCCTTCCATGGTTAGATGTAAGGGCTGAGCCATTCTGTGATGGTGAGAGGATTGGTTACTTCCATGTCAGATATGAGTGCTGATCCATTCAGATGTGACTGTAGGATTTGTTCCTACATGATCAGATATAAAGGCTATTGCCATTCTTGGAATGGAGCTGCCTGGTGAGGTACCAGGAAAACTCAGTCTAGGAATGAGGGTCATTATGATATGACTATGAGATGTGTTCTCACATGATCATATATGAGTGCATGGCCATTTTTATGTGATAGAGGGATGTGTTCCCACTTGATCAGATGTAAGGGCTAAGCCATTCTATCATGGTTAGAGGATTGGTTACTTCCATGTCAAATGTGAATGCTGGCCATTCTGACTCGGTGTTAGATATAAGGGCTACCGCCATTCTTAGAATGGAGCTACCTGGTGAGGTACTAGGAATCCTCAGTCTGGGACTAAGAGCCATTCTAATGTGACTGAGGGATGTGTTCCCATATGATCAGATGTAAGTAAAGAGCCTTTCCATAGATGATAGTAGGTGTGTCCTATCATGTTGGTCGATGTGAGTACTGGCCTTTCTATAGATGATAGTAGGTGTGTCCTATCATGCTAGTGGAAGTGAGTGCTAAGCCTTTTCATAGATGGTAGTAGGTGTGTCGTACCATGATGGTGATTTTAAGTGCTGTGCCTTTCCATAGATGGTAGTAGGTGTGTCCTACCATGCTTGTGGATGTGAGTGTTGTGCCTTTACATAGATGATAGTATTTGTGTCCTATCATGCTGGTGGTTGTAAGTGCTGAGCCTTTTCACAGATGATATTAGTTGTGTCCTATCATGCTGGTGAATGTGAGTGCTAGGCCTTTCTAATGTGATTATAGGATTGGTTCCTACATGATCAGATGTGAGTGTTGGGCAGGCCATTCTGACTTGGTGTCAGATGTAAGTGCTAAAGAAGACCTACAGGGAGGCTAGGACTACAACCAACATGAAAAAGGGATAGCTTTGTAGAAATTCCTATAACGAGAAGAATCATGAGATAGCACCCATGGTACTGATCCAGAATGAGTGAGGATCTAGATCCAGTGATGATGTTCAGTGATGATCCAGATCCAGCAATGATGATCCAGATCGAGTGATGATCTAGATCTAGTGATGATAATCTAGTAGTCATGATCCAGATCCGTTGATGATGATCCAAATTGAGTGATGATCTAGATCTAGATTGAGTGATGATCCAGATCCAGTGATAATGATCCAGATTAAGTGATGATCTAGATTCAGTGATGATGATCCAAATCGAGTGATGATCCAGATCCAGATGAATATGACTTGAAGGTGAAGATGATGAGAATTCAATGATGATCCAAATGATACAGAGAAGAAGACATGTGCTGATAAATTGTGTCGAGAGAATACCTTCCCAGTTAAGAGGGAATGTTGATGTAATTGTAAATTTGGAATGTATTCATCCGTATATCTTATGTATTGTACCCTGATGTTTATTCCAAGATGTGTCTGTAATGTAATTGAGTCATGTCATACCTTGATGTTTATTCCAGGAAGTTTCTATAATCTAAACAAGTCATGTCAAGTCATTATGGGTAACACTCCAATTGGTCAAGGGTTAAAGTCCCCACAGTTGTGGGGCCCTAGGGTTGTTAGACTATCCTAGAGAAGTTGAACCTAGGTGAGTCATTGTAAGTTGGGGCAATAGTCCCCACCATTGTGTTAAGGATAAACCTCCTTGTTGGTCGGAGGAGGAAAAGTTCCCACAAGTTGTGGGGCACTAGGGTTATTAGACACTCCTAGAGATGTCGACTCTAATAATTAATTGTTGAGTGAGGCCAACATGTTGGAGTGGGTTTCAAGTGAATGAAAGAATATAAATAGGGAGTGATCCTCTCTATTTATCACACACACACTCACTCATTGGGGCGCATGAGTGAGAGGAGAAGTTTTTGGGACAAGAGAGAGACTATTGCTATCAGGAGATCATCTTTATGTTTTCGGGTTTTACTTTTGGTGCTGATTCTATCTCTGAATAAGTTGTGGGGTTTTCTCCTTTATGGTTTCCCCAAGTAAAATTCTTTGTGTCTCTTGTCTCTTGTGTTTTTATTGCTGTGCATGTTATTCTCTCATTTAATAATCCTAAGATCATAATGCTAGCTTGAATGATAAAAATCTAACACTTTTAGTATTTTCAATATGGTTTTGAGTTTAGTGTCTGCATCTGTTTATACCATGTTTTGGTCATGTAGAGCAGATGGACTACTACGGCTTTGTTGATGGTGCTTGCCACCATACCTTAAATATTGCCTTAGCTGCTTGGGTGCTCTATTCCCCGGCTAAAGATTTGGTCAGTTCAGGAGCGGTTTGTATTGGTCCCGCTACCAACAACATCACTGAGTATCGAGCAGTCATAGGTCTTCTAACTGAAGTTTCCTCCCAAGATGTTCACAATATGGTAGTCTTGATGGACTCACAACTCGTGGTTTGTCATATAAACCATGTTTATACCATTAAAAGTCTTGTACTTCTCTGCCTCT
>LPNX010633077.1:56419-90382 GCA_001517045.1 Pseudotsuga menziesii
TTCAGTAGATACATCATGCTAGTGATGCTCATGGTAGCACATCACTTCCTAGGCTACTCTACGTAGCAGTCTACTAAATAAACACAGTACTCCCACTATAGGTCTTTGATACCTTTGAGGGAGGTCATCAATGGAAGCGTTAGGGATGTCTAAGGTCAACCTCTCCAGGTTTTCCTCTAACTCCTTGGTCACATCATTTCCCTGTGATACAAATTGGGATTTTGCTCTTCTATCCAATGCGGAAGCTCCCCTAGGTTGTGCTGCTCCAACGTCTACATGAAAATATTCAGGTCTTGTTACTTAATATAAAAAAATATAAAACATTAAAAAACATAAAAACATTATTTCCATTTTAGGGTTTCTTTCTTCTTACCGACGTCACCCCACTATCCACCAGGTGGCAATGGTAGGTCAGGGTTTCCACTAAATTCCATACCCACATAAGCATAATCCTCCACCATGAGGATCTGATCTCTAGGCCATCTAAAGAACGGGTCACCAAACTTCACCTTCCCATTGCCCGCTCCAGTATGGGTCATAATCCGGACCAACCTCTGCATGCAAGGCTCCCACGCTCTCAGCTTTGTGAAGACCACCTAGGGTCTCATCTATGGTACCTGCTCGAAGAAGAAGGAGGATAGAATGGAACCAAAGCCTAAACTGCTTCAGTTCCCCATGCCAACACTTAATCAGCTGGTCCTTGAATATCGGAAGCAGGGCTTCCACCCACTTGAATACTGTAGGTGCCATGGCCTCTATGGCATATAGCATGTGTTCCCTAGAATCCTGGTGCACTCCCTGGCTTCTGGCCACTCTCTACATCATAAACAAGATAGTCTGTAGAGGTCCATCCATCACTACCTTTATGGGGATTTTCTTCCCCAATTTCCTCGTCCTTGGGATACAGCGACAATTTATCAACTCTTGTGTGGTAATATCCCTCCTCGAGAACCTATCAACAAGTTGGGGGAACCTCGTCTCAAAATTCCAGTCAAGAAGTAGATATCCTTTACCTCTACTGTCAGAATATGATCCCCAACTATTATGAAGAGAAATTCTTATGGCTTGAGGTAGCACAATAGACAGCTTGACTCCATAAATCAATCCTTTCCTATATGCAAGAGAAACCAAATATCTAACACTAAAGGATCTCGATTCATACCTTATTCCAGATGGTTGATGTAGATCCCCATTGAGATTTTCCAATCTCGCTTGTATGAGCAATTTGCTTCCTCAACATTCAACAAAAAAACTAGCATGCCATATATAATTGTGTTATACCTACTATAGCATATATAACCAATAACATATAAGCATATAAAAGCATCCATGGATAAAATACTCATTTAAATACACATTATTGGATAGGAAAAGATATTTCTATTGATATAAAATAGATATTACAATAGTGACAACCTCTGTCGACACGTCTCCGAATCGGGGAAACTAAGTCCCCCACTTGGGCCTCCACAACTTCAATCCCCCATCTCTCGATAGCAATCTGACAAGAAAAAGGCAAGCTTGGGAAGAACACAAAGTGTTCCAAGGGACAAAGGGATTCAGACTCAAGTATAAGCTCTAGCAACAATGGACTATAATTTTCTTACTCTTCAATTCCTCCCCCTTCAATATATCCAAAGGGTTCCTTATATAGTGCTTCAATGGGGTAATGGAAGGTCAAATCCAAGCGATCTCAAGGCATATGGAAGGCCAAGAGACAAGTGATTTGGATCCACATCAAGAAAAACTCCAAAATCATTTGGCCTTTTGCACACATCCCAATGTACGTAGGTTTAAGGGTCAAATCCACGTATATACACGAGAAAGGGTTTAAAAGTCACGTATGGAAATTATTGCATGTTTTTAGGGTTGATTTTGGAAACATCAATGGTACAAAAATTGTCCATGGAAAGGAGTCTGCAGAGGGACAGGGAAGGCCATAAAAGTGTGATCCACCATGTGTGGTAAAATCAGCTATAACAGATCCCCCCTAATGTGTGAGGTCAGAGGGGTCATATGATGACCGAAATACATTATAAGTCCATCCCAGAAGTGGAGTGATGAAAAACCCAGTGGAAGAACCAACCATCCAATCAATATAATACAATCATCAAACTCTACACATAACTGCAAGTAAATGTAACAGTCCTCGATACATAAGAGTACAATGGCCATGAATATGCATGATACAAAATATGACATGTGTGGTCATTGCCACGTACAATATAGATAGCTTAGAATATCCATGATGAATATATTCACAGGATCATGATCTCCATGAAGGCTAAAGATATATAATGGATCAAGATCTCCATAATGGCTGGAAATATCTGACATATACTGGAATCAAGTCACAAGAGCTGAAATCTCATGAACAATGGCATGATCAAGGAGGTAGCATATTTAAGATTCCACCAGTCTGGAAGGTCTTCTACACAAATCGCTATGAGTACATGTCTTACTATGTGAATAGAGGTGTCAAGGTTGAATATAGTAGTCCATCGTCTGATTACTGGTCATTGATGTATACCGTTAACAGACATGACATCACCCACTGATAATGAAAATGGGAATCAAGGTACTAGAATTCAAACTAACAAGTGTGAATAAATGTCTTGAGGTCGAACACTTCAGAGAATCCTTCGATCAGGGGGCATTGATGTATTCCCAAAAACCTGTTGATGGCAAGAGAACCTACCACTAATGACTGCAAGTCTCAAGGCACTCAAAAATGACTCTAGATTCCTATCCTAGAATAAATGATCTGAAGTCAATGGGATGAAATCCACTGGAAGGAGGGAATTAAGGCATCTCCCATAATCCAACATGAGGTACTCAGCAAAGATGTATAATGCAGAAGGAATCGATCATAATGTGCATGAACTAGTAACTATACCGGGAATGGCTGACATGCAAAGTCAAGATAACTGAGGAATGGCCGACTCATGTTTCAACTTCCTTTGAACAAGAGCATAACGGCAAATGATGACTGAATGCAGGCAGCATAGAATTGATATACAAAATTGGGACATCTCTGTGACACAGGAGGCATCGACAAAGGCTCCATAGGGACTGGAAGTTTAACCAGTCGATGGAGATAAACTCATAGAAACGAGTACAACTCCTAAAGTCAAACTATTACCCAACCAACGGATGTGATATACAGTGCTCTATTCGAAAGCGACACAATTCAACTGCTACCAAAGATAACATCTTTTCTTATCTGGCTTTTTGGTTTTTTGATTTTTTTGGACTTTTTCAAATATTTTGAAAAGATTGAAAAAGAATAAAAGTGCTTTATAGTTATAGACTAGGAGGAGACGAGTGTCAATGGGAAAACAAACTAGTTCCAAGCAGCAGAACATACCTATGCTCAATGCAAGGACACATGTGTAGGATAGCGACACTTGGGGGAAAGTCCCATCCTAGTAAAAATAGGGAATCAAGCTGCAAAGGATATACAAAATGGCTCTACATGGATAGACATGAGACAAGCTCGAGCTATATGGCTAATACTCAAAGTCGGGGAAGCTAGCATAAGGCTCAATGAGGCAGGAAAAGCTCATGAAAATTCAATTACAACTTGACATAAGGGAGTCCCGGGGGAAATAGTCCAACAAAATATTAAGAGGAGTATGAGGCTGTTGTGAAATGTCATGGTGATACTATACAACAGACTCCCACACCCTAAAGGAAAAAGTGTCACCATGGGTGCCAAATGCGAACAATTAGTTAACTAGGGCACCATGTAAAGTCAAACTCTACCATTCACATCATGCCACTTCTAAAACAACAAGAAGGTTCTGTGACAGGATAGAATGGGTTCGTACCTAAGGTTATAATGAAACGATCATAAGGTCATGCAAAATGCAAATAGAGGTGAAATATAACCTATATGTCAGTTTAAACATCATACCTGAGATCGGCACAAACGAGTCAAAACAATGGTCGAAACGGAACTCAAAACGGTCTCCTACATCATCATATTAGTCAAAAACGGTCCAACACGATCAGAAACGGTTCAAAACTATAGAAAGGGGGTAAAAAATTTCAAAAAATTGAATTTTTTTTTTAAATAGTAAAAAATCAAAACATTATATATCATTTGAAATTTTTACCCAATTGAGCTCAGAACTTCAAACGCAGATTCTGAGAGTTTAGTCTGGCAGAATTCGACACCGTTTTTTCCAGGTAACTTCCCATGCCCTACTCTTCCATTTGCATGTAAATTTTTTCAAATTCCATGGTCAAAATCATTTTCTAGGCCATTCTAAGATATGCTCTTCGGCCCACGCAAAAATTGGGGGTTTTTCCACGTATAGGGCTAGCTATACGGGGAAAAAAGGCCCTAAGTCATTTACATACCTAGCTATTGTACAAACAGTCGTGTATGCAGCCACGTTCAATGTTTTTTAAGACAAATAATGACCGAAATTCAATATAAATGTGCAGGATGGTTCTAGAATGGAGGGAGAGAGAACACGGGGATGTATAAGAGGTTATATGGGGTGATCTAATGGATCAACAAGCTTCTCGTGCATGCGAGCTCTACAAGTTTTGGTGTCTTGGGGGCTTAAGGGCCAAACTAAGACTACTGCAAATGATAGTAGACTACCGGGATCCTGACTCAGATTCTTTCCAGATCAACGGGATGTCCCTCACTATAGAGGCAGAGGACATATACTTCATTACAGGATTGTCTCGACGGGGGGAAGTGGTGAACCTATGTTCTCGCGGGCCCAAAGGTGGCCTCACCATTGATGAGTATATTGTTGTATACTGTTATCCGGACACAGAGAAGGTTGGGAGTTAGATCCCAAAAAAATCCATATAGGTATTGGGCCTAAAGGCCATACTACTAACACTCGAAAGGATAGCATGGCTAGCCTCACTCCACTAGGCCTCGCTGCCCTTGATGTTCTATGCAGTGGAGTGCATGAGACCCATAGTTTACGAGTATGAAACTTTGGCTTCAGCAGTATACTGAGCACATTTTTCTTGGAGCGTGTTCCAGGACTCAGCTCTAGATTTGACATTCCTCTTCATGGAGTTCGAAATCCAGTCCAACGACATTAAGAAAATGCGATGCGTAGACTAGGTGGAGGTAGGGTGTCCAACCCCTACCCAGCTGATTTCTTTCCATGGTGGCAGCAGTAGATAGTTGCCATCGATGATTACCCCTATGCGGGGATATATTTTCAGGGAGATATCGACATGCCCCTACCACTAGGATCAGCATACAGTGACATTGGTAACGAATCCCAACCCTCTTTTTAAAGTTTTTTGAATTATTAATTTTTTTTTGTTTTTTGATATATAGAACCAAAAGACATGTTTTTGCATGACGACACATAGTGACATCCTATCATATGTATGTAGATGTAGGACCACGGCGGCCTGACGATTTCCCTCGTCATAGACAGAGGGGATGAGGTTATGACATTATGGTTGTGGACATGGAGCAGATTCTCCAAAGCATCCACACAAACTTTGTGCAGCTAACACATAGGGTACCCATGGCGCAAGTCAAGGACTTTCTTGAGGCCATGCAGTGTCAGGTGGTGGGTGTACCATGAGCATGGGTGCGGTTGTTTCAATAGATAGCTAGAGCCTTGGTGAGTTTCCATGATCATAACCCCCCTCCTCATCCCCAAGATTAGATACCTGGTAGTGACATATTTTTGTACTACCATGTATTATATTTTGGTGGCTCGAAAGCCTCATTTTTGTACTATGACACTTATGTATTATCACATTTTGAATATTTAATGAAAATTTTTTATGATGATGGATTTTATTTATTTACATGTGTAAAAATGTATGTTTGTGATGAGCTTATGGTCTGTGAAACAAATGCCAATCTAACACATAGTTAGCATATGAGTTAGCAACTTGATTATAAATCCTTGGAACATGTATGTATGTTATGTTGTCAAATTGTCGTTCTAACAATCTCACACGTAAGAATCTTCGTAATAATGTTGGATCCCTAACATGATATAAGGAATTCAGCTGTGACACTATTAACTATGAATCAAGATGTACCTCAAGAGAGAGAACACCATGCGAAATGGCATCTCGTAGAAGCTTGATAATGACACTATATTCGGCAACATTATTTGAAGAGGGCCGTAAACATACGCCTCCTAAGACAATATTTGACCCATAGGAGTATAAATCACCCAAGCAACAAAGGTTGAGTGTTGAGTGTGATAGCTAGCACCATCAGCGAATCCTATATAGATGGAAGACTCCATTGACATCTTCCATAAGAAACGAAAGCTAATAAACAACCCAATCACCATAAGAAAAACCTAACTATGCAAAATACTATACAATAATATACAATAATCAGCCCTGGCTGAGAATCATGCATAGTACTTTTTAAGATAGATCGCATTTCTAGGCTCCACCAAGGCTATCCCTTGGTAATCTACTAGCTCATAAGTTCCCTTCTCTAACACACGTTTGACAACGTAAGGACCATGCCACATGGGGTTAAACTTTCCTGCCCCCAAGGGTTCTTTAGCTTGATACCACAAAAATACCAAATCTCCTTCACTAAACTTCCTCGGACGGATAGATTTATCATACTAGACCTTAACGTGATGTTTATTTACTTCTAGAGCCACTAAGGCATCTCGACGCTACTCATCAAGCTTCTCTAAGTGGACCAAATGTTCCTCCAATGGGGAAGTGTTTGGTAAGAGCTCTATGGCTAGCTTCAATGAAGGGATTTTGCATTCAACCAGGAAGACAGACTCCACTCCATGTACAAGCTGATATGGAGAAAAGCCGATGGTAGTCTTAACTGTGGTTCTATAACTGTGGTTCGCTTAATGGTAGTCTTCCTCAACATTCAGCAAACAAGACAAGCATGCTATATATAATTGTGTTATACCTACTCTAGCATATATAATCAATAACATATAAGAGTTTAAAAGCATCCATGGATCAAATACGCATTTAAATAGACATTATTGGACATGAAAATATATTTCTATTGATATAAAACAGAGATCACAATAGTGACAACCTCTATCGGCACGTCTACGAATCGGAGAAACTGAGTTCCCCAATCGGGCCTCCACCACTTCAATCCTCCATCTCTCGATAGCAAGCTCACAAGAAAAAGGTAAGCTTGGGAAGAACACAAAGTGCTCCAAGGGACAAAGGGATGTAGACTCAAGTATAAGATCCGGCGACAATGGACTATAATTTTCTTACTCTTCAATTCCTCCCCCTTCAATGTATCCAAAGGGTTCCTTATATAGTGCTTCAATGGGGTAATGGAAGGTCAAATCCGAGCAATCTCAAGGAATATGGAAGGACAAGAGACAAGTGACTCGGATCCACATCAAGGAAAAATAAAAAATCATTTGGCCTTTTCCACACATCCCGATGTACGTGAGTTTAAGGGTCAAATCCAAGCATATACGTGAGAAAGGGTTTAAAAGTCATGTATGGCAATTACTGCATGTTTTTAGGGATGATCTTGGAAAATCAAAGGTACAAAAATTTTCCATGGGGTCTAAGGAGTCTGCAGAGGGACAGGGAAAGCCATAAAAGTGTGATCCACCATGTGTGGTAAAATAAGCTATAACACCAACCTCAAAGTGTTGTTGCTCTGGATTCCACATCTGGAGTATATGCTCAAGCAACCGCTTATGTGATACCATACTAGGAGTCCAAAATAATTTTAGGAGTCCATAGTCTCATAATGTGGTGATGCATCCCGCATTCCTTTCGACGAAAGTGTCATTGTTATCATGTTGTCTTTCCTTCCATATGACCATTTTTTATCAGTAAGAGCCTACCAAAAACAATCATAACACCTATTAGAATCATTCTTAATCATTCAAATCCAAAGAAATGATCTAGTTTTTCTTTTGTTAACAATTTTACATCTTCACAGCCGGCACCTCCTATGCACCATTGAAGACAGGCGGTAGCACCACCTATGCGCTTTGTTTTTCGTGCGGTTCTAGTGAGGTACCGCGTATCCCGTAAGGGTTAAGCACGGTTCCCATTCCCATGGTTTTAGGGCTTTCCTTATGTTGAGGCCTGGAAAATTGCAGGTAACAACAGTTAGGGATTCTCCCTAGTAAACATTCCCAACTATCCCATTACTGTTTGGTATGGGGAATCCGTCCGGTTTACGGTCCGGCTACCGTAGGTCAAGTAACAAAAATAAAAAGTTTTACCGGTTATGGCCTGGTCCACTGTGTATGTTTTTATTTTTTTTATTTAAGTAAGAGATGCAAGTGCCTATCTAAAAATGCAGATTGATAGAGAATATGAGGAGCGATCACAATGTGATGCGCAGGTTCTTACCTGTCATCTTAACTCACTCGCATCTAGTCCACACATAGCAAGAAAAAAATAAAACTAACTATCTAACCTATCCCTAGGGAGCAATATTATTATTCATCAATGAGTAATGTATTTTCTGCATTCATTAAGAAAATTCACAGATAGTTGTTACTTATTTCAAAACACATGAACATTTATAGATATATCAACAACTAGATAGCTAATTGTTTATGAACAACATTCATTACTCACAGTGGAAATTTCATAGAATAAACTAGAGTGCATTCATAACAAGAACATAGGTTCAAAGAGTTAGAACGATCTCACAGTTGATGGATAACAGCTGAAAACAAAATAGTTCACATTCAACAAATCCATAGCACAACATTTGAAACCTTCCACAAAGATTTCTCCAAAAGGAAATAGTTATTCTTACATCATACTCTCACAAATCTATCTAGGAAAAAGTCCTTTTCTACAACTAACTCTCCTATATTTATACAAAAACAACCAAAACCTTTGGGTTGCCCCTTGGGTGACCTTTGGGCTTCCCCAACCATTCAATTCCACAATCTTGTCTTTTAGTGGGTGCTCATGATTTATACAATACGTTACATTTATTGAAATTTAATAGCACTTTTATAATGAGAGACCAGCTTGATCAATGGTAAACCTTTTCCAAGCTTGGGCCTCTGCTGCTATAAAATTCACTAGTCCTTTTAGAGCTTGATGATCTCAGACCTTCACTTTATCCTTCATTTTCTATCTTACTTCTTTATGCTTCATCCCCTTCTTCTCTTGCTGCCTCCCTTCTACTTTGAATTTTAGACATATCTTGCTTGCAGTAGTCACCCTGTTATGAACATAGCATATTTTAGACCATCTAGCATTTAACAAAGTAACACAACTGCACTAATACATGCATTTTGTAAAATGAACTATAAACAAATTTAATGCATGAAAAGAAACATGATAATGCAAAGAAAATCCTACAAGTTAGTATCTTGAACTCCGCTAAATCCACTGTCCAAACTAAAACACAAGTCTGAAAAATAGACTCTCTATCTCAATCTGGGCAACATCCGGACCAAATCGACATATTCCAAAGAAATCATGAAAAAAACAAAGTAACCGCCATCGAAAACAGAATAAATGCACACGAGAAAGGCGGGAAAACCCTCACCGACGAGAAAAATACTAAGCATTGGGCAAAAGCAAAACCCTCATCGGTGGGTGGAAACACTATAAGTTAGGTGGTAAATTCACTTAAGCCTCTGCAACAGTGGAGACCATATAGACTAAAGGTTCCGAGACAAAATAAAACGTCGACGAAATAAAATACTAAAAGTTGCCATATAGGCATCGGAGATCGAAAGGACTAATCATAATGCATCGGCAAAATAGATCAATACACAGCCGCAATGGTTGAAGGTAGATAGACAACGGATTCCATAATAATAGGAATTATCGATGATCAAAAGCTTCGAGGAGTATGTATCAGCGACCAAAGGTTCAATGCTGTCGCCGTGTTGTCAACACAAAAGATTAAAAATCCAATCAATCATCAACACCATTCCGATAGTGAAAACAAAAACATTGCAAAGTAAAACGTTTGATCAATAAAACAAAGGCATCGAAAAAAATCAGAACTTTCCATTGGAACGTTTTCCTTCTGCCCTCCGAAACAGCGACAACTTAGAAGACTAAAAAACCAATAGTAAAATGAAACAAAAATCACATCGGCGAAAAACTAGACTTTCTTTTGGGACATTTGTAATTTATCTTCCGCAACGGCGACTGCGTAAAGAACTACTGCCCTGATTCACTATTCAAACAACCTTCGACAGCGATTAAGGAAATCAATCCATAAGTCAAAAAACTTCAAACTTCACAGTCAAAAGCATTTGTAGACAAAAAAAATCATTCATCCTCCGAAAGCGGTAAACAATTGAACTCAATTCAAACTCAAGAAAATTGAAAATTGTAGCAAAGGAACAACTGAGTTCAGGAAACCAATAAAACTAGGCAAGATAAAATCAATAAGGAGGGTCCAAAATTTTAAAAATTTGGGAAGAAAGTTGTAGCTGCAACAGTTGGTGACTATTTGGTGAACCCAGATCTCTGGAAAACTTCTTCTTTGAGCAACAGACTGTTTTGACAATAAATACTATCATGCTGAATTCCTCTAGATGTCTGGATTTCCCAAATGACAAATGTATGTACTTTAATCATTGATATCAGTCCAATTTAGGGATCATGGGAACCAAGATTTAAAAGTCCATATAACTCTGTTAAGGCCAGGAATATGAATTTCATTTTTTTACCTCTGTCTTTGGGTAGTTTCCAGCTTGAACACCACAGGATTGTAACATATGGTAAACAAAAATATTCATTTGTTCCTCATTCCCATGTCGTTTTTCACTTTTTTTGCTTTTGGACTTTTTTCCTTTCTTTTGAGTCCCCCTGCATGCCTTTTTTCCTGAATTTTTTATTCAGGCTCCTCTATCCATAGTGTCCTTTTGTGTGAGAGATGTATTTAATTTTTAGCTCACGAATGGAGAAGAACTTTGGCAATTTTGTACTCATTTGGTTTAGTACTTTGTTTTGATACATATTACTTTCTTAGGATATTCTTGACTCTTATTTTCCTTTTGGCTTTCAATTCTTGGCATGGGATTATTTATATAATATATTGTTTACCTTGCTTCCTTTCCATGGGTCTTTTGCTGTCACCCACAAAGAAATTTTTTAAATGTGAGATGGATGGAGCCTCGAAAGAGTATTCGAGACTGTTTGATCCTGAGTTATTTTACAAGGATTAAGTAGGACTTCAATGTGTTCATAGCTATTTAGGAAAACTGCTAAACTAGAAGAAATTCTTTCAGATAAAACAAAAGTACACAGTATTACAGTCAAGGATTTTAGTTAATCCAGAATTTTGATGCTCTCCATGCAACCAAAAGTTTGCTTCTTTTATTTAAATCCATCAAAATTTGAAAAACAACAGAAATAAGGTAAATAAAAAATAAACAACTAAATCAGTTTATTTATGTACAAAACAAAAAAAAAATCAGGAAAAATAAGGTTTGAGAACTAAACCATTAACTGGTAAGTTCTCTTCCCACCCCTGTAAATCTTGCAATTTGTAGGTTGAGGGGCCAAGTTTTGCTGCAATCTGAAAACGGTCTACCCATAATTGTTGAAACTTCGTGTGTTTCCCCTTTTCATCAAGAGGGTGATTCCACTTAAGAACCAGGTCTCCCACTTCAAATTCCTTTTTTCCAGCTTTATGTTTATCAAACCACAGTTTCACTACTTCCTATTGATGTTGAAAACATTCTTTGGCCCTAGATCTAGACTCTTCCGCCTTCAAAAGATTATAGATTCTAATTTGCAGGATTTCGTTATCTGTGCCTCTAGACTCTTGGGATATTATGGAAGATGGTAGCATAATGTTAGGAGGAAGGATAGCTTCTTTACCATAAACAAGGGTATATGGTGACACACCTAAGGAATTCTTGGGTGTGACCCTATCAGCCCAAAGAGCATTCAGTAATGCTAAATGCCAACTTCTCTGATTTTCTATCACAGTCTTTTTTAAGATCCTAATCAAATTCTTGTTTGTATATTCTTCCAAACCATTCCCTTGTGGGTAGTAGTTTGCATAATAGTGCAACTTAATTCCTATTTCATGAGAAAAAGCAGTTAATCTAATAGAAGAAAAAAAAGTAGCATTATCAAAAAGTAGGGAAATTGGAACCCCAAACCTGGTCATAATATGATTGTGCAAGAAATCCATGACTGCATCTTCATTCACTTTGCGTAACAGAATTGCCTCAACCCATCTAGTGAAGTAGTCAGTTGCCGTTAAAATATATTTGTGTTGCAAGGAAGAATTTGGTTTTATCTCGCCAGTGATATCAATCCCCCATTGCTCAAATAGTTCTGTTATCATCACAGGCTTCAATGGTCCTACTGCTTTGGCTTGTCTTCCTCCACACCTCTGGCAGATATCACACTTTCTGACATGGGTGTGCGCATCCTTAAACAGTGTGGGCCAATAGTATCCAGCTCTGAGAATATTATGGGTTGTCGTATCTCCAGAAAAATGACCTCCAACAGGTCCATCATGTAACTCTGTTATGACCTTTTTTGCATCTTCTTTCTCTAAGAATTTGATAAGGACTCCATCATAATTCTTTCTGATAAAAATTCCATCAATGATCTGATATGAAACTAATTTAAGGCGCAACACTCTTCGTTGTTTGGCATTCTAATGTTCTAGAAACAATCATTCGTAAAGGTAATGAACACGGTCTCGGTACCAAGAATTTGGAGCTGTGAAAAGAGGACATACATCTATCATATGTAATTCCGCTTCATTTTCCCAATCGTTTTCTTCATTGTTTTTACCTTCAGCCATTAGTTTTCACAATCCTTACCCTTTAACTATGGGTGTTGGTTTGAATTCAAGGTCATATTCTTGTAAAGCTGTTATCCAGTTGCCTCTTCTTTCACCTAATTCCTTTTGTACAAAAGGATACCTTACAGCTAGGTGTGGAACTATTACCTTCATTTGGTTCTTAAGTATGTATGGCCTGAATTGTTTTACCTCTTTGAAGAATGCATAAGCTTGTTTATCGACAGCTAGGTAATTCAATTTGGCTCCCTGTAGACCGGTGCTCATAAATGATATGGGGTACTCATCTTGCCCATCTTCCTTCTGAGTAAGCACCGCTGCCAATGAATTGTCAGATGCGAAAGTGTACAAAATAAAATCTTTTTCAAAGTTTGGACTTTTGAGAGATGGTGCATGAGTAATAGATGTCTTTATTTTACTGAATGCAATCTTCACTACATCGGTCCACTTGAATTGTACACTTTGTTTCACCATTTCCTCCAAAGGTTTAACAATTTCAGCGAAATCTGGTACAAACCTTCGCACGAAATTTATTGTCCCCATGAATGATTGCATACCTTTTTTGTTATGGGGTAAAGGGATCTGTTCTCTAGATTTTATCCTTTATGGGTCTATGGAGATCCCCTTTTTAGAAACCACATGACCCAGTAGCTTTCCTTCTATAACCACAAACACACATTTCCTTGGATTCAGTGAGATGCCATATTTTCGACAACGCTCGAAAATTTGTTTTAGATGGAATGCGTGTTCTTCTCTCTTCTTTGAAAATATTGTGACATCGTCGAGATATACTGCAACGCTACGGCCAATTAGACCGTGGAAATCTATATCCATATCCCTCTGGAAAGTAGCTCCAGCAGTGATGAGTCCAAAGGGCATCCTTCTGTAAGCAAAAGTTCCCCATTTTGTTCTAAATGTAGTTTTTAGTCCGTCTTCTTCAGCTACTAACACTTGATTATAGCCAGAGAATCCATCTAATAATGAAAATAACTCAGAACCCAAAACCATCTGCAATATCTGCTCCATGGGTGGGACTGGATAGTTTTCTTTATCCGAAGCACGATTTAGGTTTTTGAAATCCACACATAGCTTGATCTCTCTAGATTTCTTCCTTACTGGTACCAAATTTGAAACCCATTCCGAGTGTCTAACTTTGAATATAATTTTGGCATCCAATAATTTTTTCACTTTACTATGAATTAAAGGATCCAGTTTTGGATGCATCTTCCTCAAAGGTTGATGATAAGGCTTGACTCCAGATATAATAGGAATGACATGTTGTATAATATTGGTGTCATATGTTTTAAGTTCTTCATATTCCTAGGAAAATACATCTTTGTACTATTTGAACAAACTAATGAACTTATTTCTTTCACCCAGGGAACAACACTTTCCCAAATTTACATATTTGGGTTTAACTTCAGTTCCCAAATTTATCAGCTTGAATTGCAAAGACGAGCTATGATTCTTGACATTTGCTGGTCTTCTAAATTTTCTATCTAAATCAAACATCCGCTCTAAGGTCCCGACCCCTTTAGGAATATAGTTATCAAATTTTAACTCAGCTTGGTGTTCTTCATCATCGATAATTTCCCCTTTGAAAGTTTCATCATTCATCAAACATTCCAGGATTTGTTGATCATCATCAAAAACTCATAGATTAGTAATCACGTCTGGAACCGAAGGCCTGAAAAGTAATGCAATAGAACACCTGTTATTAGAGGGTACAAGCCGTGCAGCTGAGGTAGCTAACAAGTCAGCTGCTGCATTCTTAATTCTAGGAATGGATACAATATTAAATGCATAAAAATTTGTCAGCAAATCCCACACTTCATTCTAATAAGCTTTTAAATGAGGTTAGATGCAATGTATCTATTTTCGAATTTGCTTTGCAATTATTTCAGAATCCCCATACACTTTCATATTTTCTACTTTTAATTCAATTGCTTTTCTTAGTCCCTGAACTAATGCTTCATATTCAGATGTGTTATTTGTACATTCAAACTATAATCTACATGAAAGAAAATGTTTATTTTTCTTTGTATCAATCAGGACACAGCCAGATCCTAATCCTTCGAAAGTTTTAGATCCATAAAAAAAAAGTGTCCAAAAACTATCTACTTCTACTGTACTTGAATAAAAAACTACATCTGAAACTAAGTCCACTATTTTATAGTCAAATTCATTATCCTGTGAAAATTGAAGGATATCGGGCTGTGTGTCTGGTGTACTGCTAGATTCTTCTGCTTGGTAATTCCTCGATTAAATCTCAATAAAGTAATTTCCCAACACAGAATTCACTGGTTCATTCTTACCCTCCAACTGAGTAACATTGTGCTTTATATGGGGCTCTCTTAATACTTTTATTTGATTGAGACTTCCCTTATAAGGCAACCACAGATGTGACCAATCTGATGCAAAATATCCATTTAGCTTTGCTGACCAATCCCAACTCAAAACAAGTCCATAAGCCTCGGGTATGTCTACTACTACAATATCGATGAACTGACATACCTTTTCATTTGAAGAAAGTCTAATCAAAACATCCTCCATTTCCCCAATTACCTTCAAAGTTGTTCTGTCTAACTGAATGACCTGCCAAGTAGATGGTTTATCCATTTATCTTCTTAAAGACTGAAAGTGGCATAACATTGACTGATGCCTTTGAGTCTACTAAACAGTTGTGCACGTTATGGTTGAAAATGTCAAAAGTTAGGAGAAATGGTGGGGTTTTTCATTTAGACTTACCTCCCGCACTTGCTTCACCAATTTCTTCTTTTTCAGGTTGATTGTCAATGGGAAACTTTTCCTCTGGTACTTCAAGTGCCTATAACAATTTTTCTTTCTACTAAGGCATATTACACATTTCAAACAGTGAGATATTTGCCTTAGCCCTTTTAATATCTTCCACAATATTATATTCCATCTTATGTTCTTCAAGGTTCTTCTTTACATTATCATTTTTTTCTTCGACAGTCTTAACAAGCATGTTAATTTTCTTTGGATTTTGACTCGTAATGGTGAATTCAGGTATTTTATCCACTGTGGTGCTCTTCTGAATTTTCTTTACATTCTTTTGAAGTCTCTTGATTTTCGGGAGTACTGTTCTGTCATCTTTTATCAAACCTTGACTTCTTGTTGTCACGTTTGTTTCTGATATCTCCTCCTATTTCAGATAGCCTTCTTGTTCGATATCAAACATCGAGACACAATCCCATAAAACCAAAACATCCTCTTCTTGTTTTTCTATGTATTTATTTCCCTTTTCCTCTTCATCATCAGCTTCTGTTAGTTTAGAGCCCAATAGCTGATTTATTACTAATGTCATCGAATTGATCCATTGAGGGCAATTTTTTTCAGAATGAGGCTACTAATGAAAGGTGCACAAATTATCCATACCCACCTCAATTAAATTCATTGATGCGGGGCTATGTGGAGGATGTTTAGATTGATTGTTGTCCTCTCTCCTTTTATAGTAAGGCTTATAAGATTTATAAGATTATTTTTCCTTTTCCAAATCTATTATTCTGTTAGATAGTTTCTGCATCATTTTCAACATTCCTTCGAAGTCATGTGACTGCTCCTCCTTAGGCTTAAATAGTAATAAGGATTTCTTACCAAAAGTTTTTTCTCCTGACTGCTCAGGATAATATTCTGTGCTCTCTTTTTCAGCTTCTTCATAAGTTTCTGACAACGTAGGTTTGACTTGCATATTATCAAACATTTCCAAGTCAAGCCCTAGAGCTGAAGTATAGTATTCGATCATAACTTTATCAAAAGGCTTATTAGCTGCAGAATTTTTTTAAAGATAAACAACAAACCTTTGGGTGAAACTATGCACTTTTTCTTTTCTTTATTTCTTTAAAGTGCACAACCCTTTCATTAGATCTGCATGAGTTTTCTGGGCTATGTATTTACTTACGAATATCCTTTCAAATGTGTCCCAGTCTAGGATTAGGTTTGCAGGCAGAGAAAAATACCATGAGGCTGCTGCTCCTTTCAAGGTATGTGGAAATAATCTGCAAACTACATCTTCATGTTCTCTAGCCCTTAGTCCTTCTATATCCAAGTAAAAGCTTTGCAAATAACCATCTACCAAAATATTTTCACTTGGGTCAAACTTGGGAAGCATTTTCTCAAAATCCTGAGGTAAGCCATGTAAAGGGGGTGCTAGCTTTAAAGGTGACCTAGCCCTCCAAGCAGGTGGTGGATTCGGTGGATTGGGTGGCTAATTTGCATTCACGTTTGCCATGAGTCTGGGTGGAGAGTGAGGTGGTGATTGAATAGGGGTATGAACAGGTGAACAGTAAGGTGTATCTAGGCCCACTTGATTCAAAGGCTGAACAACTTCCTGTATGTTGTTTCTACCAGTTCTTCAAAATCTCCAACCAACACTGCGTCTTCCAATATAGGACGGTCTTTCTTTCGATATTCTCTTCTGGGTAAGACATGGATAATTGGTAATCCTCCAATATTCTTCACATATGCCCTAGTATGTCTTCTCAGATCATTAACTACTTCGTTATCGACTGAATACAGATGATCTTTACCTTTCTCTTCATGAATTGGATTGGGAAACAGACTGCTTTCAGAACTATCATCGGTGGAATAATCTCGAGAAAATAAGTTTCCTTAGCCAACCATGCACTGGAGGCCCTCCTTCTAGCACCAAAAACTATTGAGGATTAGAAAATTACAGGTAACAATAGTTAGGGATTCTCCCCAGTAAACGTTCCCAACTAGCCCATTGCTTTTTGGTCTGGGGAATCCGTCCGGTTTACGGTCGTGCTACCCTAGGTCAAGTAACAAAAATAAAAGGTTTTACCGGTTATGGCCTAGTCCACCGTGTATGTATTTCATTTTTTTTATTTAAGTAAGAGATGAAATGCCTATCTAAAAATGCAGATTGATAGAGAATACGAGGAGCGGTCATAATGTGATGCACAGGTTCCTACCTCTCATCTTAACTCTCTCGCATCTAAACCACACATAGCAAGAAAAAACTAAAACTATCTAACCTATCCCTAGGGAGCAAGATTATTATTTATCAATGAGTAATGTATTTTGTGCATGCATTAAGAAAAATCACAGATAGTTGTTACTTATCTCAAAACACATGAACAATTATAGATATATGAACAACCAAATAGCTAATTGTTTATGAACAACATTCATTACTCACAGTGGAAATTTCATAGAATAAACTAGAGCGCATTCATAACAAGAACATAGGTTCAAAGAGTTAGAATGATCTCACAATTGATGGATAACAGTTGAAAATGAAATAGTTCACATTCAACAAATCCATAGCACAGCATTTGAAACCTTCCACAAAGATTTCTCCAACAAGAAACTTGTAATTTCTTTATGCAAAAGGAAATAGTTCTTCTTACATCATACTCTCACAAATCTATCTAGGAAAAAGTCCTTTTCTACAACTAACTCGCCTATATTTATACAAAAACAATCAAAACCTTTGGGTTGCCCCTCAAGTGACCTTTGGGCTTCCCCAACCGTTCAATCCCACAACATTATCTTTTAGTGGGTGCTCATGATTTATACAATACGTTACATTTCATTGAAATTTAATAGCACTTTTATAATGAGAGACCAGCTTGATCAGTGATAAACTTTTCCCAAGCATGGGCCTCTGCTGCTATCAAATCCAATGTTCCTTTTAGACCTTGTTGATCTCAAACCTTAACTTTATCCTTTCTTTTCTATCTCGCTTCTTTATGCTTCGGCCTATTCTTCCCTTGATTCCTCCCTTATTCTTTGACTTTTAGACATATCTTGCTTGCAATAGTCAGCCTATTATGAACATAGCACAGACTATCTAGCGTTTAACAAAGTAACACAACTGCACTAATAAATGCATTCAGTAAAATGAAGTATAAACAAATTTAATGCATGAAAAGAAACATGATCATGCAAATAAAATCCTGCAAGTTAGTATCTTAAACTCCACTAAATCCACTATCCAAACTAAAACACAAGTCCAAAAAATAGACTCTCTATCTCAATTCAGGCCGCATCTGGACCAAATTGACATCTTCCAAAGAAAGCATGAAAAAAAAAAAGTAACTGCCATCAAAAACAAAATAAACACACATGAGAAAGGTGGGAAAACCCTCATTGACAAGAAAAATACTAAGCATCGGGCGAAAACAAAAACCTCATCAGTGGGAGGAAACACTATAAGTCGGGTGGTAAATTCATTTAAAATGCCGCAACGGTGGAGACCATATAGACTAAAGGTTCCAGGATAAAATAAAACATCAGCGAAATAAAATACTAAAAGCTGCCATACAGGCATCGGAGATTGGAAGGACTAATCACAATGCATCAAAAGAATAGATCAATACGCAGTTGCAACTATGGAAGGTGGACAGACAACATATTTCGTAATAACAAGAATTATTGATGATAAGAAGCTTTGAGGAGTATGTATCAGTGACCAAAGGCTCAATGCTGCCGCCGTGTCGGCAACACAAAAGACTAAAAATCTGATCAATCATCAACACCGTTCTGATAGCAAAAACAAAAACATTGAAAAGTAAAATGTTTGATCAATAAAACAAGCCCAAAACACCATCCAAAATCAAAATTGAGACTATGAAAAGGAAGAGCAGGGTTTGAACTATTACCTGGAAATGACGATGCTCGAATGTGACCGTGAAAACTATCGATATCAGCAACTGAAGATTTGACTAATAAATTTCTCCAAATCCTCTCCACTATGGGTAAATAGTAAAATGATTTGATTTTTCACTATTTACATGGATTTTATACACATTTATGGGTTTGACATGCTATAGTTTTGATTTAAAATCACTTATTATTCAAAGTTTATCTGTCGTAATCCCTTAATGTTAGTTATTTGGGCATTTAACACTTGTTTTGAGTCATTACAGGATAGAAAAACAGTAGCAGTAAAGTCTTGGGAGTTTGTTTTTTACTTTTTCATACTACCATAAAACAAAAAAATTCATTTAGCATTTATTATGACACTTTGGTCACGCTCTTGAAACTCAGTATCAAAGGTTCGAGTTTGTTTTTTATTCTTTTTAGGCTTGTAAAATCCCTCATAGTGAAAAGAGACCTAATGGATTCTTATTTAAACTCTTTTCGGGCTCCTTAAATACGAAAATATCGTCGAGCGATCTTGTTTTCTTCACGCTCGTTAAATCATTTGGAGAGTCATCTCTCTGACGATAGGTTATCTCTTTTTCAGTTCAGATGGACTATTTATGAAAAGGGAACACTCCGGCCAATCATGACTGGAAGAGTTCTCTAAGGTATGATTTTACACTTTTTCGAGCCTTAGGGACTAAATCACATGAAAAATGACCCTTTGGAGTCTTCTTCCATGGTCGTTCAGACTCTCGAAACATGAACAATACCAAGTTTTCTTTAATTGGACTCGTTAAATTAAACATTGAGAGACCCAATTTTGGGAACAAACCCCTCCTCTCTCAGGTTCGTAAAACATATGAGTTTGGACTTGTCTTTGGGCAAGCTATATCAAGTGTTTGTTACCCTCTTTGAACTTGTAAAACTGAAAAGAGGCACTAACCAATCATGATGGTGAAAATGGGAAGGGAATCATTTTTGCAAGTAAATGACAGTGGTTTGTTGTTACTTTTGAACATGGCACTTGTCTGCATATCATTTCAGTCAATTGGGTATTCAGCTGATCTCCATGATGATCCACTTTCATGAGTCATGCCACTCATTTGAGTCTTTCAAAAGAATGCATTGTCCACTGTCGCATTGTATATTTTTCCTGTTTAGTCATGTTGTCAAGTCTTTTGTCATGCCACCTGATGTTCAAAGGGAATTTGAAGAATTTTTTTCTCTACAGTCAAAATGGTCTCTGTGTCAGTACTTTTGATTTAGTCCTATGGTTACTACATTCAAATCATTCCATAACTATGTTCCTAGTTTCGTGTCATCGATGTGGGACTCATCATGGCCCTCCTTCGACAAGACTATCCCCGTCGACATCATCTCATCATCCGGGAAATAGTCTTAGAAACAAAAACTTAGTACCTTGAGATATGTATGCCTTAATGAAATATTCTCTCACTCTCGACATAGGTTCACATCATTGACCTTTGAACGATAGAATCAACTGGGTGTTCAACATCAGGACATCTATTCACAACCGGTAGATTGTACTAGGGTACCTTAGGAATAATTGACATCAATGGTGATATCCCTCGCACTTGTTAACGGTTCACATCATTGGCCGGTAATCAAGTGGTTTCTACCATGTTCAACTTCAGATCATTGTAATCACATGGATAGAATTGTACTTTGTGGAAGACGAGACGAATACCATGGGTATTTGTTTAAAGTGCTCATTACTTTTCCCCAGGTTGCGATGGAGTTTTGTATATCTAGCATGGATCCACATTTGTATGGTCATGGCTATGCTCAAATTTGAATTTGTATGACATAGATCTACATTGTATGTCTGGTAGCTATGTCCAAGTTTGAGTCCTCTATCACATGGATCTATGTTGTATTCTATTAGCCATGCTTGTTTATTCCTCCCATGGATTTGCCTTGTATTGGTCTACATCCATGAGTTGGTTACATGTGTCTATGAGTAAAAAATATCGATGTTCCATAGATGCCTACTTGACAACATGCTCCGATCGAGCTGACATTTTCATCTCGAAGCGACAACTTGTTCTCTCAAAGCTCTCATTTATCGTATCCCTCTAAAACTCACTCTTTGGGGAGCATTTTGTTATACCAAAATCCTGTCACCACCATGTGATAATACCTTTGACTTACATACTTGCCCTTAATCCCAGCACTTGGAGTGGAAACCCATGTTGTTTGTCACTTCTACATGAAAATACTCAGCACCATGTTCTCCCTGTGAACCATGAGCGGTACCTTGCTTGCACCACATTCATCCTATTTTCCATAAGCGGTGCCACCACCTATGGCATTTGGCCCATAAGCGTTTATCATCTAAATTGCTTTGTCATAAGAGGAGAAAAGCAGTACCCTAGGTAAAATGGAAAAAAGAGAATTTTCTCGAGGCTTATAGATCATGAGCCTCGTGTCCTCCCTTATCCCTATCATTCTGGGTCAGTTGAGCTCGAGATCCCCCATCATAGGATATTAGAGGCCACCTCATCCACAAATCTCTCAACCATTCCTATCCATTGAGCCTTATAAATATAAGCTCATGTACATGGTTGAGGGAGAGAACTATAGAGGTATTGTTATGTTGTTGGATTGACCACTTGGCCCAAGCCATTGGAGAGCATAGAGAGAAAAGTTGGAGCTTATGTGGATGAATTATTTGTCTCATGGATATGCATGTCGACACTAAGGATTGATTGGTTGTAAACTTCTCCATACATCTTAATGCAAAGTTGATTTTTGCCCCACATTACTGTTGTTTTAATTTCGCATGTACATGTTGTTAGATTCCTTAGTCACTAACATGTATAACTAAATTATTTTATGGTAGCTTTGATGTGTTTTCATGTTTGATCTATTTGTAGGTACACAGGTTCACTATCGAAGCAGCATTCCAGGTGTCTACGACATCCAGGGAAGGTCTTCATCCTTTGTTGTTCACTCATCTGTTCTGGATCTGAACCATTTAGACAAGAGGAATAGCTTATGTCCGTAGAAGGTGAAATATTCCTGGTTACAGCATAGAGTCAGACAGGAGAGATCCTAAATATTTCAAGGGGAGTTTACCTTCATTGAACTCCAGGATGCAACAAATGTTATGTTTTGTAATGTTGCAAGTGTTGAAGAAAAATATCTAGGATTTGTTATTGTTTACTTCCAGTCTACTTTCCTTGAGGAAGGTATTCAAGCGGTCTTTTATTATTCGAGATTATTGGAACTAAGCCAAACAACATGGTGTCATCCATGAATTGCTGGTGGGATTGGGGTTCCAACCCTGGGTGCGGGGTGAGACCTTTGAGATCTTGAGATCTAATTTTGTCTTTTAGCAGGAGGCCGATACCTTGCATCATTATTACAAACTAAAAGGGGGGGAGGGGATACCCTTATCAAATTCCACAATACGGTTTGAAAGTGGAGGATGGAGAGCCGTTAACTAGAATAGAGAAAAAAGCCAAGGAGTTGAGCCTTAAGATCCAACTCACCCAAATAGGATCAAAGACAAAGGATAAGAGGATTTTTTTCATGTAGTTCCAATTGAAATTGTCGAAGGCCTTTGAGAGGTCCAGCTTGATCAGGAGTCCAATGATTTTAGTGAGTTTAAGTGAGTCAATAAGCTCATGAGAGAGAATGATTCCATCTCAGATTTGGCACCCTTCAACATAACCAGATTGTTCTTTTGATATGAGACCCGAGAGAAGGAGCTTGAGACGGTTAGAAATGGTTTTAGTAATGATTTTGAAAATGACATCATAGAAGGCTATGGGTAAAATATTACCTCGAGTATCCACTCTGTGTTCCTTGGAGATGAGAGCTATGGAGGTCGAGTTGAAGGCTTTAAGGAGATCTCCAATCTGTCTAGAGTGTTCCACTATCACCAACTCTTCTTCTTTTATGGTTTCCTAACATGCATGAAAGAAGTTAGTGGTGAAACCATCTGGACCGGGTGCCTTGTCATCCTTTAATTGCTTTATTGCTTCTTCCAATTCTGCCATTTCTATCAGTCGCAGCAAGACCTGGTTCTTTTCTACCATAACTAATGATGGAATGTTCTCCATGAATTTGTCATGTGCCACATTTTGATCAATCTGCAGCTCATCCATGATTTTTTTTAAGTGGTCCAGGAGAGAGGCCTCTATTTCATTGTGATTCATTAGATTATTACTGTTATCATCTTTAAGCCTTGCAATTCTGTTAGTGTATATGTTCTGTATAGTGGTTTTGGTAAAGAAGGTAGTGTTCCTTTCCCCTTCTATTAGCCACTTGTTTTGATCCTTGGATTCCCATAGCATTTTCTCTTGTTTTCCCATTATTTCCATCTCCTCTTGAATTTTTACCTCCTTTGCCTTGGTTTCTTCTGAGTATCCTTCATGCATGATGATTCTTTTAATACATATGACTTGTTCCTCGAATTGTGCTTTTTCCTGCTGAATATTTCCAAAAAAATACTTATTCCATATTTTAACATGACCTTTAATATATTTCAACCTTTGTTGAAATTGGTACATGGGTGTGCCATTTGGTGGCGTAAACGCCTTCCACCATTGCTAAAGGAGGGGCTGGAATTATTTGTGGGTGAGCTAAAATTTCTCAAAACGAAGTGTCCTTCTTAGTTGTTCATCCTATCTGCGCCATTGAAGACATATGGGCCAGTGATCCAAGCCTGTCGTTGGGATCACATGCACAGCCATGTCAGCTCCTCCAACAAGTATAGATTTCGAATGAAGGAAAGGATCCAACCTAGAAGCAATGTGTTTATCGCTAGACTGTTTGTTGGTCCAGGTGTGCTAACCATTGTTAGTGTTTATATCCATGAGGTCTAAGTCATTAATCATACTGTCAAATTCATTACTTGATGGGATTAGGGTTCTTATACCCCCTTTCTTACCCTAAATATTGTGTATGTGATTAAAGTCACCACCTAGAATCCAGTTTCTTCACCCTACAAAGTTTCTGATGCTATTTATTGATCTGAGGAAGAGCTACTTATCAACCAATGTAAAACGTCCATAAACATTAGTGAGGAAACCTTTGGTTTTGGTACCTAATATGTGAAACTCAGTGTTACGGAGAGAAACTTCCTATAGCTTGGGCTGTACCACAACATATAGCTTTGACACTAAAAATCAATCTTTCCCAGTATGCAAGAGAAACCAAACATCTAACACTAAGGGATACCGGACCGTACCTTGTTCCATACGGTTGAAGTAGATACCTATTGAGCTTTCCAATTCACGCTTGTGTTATCAATTCAATCTCAACAACAAAAAACAAGACAACCATGCTATACAATGATGTGTTAGACATACTCTAGCATATATATTCAACAATGCATAAACAATTAAACACATCCATGGATTCAATATTCATATTCAATTGCACATAATTGGACAGGAAAATATATTTCTATTAATAAAATCATAGATTACAATAGTGACAACCTCTGTCAGCACGTCTACGAACTGGAGAAACTGAGTCCTCCACCTGGGCCTCCACCACCTCAATCCTTCATCTCTCAATAGGAAGCTCATAAGCAAAGGCAAGCTTGGGAATAACACAAAGTGATCCAAAGGGACAAAGGGATTCGGACTCAAGTATATGAAAACTGTGGCAACAATGGACTATATTTTACTTTCTCTTCAATTCATCCCCTTTAATGTATCCAAGTGGTTCCTTATATATCACTCCAAAAGGGTAATGGAGGGTCGAATCCAAGCATTCTCAAGGAATTTGGAAGGCCAAGAGTCAAGTTTTTTGGACTCCTATGAGGAAAACTACAAAAATATTTGGAATCATCCACACATCCCGATGTATGCGGGTTTGAGGTCAAAAGTCGCGTGTACATGCGAGTATGGGTTTAAAATTCACGTACATCAATAAACAGGGGTTTTTAAGGGATGAACTTGGAACATCAAAGGATAATATAAGTACATGGGGTCTAAAGAGGTTGCAGAGGGACATGAAAGGCCATCAATATGTGATCAACCATATGTGGTAAAATCAACTATAACAGATGCCCCCTAATGTGTCAGGTCAGAGGGGTAACATGATGCCCAAAATAAATTATAAAATCCATCCCAGAAGTGGAGTAGTGAAGACCCAGGTGGAAGAAACAACCACTCATCAGTACAATAATAAATATCTGGATATGACAGGAAATACATAGAGAGGTCCTGAATACAAAAGAGTACAATGGCCATGAACATGAATGATATACAAAATGTGACATTTGTGGTCATTGCCACATACAATATATAATAGATCAAAATATCCAAATTTGATGAAGATGTACGATAGATCAAGATATCCAGAATGACTAAAGATACACAATGGATCAATATCTCCATAATAGATGAAGATATATGGTATACACTGGAATCAGATCACGAGAGCTGAAATATCATGAACATTGGCACAATCAAGGAGGTAGCATATATGGAATTCCACCAAGCTCGAAGGTCTTCTACACGAACCGCTACGAGTACATGTCCTGCTATGTGAATAGATGTGTCGAGGTTGAACATAGTAGTCCATCGTCTGATTACCAGTCATTGATGTATACCATTAACAGACACGATATCACCCACTGATAATGAAAATGGGAAGAAAGGTATAGAGTGCAATCTAACAAGTGTGAATAGATGTGTTGAGGTATAACACTTGGAAGAATCCATCGATCAGGGGACATTGATGTATTCCCAAAAATTGTTGATGGCAAGAGAACCTCCCACTAAGGACTGTAAGTCTCAATGCACTCAAAGGACTCTAGACTCCTATTCCAGAATAAATGATCTAATGTCGATGGAATGGAATTCACTGGAAGGAGGGCATTAAGGCATCCCCCATCAACCAACACAAGGTACTCAACAACACTATATAATGTGGAAGAACAAGATGTGCATGAACCAGTAATAGTACTGGGAATGGCCGACATGAAAAGTCAAGATAAGTGAGGAATGGTCGACTCAGGCTTCAACTCCCTTCGAACAAGAGCATAAAGGAAAATGGTGACTGAAGGTAGGTAGCATTGAATCGATATGAAAACTGGGACACCTCTGTGACACAGTAGGCATCAACAGAGGCTCCATAGGGACTGGAAGCTTAACCATTCAATGGAGGTAAACTCAGAGTAACGAGTACAACTCCTAAAGTCAAACCAATAGCCCAACCAATAGATGTGATATACAATGCTTTGTTCAAAGGAGACATGACTCAACTACTTCCAAAGATAACATCTTTTCCTATCCATATTTTTGTTTTTTAAATTTTTTTGTACTTTCTTAGATATTTTGAAAATATTGAAAAAGAATAAAAGTGCTTTCTAGTACAAATCTAGGATGAGACAAGTGTCAGGGGGACAAGCAAACTAGTTCCAAGCAGTGGAACATGCTTATGCTCAATGCAAGGATATATGTGCAGGATAATGACACTTAGGGGAAGGTCTCCTCCTAAAAAAGGGGATGATCAAGATGCAAAATATGGCTGATAACTCAAAGTCAAGGAGCCGGCATAAACCTCAAGAAGGAAAGAAAAACTCATGAAAATGCGATTACAACTTGATATATACAAGCGAGTCCCAGGGAAATGGCCAGCATAAATTTCTAGAGGAGAATGAAGCTCTTGCTCAAGGACATGGTGGGACTAAAAGGACTCCCACAACCTAAAGCAAAAATGTCAGCATGGGCACCAAATGCAATATGGGATGTAACTAGGGTACCCATGTATGGGAAAGCTCTACTATTCACACAATGCCACTTCTAAAAGCAACATGAAGGTTTTGTGACATCATGGAATGGATTCGTACCTAAGGTTAAGATGAAATGGTCATAAAGTCGTGCAAAATGTAGGTGGATGTGAAATCCTAACCTATATGCTAGTTTAGACATGATACATGTAATAGAAATGAACAGGTCGAAGTCTCGGTCAAACCTATCTCAAAATGGGCTCCTACAACATCATATTAGTCCAAATAGTCCAAAATGGTTAGAAACGGTCACAAAGTATAGGAAGTGGGTAAAATTTTCAAAATGTTTTCTATAAAATAGTGAAAAATTAAAATTTTTCATACCATTTTGAAAATTCATCCACCATAGTGCATTTGTATCCAGAATTTCAAGAGCTGATTTTGGGAGCATCATCCGGTGAAATCACTTCGTGTTTGGTACAGGTAATTACCCAAGCCCTTCACTTTCACTTTCATGCAATTTTTTTTAATTTTCGTGGTCAAATTTTTTGTTTAGGCCACCCAAAAATCTGTGTTTCAGCCCATGTAGAAATCGGGTCTCTTTTTGTGTATAGGGTTGGGTATACGCAAAAAAGACCATGATACCCACGTACATATGTGGCTCTTCTGAAAATAGTCACCTATAGGGCAGAAAATGTGATTTTCAAAGGTAAATACTGATGAAACTCAAAAACATTTTTGTAGGATGTTGCTAGAATGGAGAGAGAGCGAACATGGTGATGTTGAAGAGGAAGTACAAGGAGATCTAATGGCTCAACAAGTGCTAAGGGCTTATGGGTTGTATAAGTTTTGGAGCCTCAAAAACTTAAGAGCCAAGCCAAGGCTACTCCAGATGCTAGTAGACTATTTGGATCCATATTCTGAGACCTTTCAGATAGATGGGATGTCAGTTAACATCGAGGTTGAGGACATATATTTTATCACAGGTTTGTCCCGGAGAGGAGAGATGGTGAAGCTCTGATCCCGTGGGCCAGGAGGTGGGATGAATATAGAGGAATACATAGCTGTGTATTTCCTTCCTGACATAGAGAAGTTTGGGAGTCAAATCTCGACAAACACAGTGCAGAACCTAGGGCAGAAATCCATACTATTGGCATTGGGCAGAATCGTAGGTTTGGCGTCACTCCACCAGGTCTCAAGGATAATTATGTTCTATGTAGTAGAGTGCATATGACCCATGATATATGATTGGAGTACCTCACTACTAAGAAACATGAAGCAACAACTCAGTGATTGCAAGATGGGTAGGATATAGAACTTTAGGTTCGGCAGCATACTAAGTGCATTATTTTTTGAGAGAGTACTGGGGCTAAGCCCTAGAGTTGACATTGCTCCACATGGAGTTAGGGATCCATATCAGCTATGTTGGGCCAATGTCATGCATAGACTGGGAGGGGGAAGAGTGGCCAACTCCTTCCCAGAAGACTTCTTCCTCTGGTGGCAGAGACAGATTGTGGCCATAGATGACTAGCCGTATGCAGGGATAGACTTCCACAGAGATTCGGATATGCCCCTACCACCAGGATCAACATATGGAGACACAGGTAACGAACCACAACACTCTTTTATTTTTTGAGTTATTAATTTTTTTTGTATTTTTTGACATATGAAATCAAAAGACATGTTTTTGGTGTGACGAAACATAATGAAACTTTGTCATGTACATGTAGATGTGGGACCACGATGGACAGAAGGATTTCCTCATCATCAACGGAGGGAAATAGGTGATGAGATCATGGGTGTGGATGTGGAGCAAACACTCCAAAGTATCCACACAAACTTTGTTCACTTGACACAGAGGGTTCCCATGGTGCAAGTCGAGGACTTACCTGAGGCTCTACAGTGCCAGGTGGTTGGGGTACCACAGGCATGGGTTCGACTATTTTTTCGGCTAGCTAGAGCCGTGGTGTGCTACCATGATCAGCACCCTCCTCTTGCTCAGTCTTAGAGACTTGGGTGTATAGTTTGTATGACCATGTAGTATATTTTGGTGGCTCGAAAACCCCAATTATGTATATAACACTTATGTATTATGACGTCACATTTTTTGGACTTAATGAAAAATATTTATGATGATCAACTTTTATTCTATTTACATGTGTAAAATGTGTTTTTGAAATTATTAAGGTTTGTGAAACAAATGCCAATATAGTACATAGTTAGCATATGAATCAACAGCTTGATTAAAATTTCTTGGAATATCAATGTATGTTATACTCTCAAATTGTTGTTGTAGAAATATTACACGCAAGAATATCCCTAGTAATTTCAAATCCCTGACATTATACAAGCCATTAATTTGTGAGACCACTAACTATGAATCAATACGTACCTCAATAGAAATAACACCATGTGAAATGGCATCCCGCAATAATTCAATCACAACACTATATTCAGCAACATTGTTTGATGAAGGCCATAAACATATGCCTCCTAGAGACAACACTTGACACATAGGAGTATAGATCACCCTGTGGAAATTTAACCCAGGTGTTAGAACAATCAAACTCACAAAAATTGCCAATTACACATGCAAATTACACACAAAGGAGACTGAATATGGAGCTGAACACTAATTTGTATTGAATAAGTGTACAATAGCCAACCCTGTGAAGTCATAGGATGCCACAATAAATAATTACATGAGAGATTCAAATGCATAAGGATTCCATTCAAATTTGGTCAAAAGCAAGCTTACTAAATCTAAGCAAATCCCCCATAGGTGCATAAAGCAGTTTCCAAATCTGTCTAGGAGATCATGAATTGGAAAAATCAATTAGGCAAGCTAATAGATGATGGAAGGAAAACTCATACATGATTTTCTTAGGAGAAAAGAGTGGAGGATGATGAGGACAAAAAACAAGTGAACTTCACCTAGTCAAACTTTCCTAATTGCCTTAAAACTCAGCAAAAGCAGGCAATAAAGCAGAAAAAGCAGACATGTGCTAGGAAGGCCAGGAATAAAGAAAATTTGATTCAAAGTGGCTTCCCAAGTGCTCCATGACTCAAATTTAGCAATTTTGACCACTTTGGACATGTGGAGGACAACTTGCATAAGGTGGAATATGGAAACTAGACAAATAAGACAAAATTTGGATTAATTAATGTCTAAGGTAGCTAACTATGGGTTGATTATTCTAACACCCCCCATTAAGCCTGAATTATGAGTAAAATATCAGAAAATTATAAGGCCTAGCAATAAGGCTTAGTCACCCTTTACATACTAGATGTCCATTTAACCAAAGAAAGAGGAAAAAACCCAGTGGGAAAAATCCTCCCTTAAACATGGACAGTAAAACAAAATTTGAAAATCTTGTCATCATTCATGCTTCACAGCATGATCAGCGATCCCCAGCAGTGATTTGAAATTGCTGAATGTCTTGTCACAAAAAACTTTGGTGAAGATATATGCTACATGTTCTGAAGATGAACAGAAGAGTAGGTGAATGGTGCCATCATGCACAAGCTGTTTGATGTAGTGCATATGGATCTCAATGTGTTTGGTTCTCTGTCTCTGAAATGGATCATTGTAGATTTGAATGGTACTCTGATTATCACAATATATAGTAGTTGAGTCTTCTGATTCGAAGCCACACTCACCAAGTAACCCCTGCAACCATAAACATTGAGTTGTTGCATTTACAACTCCTCTGTACTCTGCTTTTGTAGATGAGAGTGCAATGGCACTCTGTTTCTTACTTGACCAGCTGATTGGTCCTTCAGCAAGCATGAACACATATCCTGATGTTGAATTTTGATCTGTGTTGTCACCTGTCCAATCACTGTCAGTAAACCCAATCAAATCAAGATCAGATTTAGCTTTGTAGAAGATCCCATGAGTCCTTGTTCCCTAAACAAAGTTAAGGATCCTTTTGGCTGCCCTCCAATGGATCTCATGAGGCTGATCCATGTATATTGAAGCCACATTTACTGCATAATAAATATCAGGTCGAGTATGTGTAAGGTATAGCAAACACCCAATCAGTTTCCTATACAGTGTATTGTTTACCATATGTGAAGAATTAGCTTCTTCAAGCTTAACTCTTGAAAGGAAGGGAGTCTTGCTTGGCTTGCAATCCTTCATGTTGAACTTGTTCAGAAAATATAAGGCATACTTGGACTGATGTACTTTGATTCCATGTTTGTTTTGAGCAATCTCGAGCCCCAAGAATTGGCTCAATAACCCCAAATCAGTCATAAAGAATGCATGGTTCATTGCATCCTTCAAGGAGGCAATTTCATCCTTTGAGCTTCCTGTAATGAGAAGGTCATCAGCATACAAGACAATAATCATTAATGAACCATGAATTAGCTTCAAATAGACATTAGTATCTGACTTGCATCGAACAAAATTCAATGATAGCAGAAACCTATCAATCTTGGCATGCCAGGCCGTGGGGGCTTGCTTAAGCCCATACAATGATTTATTTAGCCTGCACACAAGAGATGGATTAGTAGAAAATCCTTGAGGCTGCTGCATGTAAGTCTCTTTAGTAAGATCTCCATTTAGGAAAGCACACTTTACATCCATGTCATGTACCTCCCACTGCTTCGAAGCTACAATGGCTAAAGCTAGCCTGATGGAGTCCATCTTTGCCACTGGTGCAAAGGTCTCATTGTAGTCTATGCCATGTACCTATGAGTATCCATTGGCTACAAATATTGCCTTATATTTCAAAGTTGAACCATCAGCATCAAATTTGGTTTTGTAAACCGACTTACACTGAACTAGCTTCCTCCCTAGGGGAAGATCAACCAGCTCCCAAGTGTTGTTCTTCTGGAGTGAGCTGAACTCTTCTTTCATGGATGTTTGCCATATTGGATCATGTTATGCATATTCATATGTCTATGGGTCCGATTCAACCATCAGATAGCATTTCTCTGCAAACAAGGGGTCTGTCATGCATAGAGCACTCTCAAACTGAGATCTAGTCCTCCTAGGATCATTAGGATTTCCAGCTAGTTCTCCAGCTACATGAATGGTATTTTCTCCCCATTTTGGTCTTGTAGGACTGTTAGGATATACAATTAAATTATCATTATCATAAATATCAGAATCAGCAAGTTCAACTATCTCTTCACTTACATTCAATGGTTTTGGTGGTGAAGAGGATTCTCCAACTTCCACTGCTGCTAAAGGATCTTCTTGGAACTGAACAATCCTTTAAATGAAGGCTTTGTTTGTGCTCAAATTGATTAGCTTGTACCCTTTTGAATATTCAAAGTACCCAATAAATAGAAACTCTTGGATTTGGGGCTGCAAATCATTCCTCTTTTCTGTTGGAATTCTAGCCCAAGCCCTTGAGCCAAAAATCCTGAAATGGGTCACATATAGCTTGTTCCTACTCCATGCTTCAAAAGGATTCATACCATCAATATGTTTATGAGGCACCCTATTCTAGATACAGGCTGCACATTTTATAGCTTCGGCCCAAAACTTTGGTGGCAAATTCTTATCCTCCATCATGTAGGTTGCCATCTCTTTCAATGATCTGTTCTTCCTCTCAGCAACACAATTTTGTTGTGGCGTGTAAGGGATAGAATGCTGCATATGAATGCCTGCATCTGCATAATATTGAATGAACTCAGACTTGACATACTCACCACGATTGTCAGATCTGAAGACCTTGATTTTCTTCCCAGACTGGTTTTCAACCAAAACCTTAAAGACTTTGAAGAGGCCAAAAACTTCAGACTTGTGTTTCGGGAAGTAAACCCAGCAATACCTAGAAAATTCATCTATGAATGCCAATGCATATTTGTACTAACTCATTGACATATGAGGAAATGGTCCAGCAACATCACTGTGGATCAACTCAAGAGGTGCAGAGGTTCTCTCATGACTAGCTTTCTCAAATTTATGCTCTGAGTGTTTTCCTAAGATGCAACCTTGATAGACTCCTTTGGAAAACATAATATTTGGTAACCCTATGACCATTTATTTTTCACTAATATCAGAAAGATACTTGTAATTAATGTGGCCAATTCTTTCATGCCAAATCTTTCTTGCCTCATTAGCATGAATCAGAAGAGCAGAGGGGTTTGTGTAGGGTAGGAAGTGTGAGAACATGTATACCTTCGAAGTGTGATTTGCAACTCCTTTTGCAATGACTTTACCACTTGAGATATCTGTGATCTCAAATTCATCAGGGGATAATATGACCTTCTTTGGAGACCCTGTGTGGGTCATTTGATACACTGATAAGAGGTTAGAGGAAAGACCTGGAACATACAATAGATTGCTGAAATTACCATGGTCAAGATCAATCCTCCCTTTTCCCAAACTTTCAGTGAGAGAGTCATCTCCCAGTACTATTGGTGGACCTTTCGACATGTCAAGTGAGGTGAATGCCTCCTTGGTTGAAACCATATGTCTTGAAGCTCCAGAATCAATGATGAAACTAGGTGATCTTGATGTGCCAGCAACCAATGCATGAATTCTCTCTCTATCTTCTGAATTTGATCCTCCTTCCCTCTTCTTTGAGCTTTCAGGAAGGGAGATTCCATTCTTCTCTAGGAGTTGGGTCAGTATGTCAATTTTCTTCTTCATGCAGGAGCTTTGATGGTGCTTGCCACCATACCTTAAATATTGCCTTAGCTGCTTGGGTGCTCTATTCCTCACCTAAAGATTTGGTCAGTTCAGGAGCGGTTTGTATTGGTCCCGCTACCAACAACATCACTGAGTATCGAGTAGTAATAGGTCTTCTGAATGAAGTTTCCTCCAAAGATGTTCACAATATGGTAGTCTTGATGGACTCACAACTCGTGGTTTGTCATATAAACCATGTTTATACCATTAAAAGTCTTGTACTTCTCTGCCTCT
>LPNX010633082.1:0-14239 GCA_001517045.1 Pseudotsuga menziesii
AATAAAACCAATTGCAAATCCTGCAAGAGCTTAAACTAAAATAGTTTTCTAAAAAGTATTTCCTCTCTCAAAAGAGATCATTAGCCTGCAAACGAAGCTGAGATTTTGGCAAATCCCTGTGGAAATAATTTTCTAAAATATTTCCTCTATCAAAAGAGATCATCTAGCCTGCAAACGAAGCTGAGAATTTGGCAAATCCCTGTGGAATTTTCCATTTGAAGTTTTAGACTGGGATAGAATGGTAATTCTGCAGGTCTGGGGCTGCTGAACTGCCCATGAGCCTGCAGTGAAGTAGAACAGCGGTCACGCTTAAACAGACCAGTAGAGAATGTGTCATTTGGATATGGATTGAGTAGATATAAAAGGAAGTTGGCAATGGTAATGGTTGGGGATTAGACTAGCTGTAACTCCTAAGTCATTTGGATGGCAAAGACAAAAGAACTATTAAAAAAAAATCAACAGGGCGTTTACTAAATCCCAACATTTGAATTTTACAACTGAAGTTTTTCGATGGTATGGTAACTCTCATGGTATGGGGTTGCAAAACTGCCCATAGCCCCTACTACTTTTAAACAAAACATTATACAGTGTGTGGTTTGCCAACTATTTATAATTTCCGAACATTTGAATTTTACAATAATTTCCCAACATTTGAATTTTACAATTGAAGTTTTTGGATGGTATGGTAACTCTCATGGTATGGGGTTGCAAAACTGCCCATAGCCCCTACTACTTTTAAACAAAACATTATACAGTGTGTGGTTTGCCAACTATTTATAATTTCCGAACATTTGAATTTTACAATAATTTCCCAACATTTGAATTTTACAATTGAAGTTTTTGGATGGTATGGTAACTCTCATGGTATGGGGTTGCAAAACTGCCCATAGCCCCTACTACTTTTAAACAAAACATTATACAGTGTGTGGTTTGCCAACTATTTATAATTTCCGAACATTTGAATTTTACAATAATTTCCCAACATTTGAATTTTACAATTGAAGTTTTTGGATGGTATGGTAACTCTCATGGTATGGGGTTGCAAAACTGCCCATAGCCCCTACTACTTTTAAACAAAACATTATACAGTGTGTGGTTTGCCAACTATTTATAATTTCCGAACATTTGAATTTTACAATAATTTCCCAACATTTGAATTTTACAATTGAAGTTTTTGGATGGTATGGTAACTCTCATGGTATGGGGTTGCAAAACTGCCCATAGCCCCTACTACTTTTAAACAAAACATTATACAGTGTGTGGTTTGCCAACTATTTATAATTGGTAAATGTAATAGTTACTAACTAAGATAGATTCATCTTAAATCTTAATTTATTAAGTAATTTTGATATCTTAATTTATTAAGTAATTTTGATAGAATACCCAAAAGATTTATTCAAAAGGTATTCTCAAAAAAAATTAGATTAGCTCCCTACACTCTTTCCACTAGCAGTTTTCAACAGAAGCAGCATGGTAATTTTCTTTGTCTGGTGTTCTTGAAATCCCTGTGGAAAATTTTCTTTGTCTGGTGTTCGTGAAATCCCTGTGGAAATAATTCTCTAAAGTATTTGCTCTTTTTCTTTGCTCTATCAAGAGAGTTCATCTAGCCTGCAAACGAAGCTGAGAATTTGGCAAATCCCTGTGGAATTTTCCATTTGAAGTTTTGGACTGGGATAGTATGGTAATTCTGCTGGTCTGGGGCTGCTGAACTGCCCATGAGCTTGCAGTGAAGTAGAACAGCGGTCACGCTTAAACAGACCAGTAGAGAATGTGTCATTTGGCTATCAATTGACATGGATTGAGTAGATATTAAAGGATGTTGGCAATGGTAATGGTGGGGATGAGACTAGCTGTAACTCCTAAGTCATTTGGATAGCAAATTCAAAAGAACTATTAAAAAAAATCTAACAGGGCGTTTACGAAATCCCAACATATCATTATATTTGAATTTTACAATTGAAGTTTTTCGATGGTATGGGGTTGCAAAACTGCCCATAGCCCCTCATTAAGCAGAAAAGACTTTACTTTTAAACAAAACATTATACAGAGTGTGGTTTGGGAGCTATTAAATAGTTAGTAAATGTAATGGTTACTAATTAGTATAGATTCATCTTAAATTTTAGTATAGATTCATCTTAAATCCTAATTTATTAAGTGATTTCTACATAATAGCCAGAAGATTTACTCAGAAGTATTCCAAAAACTTAGAAGTATTCCAAAAACAAAAATTAGATTAGCTCCTCCCCACTAGCAGTTTTCAACAAAAAGTAGCATGGTAATTTTCTGTCAGGTGTTCCTGAACTCCCCATGAGCCCACATTGATGCAGAACAGCGGCTACGCTAGAGAATGTGATGTGTGGCTATTCATTGAGATGTACAGTTTAGATATGGAAGGAAGCTGGCAATTGCGATGACTATGGATGAAGTCAATTGTCCTAGGTGATTTCCACAGCCTATACAAAAGAATTATGTAAAAACTACTATTCCTAAAACAAAACAAAAAACAGCATATAACCTGGAAACGAAGCTGAGCATTTGGCAAATTCCTGTGGGTCTTTCCATTTAAAGTTTTCGACAGGGATGATATGGTAATTCTCCTTGTCTGGGGCTGCTGGATTGCCCATAAACGGACATTGAAGCATTAAAACAGCAACCACGCTTATACAAAAGACCAGAGAATGTGTTGTTTGGTCACCCATTGAGATAGAGTGAATAGATACGAAAGGAAGAGACAATAGCAATGGCCACCAAGGTGCGTTATATAATATAGGTCTCGTTGCTCACCATACCTGCAAAGCAAAAGCAATTCAAGGCTTTCTCTTGTTCCAGTTGAGAATCCCTATCAATTTCCACTAATAACATAGGTTTTAGTATGATTAGTATTGGTTTTACTATGATCATATGAGTAGTTTTGAGATGTATGCGTTTTCCTTTTCATTTAATATCTTTCTAGCTCACCATACCTGCAAAGCAAAAGCAATTCACGGATTTCTCTTGTTCCAGTTGAGAATCCCTATCAATTTCCACTAATAGCATAGGTTTTAGTATGATCATATTGGTTTTACAATGATCATATGAGTAGTTTTGAGATGTATTCATATTATAACAAGGGCCATAAGCCATAACAAGGGCCATAAGGTGGCTTAGTCTTTGTATTTTGCTGAACAAACTCTGCAATTTTGAAATTAATAGTTAGCAATCTTGATATTCTTTTGGTTGAAAATTTCATTATCCATTGGACCAAAAAATGACTATAGCACTTCACTTATGTAAACAAAAATGCGAATTAGAAACGAGAATAAGTGATGATAACAGAGGCTCCTTAACTACAAACAAACCAATTTGCAGGGCCTTAAAAAACCATTTCATGGACCATGGTACATATAATCTTTGATCTTGTAGTTAGTCTAAAGCTTCTAGAGAAAAGATCACATTTGGTTTATAGAAATATCTTTTTATTACAAATAGAAAAAAATAATTTTACAAATTTTCAAAAAGCACCAAAATCAACATAAAACTTTATAAGATAATCTACTTTTAATTGCAAAAATTAAAGTAAAGAGAAAGTCTGATTCAAAACTGTTGAAATTTGTAGCAAGGAAGGTGTTGAAATTTATAGCAAGGAAGGTCTTCTACATTGTTTAGTGTCTAAGTATGTAGAAAGAACCAAGGTGATTTTCCAAGTCACTAACTTTAGAGTTATAAAGGTAATGTAAGTTTTTATTAAAGTTGTGAGTGAAAAATGTTTTTTATTTCATAAAGTGTAATTTCTCTCAACCATGGAAAGTGAAGAGTCACTTGGGGCATGAAAGACATAGTCACATGGAAAGTGAAGAGTCACTTGGGGATGTGAAAAGACAACGTCACTTAGGAAAGTGAAGAGACAAAGTCATTTTCATAATTAATAAAAGGAAAAGTAGGAGAGTTTAGACACACATTTCGAGAGAGTATTTTTGAAGAGTGGAGAATACCTTGTGTGAGAGAAACTAGTTTCAAGAGAGAGAGAAAGAGAGTTGGAGCTTGAAGGAGAAGAGGAACAAGAGACAACTTGAAGGGGTGCACTTTCCAAGGAGAGGGTGGCACGCAAATCAAGGAGCATCTTCAGTAGTGTTAGAAGAGTCATACAATGAGCATTTAGCAGGGTCATACAACAGAGATTTTTTGGGTCGTACAATAGGAGTTGCACACATATTGAAGTAGTTTAGGTGCATTAAATTATGGAGTAAATTTTGTACTAGGTCATATTGTACTTGCAACCTACATATCACACAATTCAAGGACTGTACAATGTTGTGTTTATTGTTGTATTGGTTCGTATAGCAGCAGGTTAGTAATACCATGTTGGCACAATTTTCGAGTAGGAGTTTGGAATGACTAAGTGAGATCAGTGCAATGATATTTTATGCTGAAAATGCCTAATGTAAGTTCAGAGAATTTCTCCTTCATGAGCTAATAAATTTTTTCTCTTATGGATTGGTTTTCCCTTTTGGGGTTTTTCTAGGGTCTTTGGACAAAAATATTAGTGTCAAATGTGTATTTATAGTCTTTTCTTTTTCTTTTATTTCCAGTGAAAATGTGTTTACTTAGCTCAATATTTCAACTTATGTTCATTGGGAAAAATGCATAAGATATGTATTTTATTATATGATTGCTAAGACTGAGATATGTGCTTTGGCTAAGTGACTTTAATATCTCTGTAGATGAGTTTAAGTATAGAATTTAAAATGGTATCAGAGTTGGGGCTTTGAAAATATCAGTGGATAGTAGAAGAGGGTTGCTTGGCAAGAGTTTTGCTGGTTAGAGCAGTGTGTTCATATTTTGGCACTTGGGTTGCAAGTGATTTACAAAAGGGGATTTTGCTTGGATGAAGAAGAGAAAAGTCCAGTTGTTCAAGCTGTTTGACAAAATTCTTGAAGGAAGTTGCATCTAGCGATATGACGGGGATGAGGATGCTATTCCTCGGTATTTCATAGACAAACTCAGACTGTCATGCGAGTTGTGGGACTAGTACCATGCATACATTAAAGAGGGTTGGATGTGTCAGATTCCATCTAGAGTTAGGTGGCCCTTTGGAGCCAGAGTTGAAAGTTAACTTCCTCTTAGGTTCAACTCTAGTGGATGAGGGATAAGAAGTTGGGTTTTCAAATGGAACTATACTCATACAGTCAAAGAGAGCATATACCCATGATGCACCAAAGAGGCTTGGCAGCAAGGAGGGTTTGAGATATACGTTGATGGGTCAACATATTTATGAGTCCAGGGAGATATTGGATTTAGAGATAGTTTATGAGATAGAGAGAGCAGGATGCTTTGAGTATTGAGGTGATTCCTAGGACTCAATCTTCTAATGCGGAAATGGGTGAGAGACTTCTTCTATTACTGTCAGGAGATTTTGTTGGTATAAGTTGACAATGTTGGATGCTCAAGAGTGTGGTGAGACTCCTCAGAGCATGTATAACTAGCACCGGTCTTCAACTCAGGTTCTAGGGGAGGTAGTGAGATAGACTCCAAACTTAGAGGGAGCTTCTATAGAGAACAATGTTATGGTCTTGGAAACAGGTCAAGGTGGAGGATTGCTAAAAGCAACTCCCTCCCTAAGAGGGACTGTTGAAATTTGTAGCGAGGAAGGTCTTCTACATTACTTGGCGTCTAGGCATGTAGAAAGGATATAGGTGACTTTCCTAGTCATTAATTTTAGAATTATAAAGTTAATGTGAGTTTTTATTAAATTTGTGACTGAAAATTAATTTTATTTCATAAAATGTAATTTGTCTCACCCATGGAAAGTGAAGAGTCACTTGGGGGTGTGAAGAGACAAAGTCACTTGGTAAAGTGAAGAGGAAAAATCATTCTCGCCATTTAAACAAAGAGAAGTAGGAGAGTTTAGACACACACATTCCAAGAGAGCATTTTTTGAGAGTGGAGAATAAGTTGTGTGAGAGAGACAAGTTTCAAGAGAGAGAGAGAGGGTTGGAGCTTGAAGGAGAAGAGGAGAAAGAGACAACTTGAAGGGGTGCACATCCCAAGGAGAGAGTGGAACACTAACCAAGGACCATCTTCAGTAGTGTTAGTTGGGTCGTATAGTGAGCATTTAGTAGAGCTCTACAACAAAGATTTGTTAGGACTTACATTAGGAGTTAGTGCATGCATATCGATACAGATTGGGTGCATTAAATGCTGGAGTAAATTTTGTACTGGGTTGTACTATACTTGCAGCCTACCCAACATACAATTCGAGGACCGTACAGTGATGTGTTTACTATTGTATTGGGTCGTACAACAACAAATTAGTGACAACCTATTGGTACAATTTTCTAGGAGCTTGGGATGACTAAGTGAGATAAGTACATTGATATTTTATGCTAAAAAAGATTACTGTAAATTCTGAGAATTTCTATTTCATGATCTAATAAAATTTCTCTCTTATGGGTTGTTTTTCACCTTTGGGTTTTTTCTAGGGTCTTTGGACCAAAATATCAGTGTCAAATGTGTATTTATAGTTTGTATTTTTGCTTTTATTTATGCTGCAAATGTGTTTACTTAGCTCACTATTTCAACTATTGTTTATTGGAAAAAGTGCATGAGATATGGATTTATTATATGGCTATTAAGACTAAGATCTATGTTTTGGCTAAGTGACTTTGATATTTATGTAGCTAAGTTTAAGTACAAAATTTAACAAAAACAAACAACTTTGTTGACTATATTCCTACTACACCTACTAAACATGTTAAAGAAACATATACACAGATTCCATGCACAACAAAGTATGCCATTTCAAATATTTACGGTAACAAGGATGTCAGGATGAAGAAAATCTAAAATGAAGCCAACAAATTTAGGATGCAACAAATATTACATGAATAGGAGAATCGACAAAGAAAAAGAATCGAGATAAAGGATTGATTGAATCATAAATTCCTTGGTAGAATATATATTTTTTGGTATATAGCATAGTCACATGACTTGGACCCGAAACCAACTCTCAGCAAATCCTAAGAGTAAGAGTGCCATGTGGCAAAGCCTAAGAGGAAGAGTATGACTTGGAGTCTAGGAGAAACTTGGAAAATAACAAATCTTAAAAAATACATAAATATGCAAGAATTGCCAAAATCTGTTAACAAGGTGAAATTCGATCAAACTCAATGAGTATATAAGTCAAACTCAGTCAAACTTGAATCATTGGTTAAATTCACAAATTTTGTGCTATATTTCATCAATGTGGACCAAACAAGAAAACTCAATTTTAGTTAGGTTGAGTAGACTTCCCAAGTCTACAAAATATTGTTTCACTAGTATGTAACATTAGCATATCTTTTTTTCATCAACACTTTGACAAAAACAACTAGTATGTAAATATTTATATCCATAAAATCAAACTTATGGAGAATTTTCAAAAGTCCAAAAGCATTTTATAACTACGCCTCCAATCCTTAAAAGCTTCTAAAACTAGACAAGCATACACTTTAAATTATGAAAACATTGAATTTGTCCTAATCTCCCTCATGAGAACATAATTCATCAAAAACATTTATTGGCAATGTAATATCCATGCTTTAAATGATATAAAAAATACCCAAATCCTAAAATCCCACCCGAGCCTTGAAAAAGCCCTGTGTTGTTATTCCCGCATCCGAAGGAAAAGCTTTGAAAAGAATCGAAACCCAAAGTCAAGGTCTCTTGGTTGAAATCTCCTTGGGTACTCAATCTATCCCTGTATTTGACTTCATAAACACATCGTCCAAGACGGCAAGGGTTCAGATCACCTTCTGAAGAGGTCAATTCAGTGCAGGCAGCAAAAAGATGGGTTAACTGTTTATAAGAAGATGACTGCTTGGGTTTGAATTGTTAAATTTTAGAGACACATTTACATAATCACACAATGAATAACAACAGTTAACACCAACATTTCATGTGGTAAAACCCCAAAGGGGAAACATCTACGGGTAAAGTATTGAAGCTCATTAATGAAGAAGGAGAGATTATAAGACGAGTTTCAACCTTACAGACAACTCTCTACATTTTGTATCCCAACCATGCACTATATACTTCATGAAATTAGTTACATGAGTAAACCGTTGTCAGTTATGCCCGTTATGAGAAACTTCCCATAAACATCCGTAATGAGAAACCTCCCATAAACACATTTGTTTAGTTGTCATTTAACAATCTCCACCACGAAAACATAATTTACAAATACTTTTCCCAAGACTATTTATCACATTTTCTTCAAACCAAGAGAAGCTACACACCAACGTAACTTCTCTAACAATACTGGTTTTGTGAACATATATGCACAGTTTTCTTTAGTATGAACATTTTTTTAACCTACCCCACCTTCACTAATGGATTGTCTTACAAAATGATATTTACATCAATATGTTTAGTCTTACTATAATAAACAAGATTTGTAGCCAAATGAATAGCACTTTGATTGTCACAGAAGACACTTTGATTGTCACAGAAGACAGGCACACTATTCTGCAACCTTCCAATTTCTCTAAGCATACCTCTTAGCCAATTGCCTCTTTGCAAGCATGTGAGGCAACAATGTATTTAGCCTCTATAGTGGATAAAGAAACTGTGTCTTGAAGCTTTGACATCCAACTTATAGCTCCATCTACAAGAGTAAAGACATAACCTGAGGTAGACCTTCTCTTGTCTAAATCACTTGCGAAATCTGAATAAACAAAATCGCACACATAATCACTATTGCTATTAAAGGTGATACAATAGTCACTTGTGCCTCTTAAGTACCGAAGCACCCATTTCCTTGCATTCCAATGTTCTTGTCCTGGATTTGCCATGTACTTACTAATAACACCTACTGCATGTGAAATATCAGGTCTAGTACACTCCATTGCATTGTAACGCCTCGGTGTTGACCCCGTTTGCATTAAAAATGTATATTATGTATATATTGTAATTAATCATGGTGTGGAGCTAAAATAAAAATCCCCACCATCGATTTAACATTTTATGTTTCGGCGATTAAAATCGTTGCCGATGGTATTTTGTGCTAGACGACACATTATAATTTTGGCATCATGTAAATATGCAATTTAATTAAAAACCCACAACCAGCTATGTCAATGCAACAAATAATGAGATGGGGGCATGATTTCCTAGGGATAAGGGGGGGAATATTTAACCTTTGGGGTCAATGGGGAAAAGCCAAATTTCAAAGGGAGAACCCATCAAATTGTCAACTACCTTACTTGTCTCATTCACCCAATCATTTATTACTGCTAGAAATTGGTTGAAGTAGTTATTGCATGGGATTGGGAAGAGTATGGGAAAAGAAATTCGAATTTGGGGAAAACCCATTTTTGGGGAAAAACGTTTTTGACTGTTGGCATAAGTTAACACCCAAAATGCATACCCATTTGGTCATACACCCATGTTATTCATCTCCTCACGCATTGGAAGCTTGGGAGTTGTTTTACCTTCACGTTTTTGTGTGTTGTGTGTGTTCTCCTTCACGTTGGGGGTTCCTGGGCATTGAGTCTCACCATCATTCATCCACATTGGGGCTCTCTTAATAGGCTGGGAGTTTCCTGTGTGTGGCCTTCATGTTTTTGGGTTTGCTGTGTGTGTTTTCCCTCACATGGGAAGTCGTTTCTTCATTTTCCTCAGGCTAGGAATTCGTTTTTATAATGATCTGTGGTTGGGTTTCTTCCCCAACGATGTTGTTGCTTCCTCCCCTGTTTTTTTGTTGTTGGAAAAGTGGTGGAACCCCCCTGACTAGCAGGGTTTCCATTGGCTAAGTAACCACAAACTAGGGGCATCTAAGCCGTCAAAATCACCCAGGGATCACACCCGGCCTGGACCGCACCAACCCTTAACATGGTTGGATTTTTTGGTATCGGACGGGATTAGAACCAACGACCTTTCAGCTTAGCCATGGCGTCTTAACCATACCCTGCTACCAACTATTCTACATCTCGCGGATGTTGCATTCCTCCATTGTTTTCCAAGCTGAAAATTGTTTTTGCGTTGCCCAACGATTTGGAGGAGAGACCACGTTCTCTTGGGTATTGTGGAGTCTGTTTTGGCCACGTTAGGACCAAAACGTCCCTGGGAATCGAATTGCTATTTGGAGGTTGTTTTCACCCATCTTGGCAATTCATTTTGTTGCCAAACTACTTTCCTCAACCCATAAATTGTGTATATTGTTGTGTATGCATCTGTTCTTTGGTCTGAATTGAATTGGGAGTGGAAATGGGGTCTGACCAGCTTGATAAACCTAGTGTGTGAAGGCACCTCACAGACAGATCTACGGGGCTAGTTTTCTTCTTTGCACACCTTGAATAGCACTGGAAGGGAAGGCATAGCCCGAGGGACCGTGTAGCAAATAAGGGGATGCTTCCTTTTGTTGGGTGGGTAGATGTTTAGAAGCCAAGATAGATTTGGTGCAGGTGTCCATAGCTCTGTTGAGGAGCTCACTAGCTTAGCAGTCAGCCTTTCCAACTCCTTTGCATCCTGATAAACCCAACTATGTTGGCTTGGCTGAATTTTGTGGTATCCTTGGCTCTGTGTGAGCCTGCTTATAGTGTTCCTTATTCCTTATGGAAATCATTCCCATCTCAGGTGTGGAAGCACTGCTGAGATATTGATGAGCACACTAGCCTATGGTTGGGTTGAACATTGTAGCGACATAGCTGGTTGCGGGACAATCTTCTTCATAAGATAAGTATTCATGTCTATTTCATCTCTGCAAGTGTATTTGTTGTTTAATGAAAATGATGAACTTGTGTATGCTTCCGATGCATGTTAAATGTTTATGCATATATGTATGTCACTAGTTCAATGCATGCATTTTTATCATGTGTATGTTCATGGGAATTAAATTTATCGGGTTATGTTGCATCATTAGTCACGTCCTCTCTCCGGTAGAGGGGAGGAGACGTGATATGCATACATCAAACATCATACTAAATTGGAATATGGTACATGGGACATATAATCCTTTTCTTCAACACTACTAGGACATAAACTTGAAGAAAGTTTAAAATGGGAAGCCAAAGGAACATTCACAAGATTTTCCTTATTCATTTCGAATCTTTCAAGTATTTTTTCAACATGCTTCTCCTGTGAAAAACTAAGCTTACCATTTTTTCTATCTCTATGTATCTCAATACCCAAGATTTGTTTTGCAGCTTCAAGATCCTTCATATCAAAAGTCCTAGCCATCTGAGCCTTCAACCTATTAATTTTTTCCATGCTTTTGCTCACAATAAGCATATCATCAACATACAATACTAAGATAACGAATATATAATTCAACTTTTTGAAGGATAAACAATGATCATACTCACTTCTAATATAACCTTGGCTCACCATGAAAGAATCAAACTTCTTGTACCATTTCCTGGGCGATTGTTTCAGGCCATACAATGATTTCTCGAGCTTGCAAACTAATATACCTTTCTTATGTTGTAATAAACCTTCTGGTTGTTCCATATAAATCTCCTCATCTAAATTTCCATGTAAGAAAGTTGTTTTAACATCTAGTTTCTCTAACTCCAAATCAAGTAATGCAACTAATGTTAACACAATACAAATAGATACGAGCTTAACAACTGGTGAAAAAATCTCAGGATAGTCTATACCTTCCATCTAAGGGTACTCTTTTGTGACCAATATGTCTTTGTATCTTTCAACCTTATGATCCACTCCTTTCTTCAATTGGAATACCCATTTACACCCAACTATTTTTCTATCTTTGGGGAGTTTAACCAATTCCCATGTCTTGTTTTTCTCCAGAGAATCCATTTCTTCTTTCATTGCCACCTTCCACTTAGCATTGTCAATACAATCATCGCTTCCTGAAAACAAGAAGGTTCTCCATCATCAATCAATTAAAAAGACGAAACAAATCATTATACCTCTTAGGAGGATTTCTCTCCCTTAATGATCTTCTTGGTGTAGGTTGTGGGGTTTCCACAACTTCTTGGATTTCTTCATCTTCTATGACTTCTCTCTCACCATAAACTTCTTCTTGTTTCTTTGAGTCATTATAAAGTTGGTTCTCCAACTAAATTAGTTGTTTTGATATTACATGTTCCTGTTCCACATCAACTCTTACACTTTCAGATTTAATCAAAGAATATTCATAAAGAATTACATCTCTGCTAATGACAATTTTGTGGACAATCAGATCCCACAATCTATATCCTTTCATTACATCATCATAACCAACAAAGATGCACTTCTTTGATCTAGGGTCTTACTTATAACTCTGATTTTTAGGAGTAAGTGCATAAGCTTCACAACCAAATATTTTCAAATTCGAATAATCATAGGAGTGACCAGTCCATACCTCTTCCGGAATTTTACGATCTATTTCCATTGAAGGTGACCTATTTATAAGATAACAAGCAGTAGAAACTGCTTCTACCCACAACTCTTGCCCCAAATTAGCATTATTGAGCATGCTCCTTGCTCTTTCTAGAAGAGTCATATTCATACGTTCTGCAACACCATTTTGCTGAGGAGTGTATACATTAGTTTTATGTCTGACGATCCCTGCATATTTGCAATATTTTTCAAACTCCAAAGAAGTAAATTCACCTACATTATCCGTCCTTAAACACTTGATTTTCCTACCAGTTCTTTTTTCAACCATAACTCTAAATTCTTTAAACGTATTAAACACATCAACTTTTCTTTTAAGGACATAGACCCAAACCTTTCTAGAAAAGTCATCTACAATTAATAAATAATATTTAGCTCCCCCATAGGAAATGGTAGGAGACAGACCCCACAAATCATAATGAATGTAGTCAAGAACATATTTACTCACATGGCTACTTGCTTTAAACTTTTGTCTACACTACTTTCCATATATACAATGTTTACAAAACATAAATTCATAGTTTTCAATTTTGGAAGCATTTTACGATTCATTAATACCTGAATCCATTTTTCACTCATATGGCCAAGACGTTGATGCCATAGCTGAGTGGGTCTTGACTCTTCTTTAGATACTAATGCAATACCATTAACTTGCATCCTTCCAACTAGTTTGTAAAGGTTTCCCATCCTTTGTGCCTTCATGACAACTAAAGCACCCTTGGAAACTTTTAGAGTTCCATCAAAACCTATAAATTTATGACCACAAGAATCCAATACTCCCAAAGAAATTAAAATTTTCTTTAACTCAAGTACATGTCTAACATCTGTAAGTGTTCTTATTACTCCATCAAACATCTTAATTTTAACACTTCCAACCGCAGCAGTTTTGCATGAATGATTGTCTCCTAAAAGAACTATTCCATCATTAATTATTTGATAGGAATCAAACCAATCTTTATGAGGACATATATGGTGTGAAGCACCAGAATCTAATATTCATTCCTCATTACATTTGGAAATATTACAAACAGACAAAACCTCATCAATCATACCTGAACCGGAAGACTTAACTGAGTTTGCCTCTAACTTGGAGTCATCCTTCTTGGATTCTTATCTCTTCCAACAGTCTTTCTTAAGATGACCAGTTTTGTTATAGTACCAACATTTTAATTTCCTTTTTCTATCCTTCGACTTAGACCTGGAAGTACCTCTTGACTTTTCTCCTTTCTCCTTGGATCGACCTCTAACAACCAAAGCTTCTGGCGAAGAGGTTTCAAGACTAGTTTTCTTCCTTAATTCCTTAGACAATAATGCGCCAACCACATTGTCAAATTTTAAAGTATCAGTTGTACTAAGGCTAATGGAAGAAACTACTTAACCTCAAGACTCAGGTAAAGTACATAAAAGATTCACCGCTTTATCTTCATCATCAATTTTAACATCTATACTACTCAACTGGAAAATAAGAGTGTTAAAAACATTTAAATGATCTATAATCTTCGTACCTTCTTTCATTCTCATACAATACAATTGTTGCTTCAAGTAAATTTTGTTTGTCACTGATTTGGTCATATAAAGAATTTATAATTTGTTCCACATGCTTGTTGCTGATGGTTCTCCAATAATGTTAAACAACACATCATCTGCAAGACATAAACAAATTGTGCTTAGCACTTTGGTATCTAGATCCTCCCATTCATCATCTATCATGGTGAGAGGTTTTTTTTCTTTTCCGGTTTAAAGCTCTTTGTAACCCCTGCTGAACTAATAAATCCCGCATCTTTAACTTTCATAGTTCAAAATTGTTTTTACCATTAAAATTTTCAATCTCAAACTTTGTGCTAGACATTTTTGAAAATATATATATATATATATATATATA
>LPNX010633082.1:14383-196588 GCA_001517045.1 Pseudotsuga menziesii
CAATAAAAAAATTAGCAGGTATTTTTTTAATTCCAAACTTCTAATAAAATTCACGGTTTTTTATTTATTCAAAAACTTCCAATAAACTTCACCTCTTTTTTATTCAAAACTTCCAACAAACTTCACAGTCAATAAACTTCACCATTTTATTTTTTTATTCCAAACTCCAATAAACTTTCAAAAAATTAACACAATTTTTTTTTAATTTTTTATTAAAAAAAAAAGTACTGCTCTTTCCCAGTAGTCGGTAGTGAGCAGCTCCTTCACTGGCAATGGCTCCCTTTGGCTCCTTCACCGGATTTCTTCCTTGTGCAGAAACAACACAAATCAACACGATTTCCACATGATCGATCACAAGCATACTTATGATATCCATACTGGTTTTGGTTTCTTCAGCAGCACAGACATCAACATGGGCTTGCCTCACTTCTCTTCCGCCCAAACAAAACATCCAACAGATCTCAAATCATCATAACACGCAGGCTCCACTCAACTCTTCAGATCGTCTCCATGCTTAGAAGTCAGCAACACTCAGGCCGCTCGCACTCCTCCACGTCTGCCAACCTTCTCTTCCACGTATTTTTTAAACGTGTTGGTCAACTTCACACTTCTCTATGTTGTCACCTCCACGCTCAACGGTATGGTTCAGGATGGCTTTGCAATGTGGTATTATTCTCAAATCTGATGTCTTTCACATGCCGGGCTCTGATACCGTTGGAGGAGCTAATCGGTAAGCCGACTAATTAGAGATTACCTCAGCCACATAAGGTCGTGTCGATTGACCGAATCGACAGGTAGTCATATGTAACTGTTTATAAATCATACATATTAGGATGTTGAGCCAGATGAGAAATTAGTTCAGTTCGGTGTTTGTATGGACCCTCTTAATATAATATAAATTTGTTATTCTACATTTATGTTCTTATCTCTTGTCTCTGTTATGTTTGTATGCTTTAATGTTTATTATTGGTAACCCTCTGTGATCTATGAGATTACAACATTGGTTCCGTTTCCGGTAGTACATATCTGAGATGAATATAAGCAGATGATATCAAAACAAGAGATTAAGAACTGGTGGGAGCATAAGATAGCAAATTATTTGCAGAATTATGTGTGGAGAAACAGATTGATGACTGCTCAGGTGAAGGAGAGATTCTTCACTGAAACTCATAAAAAGTTCGTAGAATCGGTACCCCAGCTTTTGAAAAAACTTTTGGATGAAAAAGCTGGAAGCGACTAAGGACCAAGAGCTGCTAGAGAAACTGATTCAAGGGGGGAGAACAAACCTGTCAGAGTGGTTTGAAAAGATCACCGATGAATTCTCCAAGGAGAAAGCCATAGAAGAAAGAACTTTGGTAGAAACCATTCAGAAGAAATTCTATACAGACCTTACCGAGCAGTTCTTGTGCTCCTTACCGACCTTGTTGTTCAAATTCCTGATAGAAAAAGGAGTGGGTCATATTGTCGAACCTCGTCCGTCACTACATGAACCGCCACCAAATTTTAACTGGGTGGAGAAACAGAGGAAGTGGGAGAAATTCATTGCCGAAAGGGAGTGGGAATATTTCCTAAGCAAGTAAACATAACTATCCGAGCTTTCTAAAGCATCGGGTAGGCTATGGGGGGGTAGATAGTCATATGTTGGGGTAAAGTGAAGAGGATTCTAGTCGACTAATAGGAGATACCATCACCAGCGATGAAAAGTCATCCTAAAAAGGAAATCGAATGGACAGTGACACACAAAGTTACGGCGGATTTACAGAGAATAGAGAGAGAGAAGAGGCTGAAAAGAAGGGAAGAAAGAAGAGAAAGGGCTATAGCACTGCAAAGAGGAATGAATACTAGGGTGAAAGACCAAAAAATAAATTCTCCAGACTTGGGTCATGACCGACAGGAAGAAGGCATCAAAGAAGAGGCATCACCCATGGAAGAAGACTTGTGGATAGAGTAGCGTGACGCTCTCCAAATAGAAGTGCCCCAGGAGATAAGACCTATGTCTCCAACGAATCCAAGTACCGGGACGCAAGCCATTGTCGAAGAATATTTAATATTAAGAACTGGTGAGTTTGGTATATGGAGCAGACTAGACAACGAGGTAAATGATGATAATCATCTAGTGATCCATTGACCAGAGGAAGGAAACTGGGTCACGCTTCCCTTCTAACCAAAGTATCCACTTACTTTACCTGACACATGAAGGAGCACCCCCCTGCCAAATATAGCTTTCGAAAATACACAACAGTCGGATCTGCAGACAAATAATTGTAGTTAGACATCGACAGGAGAAGTCGACCCGAACCGAATGCTTATTAGAGAAGAAACGATAAAAAAAACAACCAACAGGAACAAAATTTCTGTCAACAACAACTCTGCATAGAAAGACAAGCAAAACATCCCACTACCCCCACCACCACCCCCACCACTACCACCTCTTGAAGGAGATAGTGACAGCGAGTCCGACATGGGTCACGGATCAGTGCATATCCCTCTATACGAGTCGACATGGGAGGCAAATCAGGTTACAGCTGAAGATCGACAGATGGCACAGTTCACTGGTGCCTTGAGGAAAAGAGCACTAGCATGGTACAAGACCTTTACTGAGAGAACCCCTTAAGCATCTAAAGCAAAAATCAAAGCGCAATTCTTGTCGTTCTTTAAAACCCTCGATGCAAAACATCTGGCAGCTAAAAAGTTGAAAACAACATCACAAAAGCCAGCAGAGTATGTCTGAGAGTATGACAAACGTTGAAATGACCTCCTCAGCCAACTGAATTATGTAATTGATGAACAATTATTAATTCAGTGGTTCCTTGCAGGTTTATCACAGAAAATTCGGTGGCACATAAGCCTGGAGACGTTTAAAACGTATGAAGATGTGCTTACTAAATCTCTACAAGTGGTGATGGACAAAGATTTCCCAGCATATCCCACGGATACTAGACTAGAAGAACAGCTCGAAATCATGCAGAAATAATTAAAAGAGCTTAACCTTAAGAATTAGGATGTCTGGTGCACAAAATGCTCAAAGGCTGGACACACAAAAGATAACTGTCGATAAGACATCAGCCAACAGGACGTTCGATTTGTTCAAACAAAGTGCTTCTGTGACATCTACCAAGAACATGGAGAACACACAACGAAAGATTGTCCATATAACATGAAAAATGGCAAAGCATCTTGGTGTGCAATCTATGAAGTAAAAAGTCACGCCACGGCCGATTATCACCTAAACTTAAAGAATCGAAAAAACGACCAAGTAGTCTACCAGACAAACGCAGTTGCGCAGAACAACGATAAAAATCAGCGAAGCAATGCTAAAAAAGAACAGAATAATCAAAGATACGAAGGCTGTCGATATGAGCGCCGGTTCGACAACCGTCGTGCATGATATGGAGGTCAAGGTCGATTCTCTAGGAATCGCGACAACCAACCATGTCAGCCCATCCGGTGTTTCACATGCTACAAAGAAGGTCATCGATATGCAGACTGCCCATACAAGGACATAACCGATTTAAAATTTTGTACTAGTTGTGGAGTCGGGGATCACTCATTAGAGGATTGCCCTACTATGCTTGATAAAATCAATAAAAATAAAAAATGTTAATGTCTTGTCCTGCGTTCAAAAACATGATGTAATTAATACAAAGAATCTGCATATAGTAATCCAACAAGGGACAAAAATTGGGAGTGATAATCCACGCATAAGAAAAATAAAATAAAAGAATGATTATCCTAACCCAGCTAAACAAAAACAATTGTATAAAGACCAACGAATGTATTTAAAGAATTTGCTCGACAAGAAGAAGTTGACGATAGTCGACAAAGCACAGTTAACGAATTAATACGTTTAGTACAAGATGATAAAGTGGTATCTCAATTCATTAACTTATTGTATAATATGAAACACAACAATAATACAGAAAAACAAACAAAAAACATATGTAGTTTAAACCAGAAGGACAAAAGTGATTCCGACCCACTTGTCAACCTAGAAATTGAAGGATACCATCTTCGACAAGTTGTACTCGACTTCAGCTCACAAGTAAAGATTATGACTCATGACACTTGGGAAAAATTGGGTAGACTTCGACTATATGAGTCAGGAATATACCTGAAATTAGCCGACCAAGGTCTGATTGAACCTATCGGAGTTTGGAGAAATGTCGACATGACAATAAAAGGAATATCGACCAAAGTCAACTTTGAAATTATTGACCCTAAGGAAGGATCCAGTTCCTTTCCAGCGTCAGTAGGTCGACCTTGGGGAAGAAAAATGAAAGCATCAATATCCTTAGACAAGGAAAGGATAAAGATAAAAGGGAATGGAAAAAAAGTCATAGTACCTATCCATCCATCCCAAGGAGAACCTTGGATAGAACCTATTGATGAAGAAGTTGACATCCGACAATTATATCAAATACAAAATAATGAAGACTACATAGAACCTAATGTCTATGGTGAACTTCACTTAGGCAATCAAGATTCAGTAGGATACAACTTAGATGCATAATTCTATGATTGGGAAGTCAAAAACTATGAAACACAAGCAATAGGTTGTTGGACCGTTCAAACAGTGCAGAAGAAACCAGTCCAACAATGTTTCTTGGTTTCCATCATCCCAAAAATATTTGAAAAGAAAACTAGGGAATATCCTACCCTAAAACTAGCAAATGTTAGTATCAAACAAATCCCAAGATACAAAAAAAGAGAATCACCAGTTATGCATATAGAACAAATATCCAAAAACATTGGTGAACATGGCCGACTACAAAGCTTAGTAGAAACCTTCACAAGACAAGCTACTAGATGGTGGGATACCCATCAATCAAGATTGCAAACATGGACAACATCTTCGACTTAATTTGTAAAAATATTTGGAGGAAAAAGGTTAACCAATAAAGCCCAAATACCTATGTTCATCTGAGGGCAAGACCCAGAAGAGCACATGAGAACATGTGAAAAATATTGGAAAAGACTTGGGTATAAGGACGAACATACATGGCCACACCTGTTTCCATCGACGCTATTTGACTTACCAAACAAATGGTACAAAATGGAAGAAGCACGGGGTGAAACATTCCTATGGCATGATCTTAGAGAGAACTTTATCAAAGACTTTAGCTTTATACCACAAAATGAAAAGTTAGTCAAAACTGCAAAAAAAATCAAGGCGTTTATAGAACCAACCAGGAACGATAACCTAACACAAAATCATGATCAACCGACAATAACCTGTAATAACACACAAACCAAGGTAATGCTAGAGTCAACAAGATTACAAATGGAAAATGAAAATTCGAAAGGGAAAACCTTTCGATGGAAATCATACCACGTAGAAACAACAAAACCAATTCGCACAGTACTTAAAGTCGAGACAACCGACAAAGAAGATACCGACCGAATGACTGCAGCAGGCTTTCCTACTACATTTTCACAGTTTAAAGAAGGGAGCCGACCAATCAATGAATCCAAGGCACCAGAATGGTTAGATGCTAAAGTGAAAACTAAATAATTCGACATCTCAAATGATGATCGACCAAAAATGGCAAAAATTTGCGATTACTGGACTGAAGAACAAACAACGGAAATAGTAAACTTACTAAAATAATTCCAGGATGTATTCGCTAGAGACTACACAGATCTCAAAGGTCTAGTCCATGAAATGGGTGAAATGAAGATCGACATCAAACCTGATGTTCGACCTGTAAACAAGAGGCCATATAAATTAGCTCATAAATACAAAGAGATAGTCAAGAAAGACATTGATAATATGCTTGCAATAGGAATTATCTACCCTAATGACCAATCAGAATGGACAAGTCCAATGGTCATTCAACCAAAGAAACACAACCCGACAAAGCTGAAGGACAGAGAGTTGGGACAAATCTTAGAAACTCTAGCCATTGAAGCAAAAACAAGAAGCCAGACCAGACACAAGGAGCTCGACGACACTGAGAAGGAACAAGTCGAATTCCTATTAAAATGCAGAAGCCTAGCACAATCTGTAATACCAAGATTGATGGAAGCCGACACCGACAAGCCGCTTGAAAAGGCATATCAACTGTTTGAGAGTGTGGTGTCGACCCTACAAGTACAGATGCAAAATACAAAGGAAGAGCAAAAAGAAGAAACATCGATTGCTGATGCAACAGTACACAACCTTCTCAGAAGCTTACAAAGTGCTACAAGACCACATGGAAGAGTTTGTCATAATAGAAGGGGTACTACGGGACTGGCCTACTTATTACGAGCAAGTCTTTCAGTAGACCCAACAGACTCGACAAAAAATTCAAGCATTGGAAAATAGAAAGAGCACTGGAGAAGCATTGAGAAGCACAATACAAGATCAAATTGTGCTGGAGACAGCCAAATTGTAGAGACTCGAGAGACAAGCACACCAGTGGGTGCAATAGGCACTCCCAAGCTTGGAGAAATTAGACACCATATGCTCACAGATGAAAAGTCTTCTAGAGACAGCAGAAGAAAAAGACCAGTTCATGGGAGCCAACATGGAAATAATAGCAGACCTTTCCATTTAGGAGAAGATGTCGACGTTATCAAGCATTACAACACTAACCATAGACATCCATAAAGTACTTCAAAGTTGGACAAAATTCCAACATCAACTGGTCATTACAGTAGAAGCAATCGTTGAAGTATGTATACAGAAACGACCAACCATCCGATTTCATAGCCCATAAAAGACAAACAGGAAAATAACTATCTCAGACAAGTAAAGAGTTTTGAGTACCTCCCCTGTTTCTTCGGGACAAAGAAAGATTTTGTTCCCGAGGGAGATGTTGGAGGAGCTAGTCGGTAATCTGACTAAGTCGATTAGCCGACTAATTAGAGATTAGGCCGGCCGCATAAGGTCATGTCGGTTGACCGAACCAACAGGTAGTTATATGTAACTATTTGTAAATCATATATATTAGTCTGTTGATCCAGATGAAAACTTGGTTCTGTTCAGTGTTTGTATGGACCCTCTTAATATAATACAATCTGTTATTCTACATCTATGTTCTTGTCTCTTGTCTCTGTTATGTATGTATGCTTTAATGTGTATTATTGGTAACCCTCTGTGATCTATGAGATTATAACATATACCACTTGTTAAATTTTAGAGACACATTTACATAATCACACAATGAATAACAACAATTAACACCAGCATTTTATGTGGTAAAACCCAAAAAAGTGAAACATCCACAGGCAAAGTATTAAAGCTCATTAATGAAGAATGAGAGATTATAAGACAGGTTTCAACATCATCACAAACAACTCTCTACATTGTGTATCCCAACCATTCACTATATACTTCATGAAATTAGTTACATGAGTAAATCATTGCCCGTGTTATGAGAAACTTCCCATAAACATCCATAATGAGAAACCTCCCATAAACACATTAGTTTAGTTGTCATTTAACACGAATACGAGATCTACCTGCCAATAACAATTTAAACAAGGTTTGCATTGTATCCAAGTTATATCGCTGCCCATGACAATTATTAGCAATAAATTCTTAACTGGTGTGCCAAACCCTACTGTTAGAATGTAGTTTCATGTACCACCATTGCTTCCAGGTTGAAGAGGAACACTGCTCATAATAGTATAAGTGTCATTGCTTTTGGACCTTATTGTATTCAAACGATCAATGTCTCGTTCGAAAATTAGAGAGACCAAGTCTATCTATGAGCTTGAGTTGATAGGCCTTACAAGTGAGCAGATCCTGTGAATATGATCCAGACTTATCTTCACTCCTGGGTTTAGCACTTCTTGACCTGAGCACTCAAAATCTGATTATTTTTTTATGGAGCCCATGAATATTCCAAACATTAAAATGCTCAACATGTTCGATTGGTATTTAAAACTGGGGTTTGTATTGATAGAGGCTTCAAAAGTGTAATATCCCAAATCCCGATATTTTATAATTCTATGCAAATATACTGAAACAGCTGGGCATGCAAACTGCCATGCAAAAATTCCCTATTTTATAGCAAAAATTAGGGTTAGGGTTTGTAGGATAGAATGAACACTTACCATTGATAAGTTGGCTGGAATGCTCCTGAGAGAATATGCATGCATCAAGAGATGAATCGAAGATGACCTGGTATCTTCTGCTTCTGATGATACCCTACTAGCACGAACCCCAAATCAACTAAGGGTGACATTTTCAGTGAACGAGGTGTCCGATGAAGCTGATGATTTGTAGGACTAATAGCCTTCCCATGCCAGAGAGAATGCCTGGCACATCGTAAATTCTGAGGTCTCTAGGTAGGCTAGCGAATTGTTCTAGAGGTGCAGCTACTCACGCCCCCCTGATCCCGAAATGGATGATAACTTCTCAGGATGAGCACGATCGGATTTGATAATCACCGGGTACTGGAGTATGATACCGATGATGAGAATGATGCCTGGGTTTCGAAGGTAAACTAAGATCTGAAAACCCAGCGAATGATTTGGGATTTTCGGCTGAAAACCCCTTACAGCTACACACGTGCCCCTGCAACAATCTCTGATGTATACTGGATAAATATGAATAAATTGGAGAGCGAATGGTGAACCTGTATGGCTTACCCTAGATGAGACTAGGGTAGATATCTCACTGCCGAAACCTGGCTAGTTGAAGACGCCATCTCCAACCCCAACTATTGTGCCGCACGCTGTGCTGCTACTCAAGAGCTCCAAAATCAATAATCATCAAAAGTGAGTCTCCTTTCACTTTATCTTCCTTTTAGAACATTCAATTGCGAAAACCCTAACTTTTGACCTAATTAGGTCACTTTAATTTCTAATTTGCAGTTGACTTGCATGCATGCGCATGGAGACTTAAATGGGTGCATGCATCATTAAATAATGCTTAGACCTAATGGTGATAACATATTGATTCCCTAGATTTTATATAGATGGCATCAGTCTTTAGATGATTCCCTAACTGTCAGTAACTACTCGAACCCACAGGAATCACATAGGTTAGCGGTTTTGGTCCTCAATGCCTAATCAGATGAGGACATTACAAAAAGCTCCAAATCTAGTGACAAGAAGTCAGGTGATTTGGTTTATATTTACAAAGAGTTCAAAACTCTATAAATATATGGAAATAAACCAAATACAAATCCTGTTATAAATTAACTAAAATAATTATCTAGAAAGTATTTCCTCTCTCAAAAGATATCATCTAGCCTACAAACAAAGCTGAGAATTGAGAATTTGGTAAATCCCTGTGGAATTTTCCATTCATATTTTTAGACTGGAATAGTATGGTAATTCTACTGGTCTGGGGCTGGGGTTGCTGAGCTTCCCGTGATCTTTCACTAAGTAGAATAGTGGCTACCTTAAACAGAACATTAGAGAATGTGTCTTTTATACTGGGATAGTATGGTAATTCTACTTGTATGGGGTTGGGGCTGTGTCAGGTACCCATACCCCGATTATCATGTGGAATTAAAAATTTCCTACGGATCCTTTGTCATTCTTTGAAACACAGGGCATCGCCGTGAAACACTCCTCAACGTTCATGTTCTGATACCACACTATCACGTCTCATCCCATCCACCATTGATCAATTCGATGATCTACGAAGAAAGATCTCAAAGGGGATCGAACGGTAGGAGAAAAATCGTGATGGAAAATGATGGTCACAATTTGTTCCACATCTAGGGATAGATCAATAGCTGATAATTAACCCGCAAGAATCAACGGCTGAGAATCAACCCGCAAGAATCAACGGTGCAGAAATCTTGAGTTTGCGGAATCGGGAAAATGAAAATTGCAATCCCGCATGCGGAAATAAACCGTTGTGGAAAGGAGAGTTGCAGAAGGAAATATGTGAAGCCGGATTCCGCATCCCACATCTCGCATCCCTCAAGTTGTGGAAGGAAAATTGCGGAGAATAGGATTTACAGAATGTCATTTCCGCATCCCACAAGTTGTGGAAAGGAAAGTTGCAGAAGGATATTTCTGCAGAAATTCCACCTGCTAACAGAAGTCTTGGACTGATTTGATCATTCAAGCCATCACCAGTCCGGCCAATCTAAGCCCTATAATGAAACTTAGAAATGTATTGAAAGTAAACATACACATATGCATACAATTGCAATTATACATCGGAAGCAATTCATCAATTCAACACATTAAGCATGTTCATAATATTTCATTAAGCAAATACAAATGCAGATATTAACATAGACAAGAACAATTATCTTTGAAATAAGTTTGATCCGCAACCAGCTATGTTGTTGCAACGTTCCAGCCAACTATAGGCCAGTGCGCTCATCAATCTCTCAGCAGCACTGCCACCCCTGAGCTAAGCATGATTTCCCCCAAGGAATAAGGAAACACTTGCAGACTCACATATAGCTAAGGATACAATAAGAACTCATCCAAGCCAACACGGTTGGGTTTATCAGGCTACACACAGTCAAGCTAGCTAACAATTGGGTTTATCAGACTGCACACAGTCAAGCCAACACTTACATAAAGGACCATCCAGGCCAACAGATGGGTTTATGAGGCTACACAGCCAAGCCATCTCACTACTGGGTTTATCAGGCTACTCATCCAAGCCAGCATTCATAGTTTGGTTTATCAAATTGTCTAGTCAAGGATCACACATGGCCAAATGCACAATAAGACACAACCAAGCCAATTACCAGTTGGGTTTATCAGGCTGCAAGGAGATGGAAAGGATGACTGCTAAGCTAGTGAGCTCAACCACAGAGCTATGGACAACTGCACCAGATCTAACCTGGCTTCTAAAACATCTACACAGCCAACACCAGGAAGCATCCCCTTCTCTGCTACACAGTCCCTCGGGTTATTCCTTCCCTTTCAATTGCTATTCAGGGTGTGCAAAGAAGAAAACTAGCCCTCTATATCTGTCTATGAGGTTCCTTCTCACACTAGGTTTATCAAGCTAGTTCAGACCCCATTTCCACTCCCAAACCAGTTTATACCAAAACAACCGATGCATACACAACAAGATATGAAATTCACAAAAAATCGTAATTCCTTGTTGGCCATTCACTCCATAGCACCCAAAACGGATTTCCTGGACATGCACCATGAAGAAACAACTGAAACATAAGGATAAACACACAGTAATGTTCAACTGTGTGAGAGTTCCTCGTGAATGAAGGATCGATGATCAAAACGTCTCGCAGCTCCCCAAAACGTGAGGGAAGATGAAAACATGAATGCATGAGGGAATGGGCATATGTTTTTTTTTGGTGTTTTCTTTCCCATGGGGTCAAAACACATTTTTCAAGAATGGGTGCTCTACCCAATTCAAATTTTTCCCATACCCTTTCCATTCCATGCAATAACTACCTCGACCAAATTATGGCAGAAATAAATGGTTGGGAAAAAAGACAAGAAATGGGTAGTTGATAGTTTTGATGGGTTTTCCCCAATGTATAAAGGTTAAACATTCCACCCCCCCCACCCCCACTTATCCTTGGGAAATCATGCCCCCATATCATTATTTGTTGCATTGACATAGTTGGTTGTGGGTTTTTTATTAAATCGCATATTTACATGATGTTTACAAACATGCTTGACTTAGCACATGAACCATAGACACCAACCATGATCACCTATACACCAAACATTAATAAATGAAAGGGCCTTGGCCTTGATCTCCTTGCCATGATTCCATATAATATTTACATCATATACATTTAATGCAAACGAGGTCAAAACCAGGGTGTTACATTCCCCTCCCCCTTTAATAACACTGTCCTTAGTGCTTTACAAAATTGAACAAAAATGATTCACTGGTACTGCCCTCAATGCTCCACAGAATTGAAAAAAAAATGTATGTGCCAATCGCATGGAATCCTCCAGCTCCCATTGCACCTTTACCTGCCGTATGGCTCAGTTCTGGAGCATTGTGACCTTCTTGTCAAGGATGTGTATTGGATCGATTTGGAACTCTCCCTCGGGTTCCACCTGAATCACATCCCAATTTATCACATGGTTAGGATCATGTACATATTTCTTAAGCAAAGAAACATAAAAAACATTATGAGCTCTAGTGCTAGCAGGCAATGCAAGTCTATATGCAACTGGCCCTATTCTTTCAAGCACTTCAAACGACCCATAGTATCTAGGTGACAACTTGGCACAACTTCCAAGCTTCAAGGCACTCTTCTTTGCCCTCACTCTGAGGTAAACATGATCCCCAACACTAAACTCTCTATTCACCCTATGCTTATCTGCATAGCTTTTCTGTCCGTCCTAGGCTGCTTTTAGATTCTGCCTAATCTTTACCACTTCCTACTCCATCTCCTTGAGCAATTCTGAACCAAGCACAACCCTGTTCACTGGATTATCCCAAGTCACTGGTGTCCTACACCTCCTGCCATACAAAGCTTCATATGGACTCATCCCCAAAGATGCTTGTTGTCCATTGTTATAATCAAACTCTACCAAATGTAAATAATCTTCCCACTTGGTTGGTTTGTCCATCACATACATGTGAAGCATGTCTTCAAGCACCCGATTCGCTCTCTCTATTTGAACATCCGTCTGAGGATGGTAGGCAGTGCTGAATTTCAGCTTTGTACCCAAATATGCAAACAACCCCTTCCAAAAATTGGAAGTGAACTCGAAATCTCTGTCAGAGACTATTTCCTTAGGAAATCCATGCAATTTGAAAATCTCCTTCATGAAGATCTTTGCAATGTCATCAGTCTTATGCGTAGACTTAACCGGTATAAAATGTGTTTCCTTTGTCAAATTTTCCACCACAACCATGATGGAATCATGTTGTCTCCAAGTCATTAGAAATACTGTAATAAAATCCATGGAAATAACTTCCCATGTCCATTCTAGAACTAACAAAGGCTGCAACAAACCTGCTGGGTGTTGGTGCTCAACCTTCACCTGCTGACATTTCATGCACCTTGATATATATTTAGTCGTGTCCTTTTTCATTCCTGGCCAAAGGTAATTATTTCTAGCTGTAGCAATTGTCTTCTGATATCTTGGGTGACCAGAATATCGAGCTTGATGGATCTCATCCATAACAACTCTCCTCAAATATGCTACATTCGCAATATAAATGATCTTCTTATAATTAAGAAGCCCATCTTCTTCCAATTTATATCCCTCATACTTCTTTTCAAGGATTTGCTGCTGCAACTTGTCCTTGACCTGCACATACATTTCATCTTCAACAGTATGACTAACAATATGTTGTCTCAAATCTGATTAGCAAATACTAATGGATGCCACATGTATTTCCTGCACCTTCCTGCTGAGTGCATCAACTACCTTATTCTCTTTTCCCTTTATGTGCTTGATTTCAAAATCAAACTCACATAAAAACTCCAGCCATCTAGATTTCCTAGCATTTAGAGTAGGCTGATCAAACAAATACTTCAGACCACAATGGTCTATCCTTAGCTCAAATATTCTACCCATCAAGTAATGCCTCCACATCTTGAGAGCATGTACTATGGCTGCAAGTTCCAGATCATGAGTGGTGTAGTTTTTCTCATGCTCCTTCAACTTTCTTGACTCATAGCATATCACATGGTTGTCTTGCATAAGGAATCCTCCAAGCCTTTGACCACATGCATCGGTACATACCACAAAATATTTTTCTGGGTCTATAATATTCAATACCGGTGCACTTGTGAGAATATTCTTCAACTGTTGGAATATTTCTTCACACCTTGGTGTCCATTCCAACTTTATTCCCTTCTTTTTCAAAGAAGTGACCGGGTGTGAAACCTTGGAGAATCCTTCAATGAATCTCCCGTAATATCCTACAAGTCCCATAAAAGATCTTACATATGTCACATTTCGTGGAGTAGGCCAATTCGTAATGGCTTCGATCTTGTCAGGGTCCACATATATACCCTCTTCTGAGATAATGTGGCCCAAATAATGAATCCTATCTTTATAGAAGTCACACTTGCTCAAATTGCATAGAACTCATGCTTCCTGAGCAATTGTAATGCCAATCTAATATGCTCTTCATGCTCTTCCTCATTCTTAGAACAAATAAGAATGTCGTCAAGGAAAACAAGAACACACTTGTCCAAATACCTGCTGAAGACACTATTCATAAGGCACATAAATGTAACTCGTACATTTGTGAGACCAAATGGTACCACTAAAAACTCATGATGTCCTTACCTTGTTCTGAAGGTTGTATTATGAATGTCTTCATCCTTGATTCTCAACTGAGGGTAACCAGACCTCAAGTCAATCTTGGAAAATACCTTTGCTCCTCTCATTTGTTCAAAGAGTTCATCAATCCTAGACAAAGGGTATTTGTTCTTCACGTTGACTGTGTTCAGCTATCTGTAATCAATACACAATCTGAGTGTACCATCTTTCTTCTTCACAAACAGAATCAGTGCTCCCCAAGGAGACACACTCAACCTGATATATTTCTTCTCCAACAACTCTTGCAACTACATCTTCAGCTCTAGCATTTTTTATGTGCTCATTCTATAGGGTGTCCTGGACACCGGTGCTGCTCCTGGCGCAAGCTCAATTATGAAATCAATGTCTCTCTTTAGAGGAAGCCCTGGAATCTCACCAGGAAAAACATCCCTGAATTCTTGCAGCACATGAAAGTTCTCCAACCTAGGAGTTTCATTCTTTGTTGCCTCCAAACTATGAACTGCATACAACTGACAACCTTTCCTACAAAACTTCTTCAACTACATTGCTGAAATCTGCCTCACAAAAATCACCTTTGGAATTCCTCTTACAATTGTTGGGTTCCCTTCTTCATCCATGCATTCAAAAGTCTTATTATAATAGTCGAGAATTACCCTATGAGCTTCTAACCAATCCATTCCAATGAGAACATCATAGGAACCAAGTGGTAGAACATTCATATCTACACAAGTGACCAATCCATTCATCACCAATGGACATTTCTCTACCACTTCACTAACCTTTCTCTTAGTTCCAGTGACTAGCTGAAATAACCAAGATTTGCTATGCTTTACTTTCTTAAAAGCACAAATCTTCACTATTATAGGAGTAATGTAACTGTGAATAGAACCAGGGTCAATCAAAATAGAAACAGATTGCTCAACAATATTACCTGGAACTTCGACCATAGTTGAATGGTGATCTACTTGGAAGTCCTCCAATGCTGCATAAATCCTAGGGACGACCCTTGCTACTTGACCCATTGTTTCTACCTCTTGAATGTTGTAAGCTGGCCTTGCATTCTCATTCTCAAGTGGACAATTCCTGCACATGTGGGGTCGTCCACATCTCCAACATTGGAGTGGTTCTATGTTCTGTTGTGGTTCTCTGGGCTTTTCTCCCACCACTCTAGCTAGCTGCTTCTTAGCTTGGGATGGTTGCTTCTGTTGATTCTTGAAGTTAGAAGGTTTGAAACCTTTCTTCCTTTGGTTAGAATTCTCATTCTTCTTGTCCTTTGATGTCTTATGATAATCAGGTTTTCCTTTGCTTTGCTCATAGCAATACTTATCTTTCCTTATTGATTCTTCCAGAGTTATAGGTTCATAAAACTCAATTATGTCTTTGTAAGACTGAGACAATCCACTCAGGAAACACTGGATTTTAGCCTTTTCATCTTTGATGTATTTGACATGCCTTAAAAGTTCTAGGAACTTGTTTGCATACTCTTCCATGGTCTGTTGTCCCAATCTTAGCTCATGGAATTCTTTGATCTTAACATCATAGTACCTGTCAAAGAGGTACTTCTGCTTGAGATACTTATGGAACTATTTCCACACAATCTTCCTTTCATTAATATTTTTCACTTGTCTAAAGTGCTCCCACCATATGGATGCTCTTCCAGTCAAATTGAAGATGGCTACTCTAGCCTTCATATTTCCTAAATAGTCTTGGACTTGGAAATATTTCCTCATCCCAAGAAGCCAAGCTTTAGCTTCTTAACCATTCTTTATCTCACCATTGAAGGTAGGTGGCCTTGCCTTCTTAAATTCATCACGTGAACGGTTTTGGTAGTGCCTCTTTCTCCTATTCTCATGAGAAGAATAAATTGAGCCACCTGTGGATCCTTCAAAGTCAAATGACCCACTAGGAGATATATGTCTTCTTCTAGCAGTGCTCTTACTTCCTTTTGGTCTTACTGTCCGGTCCCCAGAGTTCATCCGCCTTTGAATGTAACGATCAATAATTACTGGAGATTAAAGTTCATACTATCTAGAGCAATGTGTGAACGAGAAAGTTTTGGTGATATGGTAAAACTCATAGTGAGTATGTTCAAAGAAGATGTTGAAAGTAACCTTGGCCACATGAAAGAAATCATTCAACTCCCCAGGCCACCTTTTCAGCGTCAACAGGGGTGCAAAGTCTTGGGTATTCATGAATCCAAGGAAGGAGCAATTAGTAAATTCAATGAAGATGAAGCATAATATGCTATGGGAGAATAACTATGTCCCTTTCTTCTTTGTTTTAGTTTCTGGTGCTGTTAATTCTCTTAATATCTTCTTCTCTTTATATTTTATAGTTTGTTAGGCCACCTTTATACAAAGGCTGGGTCATTGAAACCATAGTCATATTTTCAATCTAGCCTATATTTTGTATCTCTCATTTTTTGACCCCTATTTACAGTCTTACTCTAGATCTTAGGTAAACCCAACTATACTACAAATACGTAATAGTGTCTTATATTTACTAATAATAATAAAACAAAATACAATGTAGTTTAACAATATTATTATTCTTTGGAGAAGGGAGTTAACAAAAGAGGATTTGATTTTGTGGGGGGATGAAGTAAAAAGTAAAATATATATTTTTTTCCCACAGAAAAAAATCATAACTTTATATACAAAATACAAAATTACATTTTGCAGAGGAACCACTATCAAAATGATAAGTGTCCATTTGTTCAATACAATCAGCACAAGAATGCTTATTACAAAACAACAAAATTGATTCCTCAAAATTCTGAATAATGACTATCATCAACCAGATCAGCTGCTGTCCACACATATATTGCACCATCAAAGTCTGCATAATCATCAAAGTATACATTCCATGTATACATATAAGAAAAACTACAATATCTTCCAAGCAAAATATACCATCTCCATCATTGCTGAAAACAAGAAAATAGAATCCATACAACCACATGTCTTAACATAGCATAATCATATGACAAAGTCCTTCATCAAACTGTCACTGTACAATTCAGAATAAGCAACAAAAAACATTAAGACTAGATCAGAAGTCTCTCGTCCATTTCAGACAAATAGACCAACTCAGAAAATCTAATAGGTGTCAATTCTCTCAGACCCAAAATACTCAGAGATATGCCAATATCCATTCTGAACTTTCCCACGAGCATTGGCTAAATTATCAGCAGAAGCATTTCTTTCTTTGTAGATGTGTTTAAATTTTGTCTGCACAAATTTGTCAGATAATTTGATGACTTCTTGAAGTATCTGAGCAAGTTGCAAGTTGTGAATTCTGAATTTACCTGTAACCCAGTTAATGACCAACAAAGAGTCTCCAAAAACCTAGATTTTAGATATTTGCTTGTCTAAAGCCAATTTTAGAAGTAATTTCAGAGCATATAGCTCTGCAAGATTATTAGTACCTATACCCAAACCAGCGTTAAAAGTGAAGTAGTGATCATCCTTTATGAAAAGAATAACCCCAACACAACAAAGATGTGGATCACCGGAAGCCGAACCATAAAAAAAACCCCAGGGTTTAGATTTATCAATAATCTCCTCAGTAATAATTCTGATCTTCAACACTTCATTTTCCTGTGGATAAGAATATAGTAAACCCAAACTGGATGAAGAAACCTGTGCAGGAGAAGGAGTAAAATCATCAAAACAACTTTGGTTCCTATCCTTCCAAATAAACCATGTTACAATAACAGGAAACGATCTTATTTGTTTTACCTTGTCATTAAAACACGAGTTCTTCATACATGAAAGAATCGAGTCACCAAACCATAAGTTCTTAATTTTTACCTTAGACTCTATCTCCCTCCAAACAGATTTAGTAAAAGGACATTCAACCCCTAAATGAAAATTTGTTTCATCATTCACTTTGCAAAGGTAACACCGACCTGGTCCCTCCCATCCCCTAATGTTAAGAATATCCCATGTAGGAGCTTTTCCTGAAAATAAAAACCAACAAAAGATTTTTTACTTAGGGAACACTTAAGTTTCCAAATCATCCTCCACCGCCATGCAATTTCTATCTCATGCTTCTCCAGAATCAAATGCAAGTATCCATCTTTAGGAGAATACTTACCAGATTTTGACTGGTTCCATACAAGCACATCAACCTCATTTTTTAATCTGATATGACTAGATTTTAGGATGGCTAGGTACCCATTCCAACAATGAATATCCTGAGCCTCAACTAAACCAAGTGCATCAGCATTAAGCCATCCTTGTTCCATCAAATGAGACAATGATGGAGACCCAATGTCTTTCAGAAAATAAAATCTTGTGGAATGTAAAATATCAATCATATGAGAGGGTAAACTGTGTCACCACTTACAACCTACCCAGGGATCCATTCCAATACGAACATCAGCTCCATTCCCTACCTTCCATACAAGAAAGTTACCAATAAGATCAAAAGACCAGAGCACAGATTTCCAACAGATAGATATACCTCTTTTCTTCTTATCCTTAACTTTGATCCAGTCTAGCAATCATAGAGGCCTAATATATTTCTGAATGACAATCTGAACCCATAGACCCAAATCATGGATAATATTCCAAACACTCTTAGCAGCAAGAGCTTTGGCAAAAAGTGCAGGTACTTTCAGACCCCATCCACCCAGGAATTTAGGATTCGCCAAAACCTTCCAGGAAGTCCAAGGTAATCCGGAAGATGATCCACAACTACCAGACCATACAAATTTAAAGCAAAGCTTTCTAATTTTCTCAATAATACCCACCGGGATCCAGAAGTGCATCCAGTAAACAGGCAAAGCTTCAAGAACAGACCTTATCAGAATGAGCTTACCACCCCTAGACAACCATCTATAACTCCAATTATTTATGCGTTTTTCAGCTTTTGCAATCAGCCAATCCCAATCTTTCAGTAAATATCTGCAAGGTTTTAGAAAAAAACCAAGATATTTCATACCACTCTCAATTTTAAGAACTGTGAATGAAAATATGTTCTGTAAAGAGATCAACTCTGTATCATCCAAACCAGAATAGTATAAGGATGGTTTATCCTCATTAATCATCATCCCGGATGCTTTAGAAAAATCCATCAATATTTCATACAAAGTTGATAAAGACTGACCAGATCCATCAGTGATCATTACAATGTCATCCACAGAAAAAACATGTGTCAATGAAATATTATTTCCAAAAGAGATACCCCTGTAAGCACCACATTTTTTAGCAGATAGAAGAGCCCTACCCAATCCTTCAATAACAACAAGGAAAAGCAAAGGAGCAAGGGGACAACCTTGTCTAAGTCCACGAACAGACCTAAAGAAACTTGATGTCATACCATTAATCAAAATAGAAAAAGATACAGAGGTAAGACTACTCATAACCCAGGTGATAAAAGATACAACAAACCCCATTTTGGATAATATAACCCACAAAAAAGTCCAACTAACCCTATCATAGGCTTTAGACAAATCAATTTTCAAAACCACAGACTTTAAACCCTTACAATGAATAGAATGCATGCCTTCCTGAATAGCACCCACTGCATCATGAATTTTCCTGCCAGGCAAGAAGCCAAACTGCTCACCCGAAATATATCTGCCCAGAACCTTCCTAATTTTGGTATATATAATCTTACCAATAATCTTATAAATGTAATTACATAAAGAAATTGGTCGAAACCCTTCAAAAGAACTACGAGAATCAGATTTAGGTATCAAGGAAATGAAAGTTGAATTAAAAACAAGAGGAATTTTTCCATTCTTCCTAGAATCCTCAATAACCCTTAACAAATCCATACCCATCACATCAAAGAGAACCCTATAAACCTCTACAGGAATCCCGTCCGGACCCAGACTCTTGTCATTCTTACTCAAGGCAAGAACAGATTTAATCTCATCCAAAGTAACAGGGATCATGAGATCATTATTTTCCTCAGCAAATATAGATGATGGGAAATTATCAGCAATTTTCATGAGTTCAGGAAGATGAAGATTCTTATCAGCCTGAAATAAAGTCTCAAAATGCTGAACTCTAGCCCCAGCAATAGCATCAAATCCTTCCACCATACTTCCACCATCATCCCTAATCTTCCATATAGAGTTAACATTCTTTGTTTGATTAGCGAATTTGTGGAAAAAAGGAGTATTATCATCCCCACAGAGCAACCAAATAGCCCTACTTTTCTATCTGGCTTCATGTTCACGATCCAAGAGGATTTTTCTCTTTTGAGATTCCAACTCAATCAATGATGCCTTATCCTCTTCCGAAGAGAACCCAAAGCCTATATTATGAGAGAATATTGTCAGCAAGATTTCAATTTCCACTAAATCTTTAAACTCCACCTCCTTTTTCATAACAGACCATGAAATGGAAACATCCTTAACACACTTGAGGTTAGCAGCAAAATGAGATGCAGGGGAGTCATGAAGATTGTCAGAATAGACCACCCATGATTCTTTTAATAAAGTAACCAGATCATCATTTACAAGCCAATGTGCATTAAACTTGAAAGGACTCCTCAACTGAATCCCCCTATTCAAGATCTGTAGAAATACAGGTTGATGATCAGAATCCCCACCACATCCCACCCAATGACGATAAAAGAAATCAAGATCTAATAGGTTAGCCGATACTAGAAACCTATCCAATCTCTTACAAATTCTCTCAACCCCTACTCTTATATTAGTCCATGTAGGAAGAATAATAGTTGGAGCAATATCCACAATACCAAAGGTCTCCATAGATTTTGTGAAAAAATCAGATAGAGAATCCAATCTTGCTCTAGCACCCCAAATCTCAGATAATCCCAAGGAAAAATTCAAATCCCCTCCAAGGATTAACTTTTCACACTTAAGACAATCTAGCTCCGGAAGATTGGTCCAGAACCCTTCCCTTTCAACATAAGGACCATAGATGTTGGCAAAACATAAATCCAAGTTGAGTTCAACAGAAAACAAAGATACACATATACCTGAACCCACAACCCAAGCATTCACTAAATGAAAAAATATAGATCTCCATCCTAAGAGAAGACCTCCCGATATGCCTCTAGCATCCACAGAAAGAAAGGTCCATCCAATCATCATGGACTCCAGTTCACCCGCAAACGTAACCCCATCACCCATGGATTCTTGCAAAAATAAAACATCAATATGTTGATCTTCAACTAACCTGCACACCGCTAGTTTTTTAGGTTTACTATCCAACCACTGACAGTTTAGGGTCATTACAATCATAAGGTAACCCTAATAGGGGCTAACACTGCTCTAAGTGCCCCAGAGTCGATGTTCTGGTCAATATCCTTCAAAGGTAGACCATCAGAACAGAACACAAAAATACCTCTACCAAAACCAACACAAGAACTCAAAGGACAATCCCCTACTAGTTTAGAATAAGACCTAAGAAAATAACCAGATCCGTTAGCAACTTTTTCCTTAATTGGAGAAATGAACCCCAAATTCCCCAAAGAAGAAACAGACTTGAAACCATCCTCTGCCCTACCATCAGAGACCTTCAAATTCCAATTCAGATCCACACCATGAAAAGGGGATAAACGAAGGGGTTTAAGAGTCTGAATACAGGAATTCAGAGGAAAAGCCTTCCCAACAGGAGATAAATCCAAACCCTCATCCACAGATGCCATCAAAATAGATTTCTCAACAGATCAAAGGTCAACAGGAGGCGACCCAGTATTTTTAACCCTCCAAACAGATTTAGGCTTTTGAATAGTCTCATCACGATGATTCCTAAAGGAAATATGGCACTGAGAAACCAAATGACCATAACCATGACATCTATTACATTTGAAAGGCACCCCCACATAATCCAGAGATTGACTGAATACAACCTCTCCATGCTTAATAATAATATCAGAAGCAAGACCATTCCGGATATCAATTAATACCAAGACCCTCCCCAAACAACAAACCCCCGAGGCTTAGAAAGATAAATCAACCTCCAAAAATGTCCCCAAGGTATTTCCAATTAATTTAAAGAATTCCAAAGACCAGAATTCAAAAGGTAAATTTGCCACCTTCACCCATATGGGCATTAAATCATACCTCTCTGTTCGCGGATCGAAAAGTGGTGTCCAGCGTTTGAGCAACAAACCAGAGCAATCCCATTTCTAGACACCGGCTAGTATCCGAGCAACATCTTCTTCATTCTGGAACTTGAATGCTAACCACCCCCGAGGAAGAACAAATATATTAGGGTTGGATACGACATCCTTCCAGGAATCAAAAACCCAGTTCTTAACCCCTTCTGAACAGACTCTACACCCACCAAATCTTACAACCAACGTGAGAGCTTTAGTAAGCACAATCTTGTTCAGAGCAATGTCTTCACCAACAACTAGCAGAGGAAGTTCCACTTTATGAACAGGCTTGTTCTTGCGCTTATAAACAACAGGAACATAACAGGGTTCCAATCTCAACGAAGGACTCTAAACATCATAAATCCCCATGTTATCAGACAGAGGCGGCGAAAGCTCAACTTCAATCCCAACGCCAGGTTTACCAGAAACCCCCACCAAATTCTTTACCAGCCCATTGCTCAGCAATGCAGAACCTAAGCCCTCGACAGAGTCAAGACCCAAATCAAAACCCATCGTCTCCATATCAGGATCATTACACACAAACCCCATACCCGGACCCAAAACCACAGGGTTTACGGATGTACCCAACTCATTCACAAAATAATCAATAGAAGGCACAGTAACTTCTCCATGCTTCTCCACCCAGCTAGAAACAGGAGAAACTGATGCAAAATCATTAGAAGGCATCAAAGATCCCATAAATGCAGGCAATGAAGATACATAAGGCACAGAGACCTCACTAATCCGCTTCATCCTTCCCGAAACAGGAGGAATGCGAACTGACGATAGACAAAAACCTGGGAAGGGCATAAAAAATCCCGCATTAGAGCTCACAGAAGACGATAAAACACCACCATCAATCTGCTTCATACAACCAGAGATAGGAGGTTTGAAAATCGGCGTTGGACAAAAATCTACGGGATCCATCATTGTTCCTGAAACAATACTCACAGGTAACGGAGCAACACATGTCACAGACTCACCCACGCTCTGCTTCAACCATCCAGGAACAGGAGGGTTTAAAACCGGAGCAGAACAAAATCCAAAGGAAGGTACCATAGTTCCTGAACCATCACCCATTGATGACGAAAATGAGGAAGGAATAGGTTCAGAAGGCTTTGATACCGACTCCCGAGATAGATTTAATGCACGACGTCCTTTAGGTGGAGTACGTGCCAAATGATTTAATTGCACGAAAAGACATACCCGTCAGCGAAGTCTCGTGATAAGTCCTACCGCCAAAAGAAACAAACTAATTAAGAAGTACGTTATGTTTGATGTGCTCCAGATGATAGATTAAGAAGCATTTTGGTGCACCTTCAAAAACTAAAATAAGATATTCGGGCAAGTGGGGCGTGGAAATATTACATGAGGTGACCGCACACAAGCCTTGAATAATAAGAAGGAAACCAGCAAAGAAACCAATGGAGATTATACGAATTTAATTGAAGTCAACAATGAAAAGAAATATACTTAAATTAAACGCTCCCACATCCCAACGTGCATTCTTTACCATGTTCGTGGTATGTGTGCATATATTTAAGGCAAAGGGATGTGGATGCGGCGAAAAATATTTCACAGGCCATACGATATTTAATGCTGCCGTCGCGGTACTGTGGACCATTGGATCCAATGACCATTGAGATCCAATAGTCCATACTACGACAACGACTACATTAAATATCGTATGACTTGTGAAATATTGTTCGCCTGTGGATAGAGTTTTATTTAATGTTTTTAAATCAAGGAGTGAAATACACGTGCATTGCATTGCTTTGCTTCTTTTTTAATGCAGTATATTTATGGCAAATGGATGATGATGGAATTTTATTTTAATGTTTTTAAATCATGCAGTGAAATACACGTGCTTTGCTTGGCTTCTTTAAAAAAATTAATCCTAATTTAACTTCCCAAAACATATTTACAACATTTATATTATATAATTCAATTATTTTATACATTTACAATTATATTTATTGTGTGACATTCTTTTTATTATAAAATATTGTCACATGATTTTATATTTAAGTTTGACTTTTTTAAAACATATTTTAATACTTGATATTTCTGATTTATAATTCATATATTTAACGCATGTTAGAATGAAGATGTTGTATAAATTATGTGTTTAATGTGAAGTTAACACATAACATTTTAATAAATTAATAAAATATTAATTAAATAAAAATTTTATAAAGTGGATTTTAATTTAAAGTTTAAAATTAATAGGAGGCAAAATTGGTTGGTGACATTTTAATAAACTAATAAAATATTAAGTAAATAAATTTTTTACAATGTCGACCATAACCCAAAGTTGAAGACCAAAGAAATATATATTCCAATTAATTAAAACTAAAGAAAAAAAAACTTGGATATCTTTGATGTGAAATTTAAGAATTGATCCATGTTTAAACCATGGTTTATATAGGAGGGAATTGAGCACATATGAGAGATTTACATACTAAACTAGTATAGATCCATCATAACTTTGGATCTACCAAGCACCGAGAGGGATCAAATCCCTTGAGGTGCGATCTTTTCCTCAAATTTTCCATTTTAAAAAAGGTTTGTCCCTCAAGTGATTTGATCCCTCTTGACACTCGGTAAATCTAGAGTTAAGATGGATCTATACTAGTTATAATAATCACTCATTTACAATTAAAAAAAAACTCCTATCCAATACTTTTGTGTGACAAAAAATGTTATTAAATATATATGATGTGCTCACACATCACTTAGGCACCACTCATCTGAGCTTACTATAAAATCATTTAATGATCAAATTAATAAATTGAAGTAAATCATCTCTAAAAAAAAAAACTTCTATTGCTATGAGACATGAGTGCGTTGTTAAGCTTCTATTACACTAGCACTTTGTGATTAAAGCACGCAATGATGCATTGTTATCACCATCATGAAATACATTCTTAATGGTGTGCTAAACATTAGTTAGAGCATTAGGGTGGTGTGAGGGTTGGTTGTGACCCTCCTCACTGGGGTTCAAATATGCTTTAGGACATATTGTTGTTTATTATTGTTGTTACATGACACCCTAGTTGTTGTCAACTTTCTTTATTTAAAAAAAAAGAAAGAAAACGACGATGTGAGGAAAAATAAAATAAAAAAATTGAAGTAAACACGTTTATAAAAAAAACCCTTAAAGAGTTTTATAAGCTTATTTCATTTGAGACTTAATAACATCAAACATAGAACAAATTAAAATTAGGGTATTTAAGAAATAAGGATAATTTGTAGAATGAGTATGATTGATGCACAATGATCATTAACAGAGTAATGGGTATAACTATAAGTGGCATTGATGCAGGGTAGCACGGTCAAGGATCAATGTGGCATTTGATGAGTCGTGGGAGCATGAGGTGTTATCAAAACCCGATGAGCACTATAACGATATATATTAAAACATTCATCCAGGAAGGCAACCATTACCTGAGAGTGAGTTTTTACCTACGGGAAACCCTATGGTTGAGTTTGTTAAGCGGAAGAGCTCAAAGGGTAAAGAAAATATCTTGGTTCCCAATCTAAGGATTTTAGCAAGGGGTCCTCTGAGTGTACAGATCTTATAAGATATGGGGGTCTTACTATTCAATGTCTTGAAGGGGTTATAGAGACAAACCCATCACTAGGGTTTGCTCGAAATGTTAAGCGACAAAATGAAGGGAAGGATGGAACCATAACCTAGAAATTTTAGCGGCAACATGTGAGAATATCTTCGAACCTTTGCATCTGTGGGAAACACAGGCAATCTAAGAGGTGGAATAGTAGGACCGACAAACACGATATGGTCCTCGAGAAGGATATGAGATTGGGACATGTCGTGGAGATTTATTTCACTTCTTTGGTGGGTAAAATTAGTTATAAATCCATGAGCAACAATCTTATAGAAGAATGGGTGGAGAAGGTTTGAACACTTCTTTTTGGATATTGTTTGGATATTTCCATCATGTCTTACAAATGGTATGGATTTACATTCCATGAGGCCAAACACACTACCAAGGTTCTATCAAATACCTTCCTGAAGGATCATGGTAACTTGATGTTGAAATGATGGCATTCTAGATTTGACCCTTGCACATAAAATATTTGTTTTGGGCATATCTGGGATTTATTGCTAGATTTTTCACTGGTCATGTGGCATAGAGAGGAACTCAAAGCAATGGGGAATCATTTAGGTCAGTTCTTGCATGTTGGGGATGAAGTCCTCAAGGGTATGGACAAGCAGATGGGTAGAATGTTAGTAGAGATAGATGTGACCAAAGGATTTATGGATGAACTCACTATTGAATGACGCAGTCAGAAACACCATCAAGCATTGGACTACTCGGGGTTGTCTTTCCGTTGCACCAAGTTTCGAGAAGTTGGTAATCTGTGGTGTTCTTGCAAATCATCCATCTCTACGCCAGTTAGCGATGATTTCATCTTTTATGTATAATGGTATTCAAACGACCCTTAGAGTAAATTTGAGGTCTAAAATGGGCCTCCTAAGGAAAACAATAAAATAATTGTTAAAATAATAAAATAATATTTAATAATTTTGGAAGAAGAAAGGAAAAAACTACTTTTTTGTTGGTATTTTCAATAAATTTCCCTATGTTTTTACTCAAATTTCAAGCGGGAGCACTCATTGGATGCATAATTAAATTCCACATCCAACAAGTACCCACACTCAATACTTTTGATGAACCCCGATGCCCCAAAAAAAAGAAATAGTTGAAAAACATGATGATAATGTCATCGTCACATTTTTTCAAGTATTTCTTATTTTTGGGGCGGCGGGTTCCACCAAAAGTATGGAGTGTGGGTACTCGTTGGATGCAAAATATATGTCATCATCACATGTTTTTAGGTATTTCTTGTTTTTTGGAATCTAGGTCTGTCAAAAGTATGGAGTTTGGGTACTTGTTAGTTGCGAAATTTAATTTTGCATCCAATGAGTGTTCACGCTCAAAATTTGAGTAAAACCATAGAGAGATATGTTGAAAATACGGACAATAAAATAGTTTTTTGATGCCAAATATGTCAAGTTGGCCATTATGGTTGACTCATTTTATTGTTATTTTATTGGCTCTTGAATTCCAACTCATCAAGAAATTATGATGGTTTTTTTCTTATAAGGCCCATTTTAGACCCCAAATTTCCTCTAATGATTAGCGATATGAAACCTAATGAGGATAATGGACATGATCATCTTTCTGGGTTGGGGCCACAACACATGGTGTTTTTGCGAAGATACTTGATATAATTGCTATGCTAAAAACTCTTGATCCATCTCTTGTCAATAATTTTGCTCATGAAGATATTATATATATATATATATATATAGTAGATCATTAGCCGAGAATATTATATCAGGACACACGTCGATTAAGGGATCATTGATAAGGGGTATGGGGAGTATATCAAAGTCAACTGGGGAAGATCTGAACTCAATCTACTCATGGGAAGAGGGTCTGTAGTACCCTGATAGTGATAAGGGTATGAGCATTATAGAGAGGGAGGTACCCGAGTCTAAGGAGGTAGTTAATAAACCTTTAGGGAAGACAATGACTAAAGATTAAATAGTCATTGACCCTAATACATCATATTTTCTGAAGACTCCACTTGACCAGGAATTAGGTAAGCATACTACATATTGTGATGTAGTTAAAAGATGTCATTTACCTCCTTACGTTGGTACAATTCCAAAGGATGAACAAAGAGTTCTCCTAGTTGGATCTGTTAAGGTAGATACCTCAAAGGACATAAAGGTCTGTAAAGACAAAAAGATGAAATAGGGATTCATCCTAGGTGGGCCGGGGATGGAACTATCCCTCCTGAAAACCCATAGTGCATGGAAGGTGGCATACAAGTGGTCCACAAAAGACATGGGGGATAGATCTACGGAAGAATCCTTCACCAATACAAATATTAGGGCTCTTAGAGTTAACAAATCCCTTGCAAGGGAAACTAAATGAATATCATCTCTATTAATATCATAGGAGTGGGGGACAACTCCATGAAATCATCCCTTAAAAGACTTTTTATAGTTGCTAGACCAGATATAGTTTTTGTTCAGGAGACTATGGTTTCTGGGGAGAAAGTTAGGAATTTTTTTGTTCCTTTACTCTTGGGTTGAGAGTTATCTACCATAGGCTTACTCGGCTTATCTGGAGGTCTCCTTTCTTCTTGGAATCCAAAAAGGGTAGATTTTCATCCTACCTTACCTCTCTGGGCATTTTGATGGCAGCAAATTTCATAAGCTTTCATTCTCAACTACACATGATCAATTGTTATGCACCATACTCGAAAAGGGAGGAATATTAGGAAAAGGTGAGAAAATAAGGTATATATCCTTATCGTCTCTCATCAGTGGGGGGGATTTAAACTTGACCTTTGGGGCTACTAAAATATGGGGAGATAAGGCCTGACATGATCATGAGGGTGATTTCTTCTAAGGTTTACTTTTGAATGAAGGACTTGTAGATATTTCTCAACCCCCATATATGCCTTCTTGGCGTAACAATAGGACTGAGCAAATGTTGTAGCAAACTTGGGAGATATAGAACGTGGGTAGACAAAGTTCCATTGCGTACCACTTTCCTATTATGTTGCAGCTCAATCCTTCCAGAGAGAGTGTTTTACCCTTTCAAATTTAATCATTCACGTTTATGTGAGCAAGGTTTTTGTGACATGGTCAGAGAAGTATGGAGTAACTTGGATCACTTGGAACAACAGTTAGGTATGAAGAGATTGATACTAAAATTAAGGTCTTTAAAGGATGTTGTCAACTTAGTTGGGAAAAATATTGTAAAAGAGAAATTCAAAAAGAGTTGCAGGATGTGGAGGAGGAATGAAACAAATATTACTACACCTATAAGGCAGGATCTTATCCATCACATATCTAGAGCAAGGTACGTGAATTGGAGAAGATTAGACCCCATTTTCTTTTATTGGAAGAGGAACGAATGAGATTAAAAAGCAGGGGAATATGGATCAATCTGGGAGATCAAAACACAAATTTCTTTCATCACTGCGAACAACAGATGAGCTTAGAACCCCATATGGGAGATTAGGGGTCAAATGGACATATGGTAAGCTATCCAAAGTATATCAAAGTAGAACTTGCGAGACATTTCCATAATCTTTTATTTGATCCTAGGAATTCATCTATTATGGATCAAATGAGTTATATTTAGCATTTACTTATATTTTTTTCACCTCGGGAGGGTTCTTTTGGATCATCATAGGTCACAATAGAGGATGTCAAAAAGGTTTTAAAAGGTTTTGCAAAATCAAAGAGTCCTGGTCCAAATGATTGGGCGATGGAACTCTTTCTATAATATTTTGATAATATTGGACAATATATCCTAAAAGCAGTGGAAAAATACAGGCTAAGACATAGGGTGTATGATGGCCTCAACTACACATATATAGCTTTAATTCCAAAAACACATAATCTGATCACATTCAATGAATTTAGACCTATATCTCTATGCAATCTGATATACAAGGTTATATAAAAAATCATAGCCAGAAGGCCCTTAAACCAGTGTTATCCAAATGCATCTCTAGAGAATAATTCGACTTCTTGGATAACAGAAAGATACATGATGCAGCAGGTGTCGCACAGGAAGCCCTACACAACATAAATAAGAGGGGGTTATAATCTATAGTACTCAAACTGGATCTGGTTAAAGCATATGATAGAGTGGATTAGGGATTCTTGAGGTACTGTAGATTGGTGTGGATCCATTTTCAACCAACTAGATTATGGCGTGTGTAGAATCTTCCAACCACTTTGTTTTTATTAATGGATCACCGACATATTCCTTTAGAGCTTAGAGGGGTGGGAGGCAGGGATGCCCATTATCTCCCCTTTTATTCCTACTTGTCATAGAAGGATTGAGAAGATTAAATGAGAGTTTCAGGGAAACGGAGGAGATAAATGGCATTATGATATCAACTCTCATTAGAATTACTCATTTTATTATTCATGGATGATGTTATGATCTTCAGGAATGGATGCATTTCAAAATGGCGTATTTATAAAAAAAAATTGGATATATTTTGCAATGCGTATGGTATGGTCATCAGTGAAGTTAAATCCTCCTTGATTTACCACATATTAAGCGAAGAGGACATCTCATGCTTAAAAATTTCATGGCTTATCAATTCTCCCTAGTGGAAGATGGTATCAAGTATTTGGGTTTCAGACTGAAACCGAACAACTATCAGGTTTGTGACTGGTTCTGGATAATTAAAATATTTGATGCCCAAATTAGCCATTGGAGCTTGTGTGGAGCTTAAAGTGTCTCTCAAAAGGGGGATGAATCATGCTGATAAATTCAGTTCTTACAAACCTCCTTGTCTATTGGATTCCCATTTGTAGGATCCCAAAGATCATTTTACATGCTATTAATTATAGAATCTTTAAATTTATCTGGGCAGGATCACTAGATCAATCAAAGTTCTATCTTATCGGTTGGGATATACTAGCTAAACCTAAATAGATGGGTGTTTGGGGGATGAAAAACATTTACCTCTTCTCAAGAGCACTTAATATGAAGAGCCTTTGGAGAGCTCTGTTTGTGGACTGTCTGTGGCATCACATCATTTTGGAAAAGTATTTCAAGAATTGTTATATCGAGCAATGGATCAGGTGTCCCAAGAAGCAGAATAAAGGTGTTTCATATTTGTGCAGGAATATATATTCATCATTCGACATCATGGGGAAATGGCTTTCTTGGATACTTGGTATAGGGAATAACATTGAAATTGGTATTGATCCCATTGTTTGAGGCCCCACCATGTTTAATCTATCAATGGATATTGTAGATGGTTTACATTCAGCTAGCATCCACACTCTAGACCAAGTAACAGAGGCATTCCATAAAGATCATATATGTTCTCGATGGAGGGATGTCATATCTCTAAGAATACCCGAAGCATACATGATGAAATGGGATAATTATATCATAGGTCTCAACAGGGGGGAATTTCCTTACGAAATGAGGAGGATAGACTCATATGGACATGGGATAAGGAGTCAGGGACTATTACAACAAAAGAGGCTTACTCTTCCTTGTGGGCATAATGTAATTATGAAAAAAATGGTTGTATACAGAGATTTGGTCCTTTAATGTTCCATTGGAATTAAAGATCTTCTTCTGGTTAGCCATTAATAATCGCATCTTGACATGGGATAACCTTTTGAAGAGGGGATTTTCTAGACCCATTGTTTGCATCTTATGTAAAGTGGAAGATGAAAACATCTCACACATTTTCATTACCTGTCCATATACTTGGGATGTGTGGGGGGACATTCTCAAAGATGGAAATTTGAGTGGTAATTGGGAGGATACATCTCTGATATCATGTATGAAAATTGGAGGAAAAAGAGCAGAGCTTATATGGAGATCTTGGTTAGATTTTTCTACGAGATTTGGATATCAAGGAATAGGCTTATATTTGGAGGTCAACATACACAACCTATATGGATTAGTTGCAAGGTTCATGCTAGTCAGGGATCTTTAATAGGATCACCGCAAGTGTCCAAACAATTTAAATTACCTCTCTCCATTCATTTTTCTTGTTGTAGAGGATTTTTCGATGGTTCATCCCAAGATGCTTCCACAAGGGGAGAAGCAGGAGTAGTCATTTGGTTGGGTGGTTAGACTCATTTCTACTTGATGATGAACTATGGGCCTAAATTAGATACAAAATATGAACTGATTGCTCTATGTATTCTTCTTTTTTTTCCAAACAAAAAGATATATCTATCAATAGAGTCATGGGGGAATCTAAGGTCATCATTTACTAGGAAAAAGGTGAATCACAACTAAAGAACTCTCATTTATTGTTCTGGAAAAGGAAAGTGGTGGAGTTTATTCATGCATTTATGGGTCTCCCCTTTGATCACATCTACAGGGAGTATAATTCATCAGCATATACCATGTAAAAAAATTCTCTAAGCATATCTGAGGGCCGGATAATATATATGAAATATATGGGGTTTAGGATGACCGAACAAGGACATATACCTTTTTATCCTTGATTTTTATTACATTCAACAAGCACACTTTCGACACATCCTTTCATGGAATATGCTCGACATTTTTTCATCAGATATTTTGTTTAGTTTATTTTTATCAACTTATTATTGATGTATTTTTAGCATGTTGGTTTCATATATGCGAGGACTCATTTTTTTATATTGCAGGCAACGATTAATCAACGCAGGCACTACTATGTTTCAACAATTTTTTGAACAATCAACATATTTTTGGGGTGCACACCACATTTCCAAGAATGATCAGTGATATTTTTGGATATTTTCATATTCTGAGGCATAAATTAGATCATATTGTAACATACCTCAAAATTCAAATAATAATAAAAAAATTCTATAACCATTTATCTTCAGACATATTAATAAAAATTCCTAACTGTTATGAGAAAATACCAATAAAAGAAACCATCACCATATTTAATGGTCAAATTCATCCCTCTACATTCATTCTTTGGCTTAGGGACCACTGTAACAGTCGTTTTGCCATTGACAGATGCAACCAAAATAGTTATTTCCGCACTAAGATGACTTTTTAGCCTTCCACCTTCTGGGTAGAACTCGAAAATCGAAAAACCAACAATTGATAAATCCATTTGACCACTGTCCACCTTTCGCACTCCACATCTTCCTTCTGCACCGTTGATCTTTTCAAGAACAACCTTGACCATCGATCTTGCTTTGATGTGGAAATCGGATCTAGAAACTGCAAGTTTTGCTATCTAAATCCTTCACTTTCCACGTTTCGCATTCTGCATCGGCTTTCCGCATCTTTCATCCTTGTAGAAACAACCTTGACCGTCGATCTTGCTTTGATACAGAAATTAGATTTTGGAAACTTAACGTTTTTCCTTGTCTTGTTTCTTGTTTCCTGCCTTCCACAACTTCTATAAATTGTTGATCTCTTCTGTGGCTTTAATCCTAACCGTTTATCTGCTTTATTTTTTGGATCATCGTTTAACTGTGTGGATCAATGTTTATCATTGTGAAATCAACTGGTTGTGGTTTGACTTGGGGTTTTTGTTTACTGTAAGTTAAACCGAATCTAGAGGTTAAATATGGATTTATACTGTGAATTAAGTTTTTTTACCCATGTACATAGATTGCTTTCATAACATCGAAAAGATATAGATCTAAACCATAAACCAACATTATTAGATCAATCGTCAATCCAAGTTCGAAATGTAGAAGTAAAGGAATATTTACATAAATCCATTTATTTTGGAAAAACTTAGTAGAATATCTGATTAGTTACAACAACAGAGGATGTGAAAAAAATTGGAAAGTAAACGTTGTGAAGAAGATCAAGATCAATGGACGAGGTTGATCAGGGGAGCCAATCAACGGATGTGAGTTATTTTGCTAGGTGAACTAGCATGATCGAATAAAATCCCGAAGGGCACGATACTTTATGAAATCCTCCCTATGCCCAATGAAGTCCACCGTTGATCTATATTTGACGGTCCTTTGGTCATTTCGCACATGAACTGGCAAGAGAATTAAAAGTTAGAGATAGGAGCGAAATCATTTATGAAATAAGATCCACAAGATATTTGCAATCTGATGTTGGTTGAACGCCCGTGGGACCATTGGTCAGGTGAGGTTAGTTTAGCAGATCTACCAAGTTTAAAACCAGACTAAAATCTAGTGACAAACAATCTAAATTTGTTACAAAGGAGCATGGCAATTAGATTCAGACAACAAAAATTTAAGGTGTTCTCATAAGCAACAATGAAAATCACAGATTGACACCAGAACCAACATTATCATTTCAATCGACATTCTACAATCAAGAAACATAATTAATGAAGATTAAGCAACATTGATACAGAATGGAAAACACCAATAAAAGTAGGAATAAGGTTTGAAACACAGGATTCCATTCGTATATACAGACTCATCAATTCTAAATCAATCAAGTATTTATTCTGAAACCATTAATGGATTTACAACAGTCAAAACTAAGTAACTTTACTCAGATCAAAATATTGATTGCTACAGTAATAACATTGTACAGATTAAATAAACTTCAAAGAAACATAGATATTTGTTCTATAGAAAATGCATACATAATACGGCTTTGAAGTATAATTGCAATTAAACATTTTACAAATACATCCTACTATACTAGAATCATTCACAAGAAACAGAGTAGGAACTTGGCACCAATGCTGGGAAAACAAAAGTGGAGAAGTTGTTCCTCCCAACAAACTCCCAGAGCAGCCAAATTACTTGCTCGAGAACCCCCGAGCCTGTTTGCTGAGCCACAAGAGAAAAATATATTAATGTGCCATCTCTTGCGTTATAGAGATGTTAATCATTGTCCAATGCTAGCCTCCTGTTGCTCATGGACATACTATTGGATAGTATTTTTTCCTAGGACTTGGTCATTTATGAGCCTCCTGCTCTTTAGAAACTCAACTAGGTGTGCATACCTGATTTTTGGGGATGATGCCTCTTGCATCTTGAGTTCTCAATCAGTGGTCTTTTCCATTTGTCATTTTCCTCTTGTGGGTCAGCAAACACTCTTTCAACAACTATATCCACTTTTGTTCCCCTTCAGCATAATTTATTAAATAGGGAATGTTTTATTACAAAAAGTGTTTTATTCTTAACCTTCATGTCAAGGAATATTAAAATAATAATCAAAGTATTTTCCAACAGAATTAATAATTATCAATTCAGGGGGTATTACACATAGTTACTAGCAACAACTAGATTATGGTTGGTTTTAGCTTGGACTAATCAAATAGTTTTTTGGTCTTATATTTGACTAGCATATGATGTATGTTACTTATTTGCTGACCTGCAACGATTATATTCTTACGGTGTTTTTAATCATGCTATGGCTATGTCATTTTGTATTTTGGTCCACCCAGACATATATTTTAATATAAATATATCCTTTTTCCGTGTTAAAAAAAACTATAAGTAAGAAGGTGCACTAGTGGTACAAATAAGATGGATCATTGATAACAAGTGGACATGTTCTAGGAATATAAACAATTAATCCTTTTTACTTTTATACATTGCGATGTCTTCGTTAATTTGGGTCTCCTTAATGCTTTAGTGCATCAAAATGCGGGATGCAAGTAAATTCTTTTATCAAACTAGCATACCCCCGAAGTGGGGGAAATGAAACGCCAAAGAGAAATTTCATGTTATAAAATGAGAGAAAGTTGCATGTATGTGGATAATATAATTTTATGTGTTGAAAGCAAGTCTAGAGAAGCTATGGTAGGCATAGTAATCGATGAAATTGAAAGGATAACTCGTTTGCAAGTATTAATGAGAAATAAATAGAAACCCATGTAATCGATAGCAAGTCAAATAAACTGTACATTAATTTGTCATACGATAAAGTATACACGTGAATACAACAATAAAAGGCTAGGCAGTGATCAAGTTTGACTCTAATTATATTGTCAATCAACATTGGTATTTTCATTGGTAGGGGGAGTGCAAAGATTAAGGGTTGCAATTTTAAGTGTGAAAGGGACAAAGAATGAAGGTGTTCCTTTTCCTTTTTCTGAAGTGTCATTCATGTTTGCATAGCGATCAAAGGAGAACGATGATGCAATTCGGGTTCCTTCTAATGTTGTAGTGTGTGACATTGCCTTGAAGGTCAAGCCTTGGCGTTCAATGTTACCAATGTCAATGGTTGACCTTGTTAAGGTTAATCCTTGGGATTCATGGATAGTCAATGCCCAAGCCATCTTGATATTTACACATGATCAAGAAAAGAAAGTTTATGGATTTTTCATAGTCCTTGATGATCAAGGTCTTTTTTCACGCATTTCATGACAATATGAGGTACAACGTGGATGCCTTCAACCAGAATAAGAGCGCGAGGAAGCATCCATTGGGTTTATAAGGTTTTCATTGGAAAAAAATAAGTGTCCATTGGATTTCCTTTTACTTCTTGAACCACAAATATGGGGAAGCATCCATTGGGTTTCCCTATAAGGTTTTCATTGGAGAAAAAAAAAGTACAATTAAATATGTTTAAGTATCGTCAAAATCATTAAAATTATATATTGAATTGGTCATTGGAAAATTCCAAACACTAGTAGTGAGATTTACATATGATCAAGTAAATCAAGTTTATGAATTTTTCATAGTCCTTGATTATCGAGGTCTTTGTTCATACATTTCATAACAATATGAGGTACAATGTGAACAACTTGAACCACAATAGAACGTGAGTGTTCACATTTGTGTTTTGAGCTCATACTTCATTTAATATTTGGATTCTTATTGAGGATAGATAATTTAGGCAGCAAAATTTTTGTAACTTTCAATCCCAAAGTTGTTTATCCAGACTTATAATGAATTAAGGGTACAATGAAATTGTGAATATCAAATTTTCTATTTCAAGCCTATACTCAGTTAAAAATCAAACATCAATATAGCATGGGATTTGTAAAGGTCTTTATCCCATCCTCGTATATATGGCATGGGCCTTCTAAACCGCATTGACAATGTAAGTGTAGACATATGTTTTATTTTATCTAATTATTAGGTTGAGAATTAAAAGCTCATGATTGAAGGAACATAGATTTTTCCTAAATCTTTAAAATCTAAACTTTTATGAATATGTAACATGGACCAACTAAGCTACAAAGTTATTGTGAATTAAGGACTCACAATTAAAATCTCATGATTGAAGAACCATAGATTTTACCTAAATATTTTAAAATCTAAACTTTTAAGAAGATGTAACATGGACCAACTAACCTACAAAGGTAATGTGAATTAAAGACTCACATGTGATCATGGTTTCAACTTAGCCTTTTAATGGTTGAAGTTATTTTCGCACGCCGCTTTATATAATGATGTAGCACTACACCTAAACAGAAGTAAAAAAAAACAATCTATAGGTAAACAATTTGGTCATTTGGTTCTTTGTGTGGAAGACGTTCAAAAGAGTATTGAAATTTAATGATAAATAACAGCGGCAGATAGAAACAAAAGTCGGCCCTAGACATTAAAATTTTCAATTTCAAACTTTGTGCTAGACATTTTCTATTTCAAACTTTGTGCTAGACATTTTTGAAAATATATATATATATTTTTCCAAACAAAAACAACCGTAAATTCTCAGGAACTTAAATGGCTTGAATTTTTATTCCAATAAAAAAATTAGCAGGTATTTTTTTTATTCCAAACTTCCAATAAAATTCATAGTTTTTTATTTATTCAAAAAGTTCCAATAAACTTCACCTCTTTTTTATTCAAAACTCCCAACAAACTTCACGGTCAATAAACTTCACCATTTTATTTTTTTATTCCAAACTCCAATAAACTTTCAAAAAATTAACACAAATTTTTTTTTTAAATTTTTTATTAAAAAAAAAATTACTGCTCTTTCCCAGTAGTCGGTAGTGAGTGGCTCCTTCACCGGCAATGGCTCCCTTTAGCTCCTTCACCGGATTTATTCCTTGTATAGAAACAACACAAATCAACATTATTTCCACACGATCGATCACAAGCATACTTATGATATCCATAATGGTTTTGGTTTCTTCAGCAACACAAACATCAACATGGGATTGCCTCACTTCTCTTCTGCCCAAACACAACATCCAACAGCTCTCAAATCATCTGAACACGCAGGCTCCGCTCAACTCTTCAGATCGTATCCATGCTCAGAAGTCAGCAACACTCAGGCTTCTCGCACTCCTCCACGTCTGCCAACCTTCTCTTCCACGCATTTTTCAAACGTGTTGGTTAGCTTCACACTTCTCTATGTTGTCACCTCCACGCTCAACAGTCTGGTTCAAGATGGCTTTGCAACGTGGTATTATTCTCAAATCTGATGTCTTTCACATGCCGAGCTCTGATACTGTTGGAGGAGCTAGTCGGTAAGCCGACTAAGTCGATTAGCCAACTAATTAGAGATTAGGTCGGCCACATAAGGTCGTGTCGGTTGACCGAACCAACATGTAGTCATATGTAACTGTTTGTAAATCATACATATTAGGTTGTTGAGCCAAATGAGAACTTGGTTCAGTTCGGTGTTTCTATCGACCCTCTTAATATAATATAAATATGTTATTCTACATCTATGTTCTTGTCTTTTGTCTCTGTTATGTTTGTATGCTTTAATGTGTATTATTGGTAACCCTTTGTGATCTATGAGATTACAACAATGGTTCTGTTTCTGGTAGTACATATCTGAGATGAATATAAGCAGATGATATTAGAACAGGAGATTAAGAACTGGTGGGATTGTAAGATAGCAAATTATTTGTAGAATTACGCACGGAGAAACATATTAATGACTGCTCAGGCGAAGGAGAGATTCTTCACTGAAACTCATGAGAAGTTCATAGAATCGGTACCCTAGCTTTTGAAAAAACTTCTGGATTAAAAAGCCGGAAGTGACTAAGGACCAAGAGCTGCTAGAGAAACTGATTCGAGGGGGAAGAACAAACCTGTCGGAGTGGTTTGAAAAGATCACCGATGAATTCTGCGAGGAGAAAGCTATAGAAGAAAGAACTTCGGTAGAAACTATTCAGAAGAAATTCTATACAGACCTTACCGGGAAGTTCTTGTGCTCCTTACCGACCTTGCTGTTCAAATTCCTGATAGAAAAAGGAGTGGGTCATATTGTCGAACCTTGTCCGTCACTACACGAACCACCACCAAATTTTAACTGGGTAGAGAAATAGAGGAAGTGGGAGAAATTCATTTCCAAAAGGGAGTGGGAATATTTCCTAAGCAAGTAAACAGAACTATCCGAGCTTTCTAAAGCATCGAGTAGGCTATGGGGGGGTGGATGGTCGTATGTCGGGGTAAAGTGAAGAGGATTCTAGTCGACTAATAGGAGATACCATCACCAGTGATGAAAAGTCAGCCTAAAAAGGAAATCGAATGGACAGTGACACACAAAGTTACGGTGGATTTATAGAGAATAGAGAGAGAGAGAAGAGGCTGAAAAGAAGGGAAGAAAGAAGAGAATGGGCTATAACACTGCAAAGAGGAATGAATACTAGGGTGAAAGACCAAGAAAGAAATTCGCCAAATTCGGGTCATGACCGATAGGAAGAAGGCGTGGAAGAAAAGGCATCACCCATGGAAGAAGACTTATGGATAGAGCAGTGTGACACTCTCCAAATAGAAGTTCCCCATGAGATAAGACCTATGTCTCCAATGAATCCAAGTATCGAGATGCAAGCCATTGTCAAAGAATATTTAAGATTAAGAACTGGTGAGTTTGGTATATGGAGCCGACCAGATGACGGGGTAAATGATGATAATCATCTAGTGATCCATCGACCAGAGGAAGGAAACTGGGTCACGCTTCAAGCGTACCCTTCCAACCGAAGTATCCACTTACTTTACCTGACACATGAAGGAGCACCCCCTTGCCAAATATAGTTTTTGAAAATACAGAACAGTCGGATCTGTAGACAAATAATTGTAGTTAGACATCGACAGGAGAAGCCGACCTGAACCGACTTCTTGTCAGAGAAGAAACGACAAACAAAACGACCGACGAGAATGGAATTTTTGTCGACAACAGCTCTGCATAGAAAGACAAGCAAAACATCCCACTACCCACACCACCACCCCCACCACTGCCACCTCCTGAAGGAGATAGCGACAGCGATTCCGACATGGGTCACGGATCAACACATATCCCTCTATACGAGTCGACATGGGAGGCAAATCAGGTTACAGCTGAAGATCGACAGATGGCACAGTTCACTGGTGCCTTGAGGAAAAGAGCACTAACATGGTACATGACCTTTACTGAGAGAACCCCTCAAGCATCTAAAGTATAAATCAAAGCACAATTCTTGTCGTTCTTTAAAACCCCAGATGCAAAACATTCAGCAGCTAAAAAGTTGAAAACAACATCGAAAAAGCCAACAGAGTCTGTCTGAGAGTATGACAAACGTTGAAAAGACCTCCTCAGCCAACTAGATTATGTAATTGATGAACAACTATTAATTCAGTGGTTCCTTGTAGGTCTATCACAGAAAATTCGGTGGCACATAAGCCTGGAGACGTTTCAAACGTATGAAGATGCGTTTACTAAAACTCTACAAGTGGAGATGGACAAAGATTTCTCAGCATATACCACGGACACTAGACTAGAAGAACAGCTTGAAATCATGCATAAATCATTAAAAGAGCTGAACCTTAAGAATGAGGATGTCTGGTGCACAAAATGCTCAACAACTGGACACACAAAAGATAACTGTCGACAAGACATCAGCCGACAAGATGTTCGATTTGTTCAGACAAAGTGCTTCTGCGACATCTGCCAAGAACATGAAGAACACACAACGAAGGATTGCCCATATAAAATGAAAAATGGCAAAGCATCTTGGTGTGAAATATGTGAAGTAAAAAGTCACGCCAGAGTCGATTGTCACCTAAACTTAAAGAATTGACAAAACTACCAAGCAGTCTACCAGACAAACGCAGTTGCGCAGAACAACGATAACAATCAGCGAAGCAATGCTCAAAAAGATTAAAATAATCAAAGATACGAAGACCGTCGATATGAGCACCAGTTCAACAACTGTCATGGAGGATATGGAGGTCGAGGTCGATTCTTTGGGAATCACGACAACCGACCACGTCGGCCCATCCGGTGTTTCACATGCTACAAAGAAGGTCATCGATATGCAGACTGCCCATACAAGGACATAACCAATTTAAAATTTTGTACTAGCTGTGGAGTCGGGGATCACTCATTAGAGGATTGCCCTATTATGCTTGATAAAATCAATAAAAAGAAAAATGTTAATGTCTTGTCATGCGTTCAAAAACATGATGTAATTAATACAAAGAATCTGCATATAGTAACCCGACAAGGGGCAAAAATTGGGAGTGATAATCCACGCATAAGCAAAATAAAATAAAAGAATGATTATTCTAACCCAGCTAACTTAAAAACAATTGTATAAAGAGGCAATGAATGTATTTAAAGAATTTGCTCGACAAGAAGAAGCTGATGATAGTCAACGAAGAACAGTTAACGAATTAATACGTTTAGTACAAGATGATAAAGTGGTATCTCAATTCATTGAATTATTGTATAATATGAAACACAACAATAATACAAAAAAACAAACAAAAAACATATGCAGTTTAAACCATAAGGACAAAAGTGATGCCGACCCACTTGTCGACCTAGAAATTGAAGGATACCATGTCCGACAAGTTGTACTCAACTTCGGCTCACAAGTAAACATTATGACTCATGACACTTGGGAACAATTTGGTAGACTTCGACTATACGAGTCAAGAATATACCTGAAATTAGCTGACCAAGGTCTGATTGAACCTATCGGAGTTTGGAGAAATGTTGACACGACAATAAAAGGAATATCGACCAAAGTCGACTTTGAAATTATTGACCCTAAGGAAGGATCCAATTCCTTCCCAGCGTTAGTAGGTCGACCTTGGGGAAGAAAAATGAAAGCATCAATATCCTTAGACAAGGAAAGGATAAAGATAAAAGGGAATGTACAAAAAGTCATAGTACCTATCCATCCATCCCAAGGAGAACCTTGGATAGAACCTATTGATGAAGAAGTTGACATCTGACAATTATATCAAATACAAAACAATGAAGACTACATAGAACCTAATGTCTATGGTGAACTTCACTTAGGCAATCAAGATTTAGTAGGATACAACTCAGATGCATAATTCTATGATTGGGAAGTCAAAAACTACGAAACATAAGCAAGAGGTTTTTGGAGCATTCAAACAGTGCAAAAGAAACCAGTCCAACAATGTTTCTTGGTTTCCATCATCCCAAAAAATATTTGAAAAGAAAACTAGGGAATATCCTACCCTAAAACCAGCAAATGTTAGTATCAAACAAATCCCAAGATACAAAGAAAGAGAATCACCATTTATGCATATAGAAAAAGTATCCAAAAACATTGGTGAACATGGCCGACTACAAAGCTTAGTAGAAACCTTCACAGGACAAGCTGCTAGATGGTGGGATACCCATCAATCAATATTGCAGACATGGACAACAGCTCCGACTTAATTTGTAGAAAGATTCAGAGGAAAAAGGTTAACCAATCAAGCCCAAATACCTATGTTCATCTAAGGGCAGGACCCAGAAGAGCACATCAGAACATGTGCAAAATAATGGAAAAGACTTGGGTATAAGGATGAACATACATGGCCACACCTATTTCCATCGATGCTATCCAACTTACCAAACAAATGGTACAAAATGGAAGAAGCACGGGGTGAAACATTCCTATGGCATGAACTTAGAGAGAACTTTATCAAAGACTTCAGCTTTATACCACAAAATGAAAAGTTAGTCGAAACTGCAAAACAAATCAAGGCATTTATAGAATCGACCGGGAACAATAACCTAACACAAAATCATGATCAACCGACAATAACCTGCAATAACATACAAACCAAGGTAATGCCACAGTTAACAAGATTACAAATGGAAAATGAACATCCGAAAGGGAAAACCTTTCGATGGAAATCATACCATGTAGAAACAACAAAACCAATTCGCACAGTACTTAAAGTCGAGACAACCGACAAAGAAGATACTGACTGAATGACTGCAGCAGACTTTCCTGCTACATTTTCACAGTTTAAATAAGGGAGCCGACCAATCAATGAAACCAAGGCGCCAGAATGGTTAGATGCTAAAGTGAAAACTAAAGAATTCGACATATCAAATGATGATCGACCAAAAATTGAAAAAATTGGTGATTACTGGAGTGAAGAACAAACAACGGAAACAGTAAACTTACTAAAAGAATTCCAGGATGTATTCGCTAGAGACTACACAGATCTCAAAGGTCTAGTCCATGAAATGGGTGAAATGAAGATCAACATCAAACCTGATGTTCGACCTATAAAGAAGAGGCCATATAAATTAGCTCATAAATACAAATAGATAGTCAAGAAAGAGATTAATAATATGCTTGCAATAGGAATTATCTACCCTATTGACCAATCAGAATGGGAAAGTCCAATGGTCATTCAACCAAAGAAACATGACCCGACAAAGCTAAAAAACGGGGAGTTGGGACAACTCTTAAAAACTCTGGCCATTGAAGCAAAAACAAGAAGCCAGACCAGATGCAAGGAGCTCGACGACACTGAGAAGGAACAAGTGGAATTCCTGTTAAAATGCAGAAACCTAGCACAATCTGTAATACCAGGACCGATGGAAGCTGACACTGACAAGCCGCTTGAAAAGGCATATCAACTGTTTGAGAGTGTGGTGTCGACCATACAAGTACAGATGCAAAATACAAAGGAAGAGAAAAAAGAAGAAACATCAAGATTACTGATGCAATAGTACAAAACCTTCTCAAAAGCTTACAAAGTGCTACAAGACCACATGGAAGAGTCTGTCATAATAGAAGGGGTACTATGGGACTGGCCTACTTATTACGGGCAAGTCTTTCAGTAGACCCAACAGAGTCGACAACAAATTCAAGCATTGGAAAAGAGAAAGAGCACTGAAGAAGCATTGAGAAGCACAATACAAGATCAGATCGTGCTGGAGACATCCAAACTGCAAAGACTCGAGAGACAAGCACACCAGTGGGTGTGACATGCACTCCTAAGCTTGGAGAAATTAGACACCATATGCTCGTAGATGAAAAGGCTTCTGGAGACAGCAGAAGAAAAAGACCAGTTCATGGGACTCGACATGGAAATAATAGCAGACCTTTCCATTCAGGAGAAGATGTCGACATTATCAAGCATTACAACACTGACCATCGACATCCAGAAAGTACTTCAAAGTTGGACAAAATTCCAACATCAACTAGTCGTTACAGTAGAAGCAATCGTTGAAGTATGTATACAGAAAAGACCAACCGTTCGATTTCATAGCCCATAAAAGACAAACAAGAAAATAACTACCTCAGACAAGTAAAGAGTTTTGAGTACCTCCCCTGTTTCTTCGGGACGAAGAAATATTTTGTTCCTGGGGGAGATGTTGGAGGAGCTAGTCGGTAATCCGACTAAGTCGATTAGCTGACTAATTAGAGATTAGGTCGGCCGCATAAGGTCATGTCGGTTGACCGAATCGACAGGTATTTATATGTAACTGTTTGTAAATCACATATATTAGTCTGTTGAGCCAGATGAAAACTTGGTTATGTTCAATGTTTGTATGGACCCTCTTAATATAATATAATCTGTTATTCTACATTTATGTTCTTGTCTCTTGTCTCTGTTATGTATGTATGATTTAATGTGTATTATTGGTAACCCTCTGTGATCTATGAGATTACAACATATACCACTTGTTAAATTTTAGAGACACATTTACATAATCACACAATGGATAACAACAATTAACAAGCATTTTATGTGGTAAAACCCAAAAAAGTGAAACATCCACGGGCAAAGTATTAAAGCTCATTAATGAAGAATGAGAGATTATAAGACAGGTTTCAACATCATCACAAACAACTCTCTACATTGTGTATCCCAACCATGCACTATATACTTTGTGAAATTAGTTACATGAGTAAATCATTTCCCGTGTTATGAGAAACTTCCCGTAAACATCCATAATGAGAAACCTCCCATTAACACATTAGTTTAGTTGTCATTTAACACGAATACGAGATCTACCTGCCAATAACAGTCTAAACAAGGTTTGCATTGTATCCAAGTTATATCGCTGCCCGTGACAATTGTTAGCAATAAATTCTTAACTGGTGTGCCAAACCCTACTGTTAGAATGTAGTTTCCTATACTGCCATTGCTTCCAGGTTGAAGAGGAACACTGCTCATTATAGTATAAGTGTCATTGCTTTTGGACCTTATTGTATTCAAACGATCAATGTCTCATTCGAAACTTAGAGAGACCAAGTCTATCCATGAGCTTGATTTGATAGGCCTCACAGGTGAGTAGACCCTGTGAATATGATCCAGACTTATCTTCACTCTTGGGTTTAGTGCTTCTTGACCTGAGCACACAAAATTTGATTATTTTTTTATAGAGCCCATGGATATTCCAAACATTAAAACGATCAACATGCTCGATTGGTATTTAAAACTGGGGTTTGTATTGATAGAGGGTTCAAAAGTGTAATATCCCAAATCCCGATATTTTCTAATTCTATGCAAACATACTGAAACAGCCGGGCATGCAAACTGCCATGCAAAAATTCCCTATTTTATAGAAAAAATTAGGGTTAGGGTTTGTAGGATAGAATGAACACTTACCACTGATAAGCTGGCTGGAATGCTCCTGAGAGACTATGCATGCATCAAGAGCTGAATCGGAGATGACCTGGTATCTTCTGCTTCCGGTGATACCCTAGCAGCAAGAACCCCAAATCAGCTAAGGGTGACGTTTTCAGTGAAGGAGGTGTCCGATGAAGCTGATGATTTGCAGGACTGATAGCCTTCCCATGCCGGAGAGAATGCCTGGCACATGCGTAAATTCTGAGGTCTCTAGGTAGGTTAGCGAATTGTTCTAGAGGTGCAGCTACTCACGCCCCCTGATCCCGAAATGGATGATAACTTATCAGGATGAGCACGATCGGATCTGATAATCATCGGGTACTAGAGGATGATACCGATGATGAGAATGATTCCTGGGTTTCGAAGGTAAACTTAGATTTGAAAACCCAAGGAAATATTTGGGATTTACAGCTGAAAACCCCTTACAACTGCACACGTGCCCCTGCAACAATGTCTGATGTCTACTGGATAACTATGAATAAATTGAAGAGTGAATGGTGAACCTATATGGCTTACCTGGATGAGACTAGGGCAGATATCTCATTGCCGAAACCCCTCTAGTTGAAGACGCCGTCTCCAACCCCAACTGCTGTGCCGCACGCTGTGCTGCTACTCAAGAGCTCCAAAATCAATAATCATCAAAGTGAGTCTCCTTTCACTTTATATTCCTTTTATAACATTCAACTGCAAAAACCCTAAATTTTGACCTAATTAGGTCACTTTAATTTCTAATTTGCAGTTGACTTGCATGCATGCACATGGAGACTTAAATGGGTGCATGCATCATTAAATAATGCTTAGATGGCATGCATGATGGTGGCCTTTGGCCCCGGTGGCCCTTCTTGACCTAATGGTGATAACATATTGATTCCCTAGATTTTCTATAGATGGCATCAGTCTTTAGATGATTCCATAACTGTTAGTAACTACTCGAACCCACAGGAATCACATAGGTTAGCGGTTTTGGTCCTTATTGCCTAATTAGATGAGGACATTACAAAAAGCTCCAAATCTAGTGACAAGAAGTCAGGTGATTTGGTTTATATTTACAAAGAGTTCAAAACTCTATAAATATATGCAAATAAACCAAATACAAATCTTGTTATAAATTAACTAAAATAATTATCTAGAAAGTATTTCCTCTCTCAAAAGATATCTTCTGGCCTGCAAACAAAGCTGAGAATTGAGAATTTGGTAAATCCCTGTGGAATTTTCCATTCAAAGTTTTAGACTAGAATAGTATGGTAATTCTACTGGTTTGGGGTTGGGGTTGCTGAGCTTCCCATGATCTTTCACTAAGTAGAATAGTGGATACCTTAAACAGAACATTAGAGAATGTGTCTTTTAGACTGGGATAGTATGGTAATTCTACTTGTATGGGGTAGGGGTTGTGTCACGTACCCATACCCCGATTATCATGTGGAATTAAAAATTTCCTACGGAGCCTTTGTCATTCTTTGAAACACAGGGCATGCCCATGAAACACTCCTCAACATTCATGTTCTGATACCACACTGTTACGTCTCATCCCGTCCACCATTGATCAATTCGACGATCTACAAAGAAAGATCTCAGAGGGGATCGAACGGCAGGAGAAAAATCGCGATGGAAAATGATGGTCACAATATGTTCCGCATCTGGGGATAGATCAATAGCTAAGAATCAACCCGCAAGAATCAACGGTTGAGAATCAACCCGCAAGAATCAACGGTGCAGAAAGCTTGAGTTTGCGGAATTGGGAAAATGGAAATTGCGATCTCGCATGTGGAAAGGAGAGTTGCAGAAGGAAATGTGCGAAGCCGAATTCCGCATCCCGCATCCCGCATCCCTCAAGTTGTGGAAGGAAAATTGCAGAGAACAGGATTTACAGAATGTCGTTTCCGCATCCCGCAAGTTGTGGAAAGGAAAGTTGCAGAAGGATCTGCGGAAATTCCACCTGCTAACAGAAGTCTTGGACCAATTTGATCATTCAAGCCATCACCAATCTGGCCAATCTAAGCCCTATAACGAAACTTAGAAATGTATTGAAATTAAACATACACATATGCATACAATTTAAATTATACATCGGAAGCAATTCATCAATTCAACACATTAAGCATGTTCATAATATTTCATTGAGCAAATACAAATGCAGATATTAACATAGACAAGAACACTTATCTTTGAAAGAAGTTTGTTCTACAACCAGCTATGTTGTTGCAATGTTCCAGCCAACTATAGGCTAGTACACTCATCAATCTCTCAGCAGCACTGCCACCCCTGAGCTGGGCATGATTTCCCCCAATGAATAAGCAAAACACTGGCAGACTCACACATAGCTAAGGATACAACAAGCACTCAGCCAAGCCAACACGGTTGGGTTTATCAGGCTACACACAGTCAAGCTAGCTAACAATTGGGTTTATCAGACTGCACACAGTCAAGCCAACACTTACATAAAGGACCATCCAAGCCAACAGATGGGTTTATGAGGCTACACAGCCAAGCCATCTCACTACTGGGTTTATCAGGATACTCATCCAAGCTAGCATTCACATTTTGGTTTATTAGATTGTCTAGTCAAGGATCACACATGGCCAAATGCACAATAAGACACAACCAAGCCAATTACCAGTTGGGTTTACTAGGCTGCAAGGAGATGGAAAGGCTGACTGCTAAGCTAGTGAGCTCAACCACAGAGCTATGGAAAACTGCACCAGATCTAGCCTGGCTTCTAAAAAATCTACACAACCAACACCAGGAAAGATCCCCTTCTCTGCTACACAGTCCCTCGGGTTATTCCTTCCCTTTCAATTGCTATTCAGGGTGTGCAAAGAAGAAAAACAGCCCTCTATATCTGTCTATGAGGTTCCTTCTCACACTAGGCTTATCAAGCTAGTTCAGACCCCATCTCCACTCCCAAACTAGTTTAGACCAAAACAACCGAGGCATACACAACAAGATATGAAATTCACCAAAAATCGTAATTCATTGTTGTCCATTCACTCCATAGCACCCAAAACGGATTTCCTGGTCATGCACCATGAAGAAACAACTGAAACGTAAGGATAAACACACAGTAAGGTTCAGTTGTGTGAGAGTTCCTCGTGAATGAAGGATCGATGATCAAAACGTCCCGCAGCTCCCCAAAATGTGAGGGAAGATGAAAACGTGAATGCATGAGGGAATGGGCATACGGTTTTTTTTGGGTGTTTTCTTGCCCATGGGGTCAAAACACATTTTTCAAGAATGGGTGCTCTGCCCAATTCGAAATTTTTCCATACCCTTTCCATTCCATGCAATAACTACCTCGACCAAATTATGGCAGAAATAAATGGTTGGGAAAAAAGACAAGAAATGGGTAGTTGACAGTTTTCATGGGTTCTCCCCAATGGATAAAGGTTAAACATCCCCCCCCCCCTCCCCCTTATCCTTGGGAAATCATGCCCCCATATCATTATTTATTGCATTGACATAGTTGGTTGTGGGTTTTTCATTAAATCACATATTTACATGATGTTTACAAACGTGCTTGAATTAGCACATGAACCATAGACACCAACCATGATCACCGATACACCAAACATTAATAAATGAAAGGGCCTTTTCCTTGATCTCATTTCCATAATTCCATATAATATTTACATCATATACATTTAATGCAAACAAGATCAAAACCGGGGTGTTACATTCCCCTCCCCCTTCAACAACACTGTCCTCAATGCTTTACAAAATTGAACAAAAATGCTACACTGGTACTGCCCTCAATGCTCCACGGAATTGAAAAAAAATGGATGTGCCAATCGCATGGAATCCTCCAGCTCCCATGTAGCCTCTTCAAGACCGTAGTGCTCCCATTGCACCTTTACCTGCCCTATGGCTCGGTTCTGGAGCATTGTGACCTTCTTGTCAAGGATGCGTATTGGATCGATTTGGAACTCTCCCTCGGTTTCCACCTGAATCACATCCCAATTTATCACATCGTTAGCATCATGTACATATTTCTTAAGCAAAGAAACATAAAAAACATTATGAGCTCTAGTGCTTGCAGGCAATGCAAGTCTATATGCAACTGGCCCTATTCTTGCAAGCACTTCAAACGACCCACAGTATCTAGGTGACAGCTTTGCACAACTTCCAAGCTTCAAGGCACTCTTCTTTGCCCTCACTCTGAGGTAAACATGATCCCCAACACTAAACTCTCTATTCACCCTATGCTTATCTACATAGATTTTCTGTCTGTCCTGGAGTGCTTCTAGATTCTCCCTAATCTTTACCACTTCCTGCTCCATCTCCTTGAGCAATTCTGGACCAAGCACAACCCTGTTCACTGGATTATCCCAAGTCACTGGTGTCCTACACCTCCTGCCATACAAAGCTTCATATGGACTCATCCCCAAAGATGCTTGTTGTCCATTGTTATAATCAAACTCTACCAAGTGTAAATAATCTTCCCACTTGGTTGGTTTGTCCATCACATACATGTGAAGCATGTCTTCAAGCACCCGATTCGCTCTCTTTGTTTGACCATCCGTTTGAGGATGGTAAGCAGTGCTGAATTTTAGCTTTGTACCCAAATATGCAAACAACCCCTTCCAAAAATTGGAAGTGAACTTGAAATCTCTATCAGAGACTATTTCCTTAGGAAATCCATGCAATTTGAAAATCTCCTTCATGAAGATCTTTGCAATGTCATCAGTCTTATGCGTAGACTTAACCAGTATAAAATGTGTTTCCTTTGTCAACTTTTCCACCACAACCATGATGGAATCATGTTGTCTCCAAGTCATTGGAAATCCTGTAATAAAATCCATGGAAATAACTTCCCATTTCCATTCTAGAACTAACAAAGGTTGCAACAAACCTGCTGGGTGTTGGTGCTCAACCTTCACCTGCTGACAGTTCATGCACCTTGATATATATTCAGTCGTGTCCTTTTTCATTCCTGGCCAAAGGTACTTCTTTCTAGCTTTAGGAATTGTCTTATGATATCTTGGGTGACCAAAATATGGAGCTTGATGGATCTCATCCATTACAACTCTCCTCAAATATGCTACATTCAGAATATAAATTATGTTCTTATAAGTAAGAAGCCCATCTTCTTCCAATTTATATCCCTCATACTTCTTTTCAAGGCTTTGCTACTGCAACTTGTCCTTGACCTACACATAGATTTCATCTTCAACAGTATGACTAACAATATGTTGTCTCAAATCTGATTAGCAAATACTAATGGATGCCACATGTATTTCCTGCACCTTCCTGCTAAGTGCATCAGCTACTTTATTCTCTTTTCCCTTTATGTGCTTGATTTCAAAATCAAACTCACATAAAAACTCCAGCCATCTATATTTCCTAGCATTTAGAGTAGGCTGATCAAACAAATACTTCAGACCACAATGGTCTATCCTTAGCTCAAATATTCTACCCATCAAGTAATGCCTCATCTTGAGAGCATGTACTATGGCTGCAAGTTCCAGATCATGAGTGGCGTAGTTTTTCTCATGCTCCTTCAACTTTCTTGACTCATAACATATCACATGGTTGTCTTACATAAGGACTCCTCCAAGCCCTTGACCACATGCATCGGTACACACCACAAAATATTTTTCTGGGTCTGTAATATTCAAGACCGGTGCACTTGTGAGAATATTCTTCAACTGCTGGAATATTTCTTCACACCTCGGTGTCCATTCAAACTTTATTCCATTCTTTTTCAAAGAAGTGACTGGGTGTGCAACCTTGGAGAATCCTTCAATGAATCTCCTGTAATATCCTGCAAGTCCCATAAAAGATCTTACATATGTCACATTTCGTGGATTAGGCCAATTCGTAATGGCTTCAATCTTGTCAAGGTCCACATATATACCCTCTTGAGATAATGTGGCCCAAATAATGAAACCTATCTTTATAGAAGTCACACTTGCTCAACTTGCATACAACTGATGCTCCCTGAGCAATTGTAATGCCAATCTAATATGCTCTTCATGCTCTTCCTTATTCTTAGAATAAATAAGAATGTCGTCAAGGAAAACAAGAACAAACTTGTCCAAATACCTGCCGAAGACACTATTCATAAGGCACATAAATGTAGCTCGTACATTTGTGAGACCAAATGGTACCACTAAAAACTCATAATGTCCATACCTTGTTCTAAAGGTTGTCTTATGAATGTCTTCATCCTTGATTCTCAACTGATGGTAACCAGAACTCAAGTCAGTCTTGGAAAATACCTTTGCTCCTCTCATTTGTTCAAAGAGTTCATCAATCCTAGACAAAGGGTATTTGTTCTTCAAAGTGACTGTGTTCAGCTATCTATAATCAATACACAATCTGAGTGTACCATCTTTCTTCTTCACAAACAGAACCGGTGCTCCCCAAGGAGACACACTCAACCTGATATATTTCTTCTCCAACAACTCTTGCAACTGCATCTTCAGCTCTAGCATTTTCGGTGTGCTCATTCTGTAGGGTGTCCTAGACACTGGTGCTGCTCCTGGCACAAGCTCAATTATGAAATCAATGTCTCTCTTTGGAGGAAGCCCTGGAATCTCACAAGGAAAAACATCCCTGAATTCTTGCAGCACATGAAATTTCTCCAACCTAGGAATTTCATTCTTTGTTGCCTCCAAAATATGAACTACATACAACTGACAACCTTTCCTACAAAACTTCTTCAACTACATTGCTGAAATCTGCCTCACAAAAATCACCTTTGGAATTCCTCTTACATCTGTTGGGTTCCCTTCTTCATCCATGCATTCAAAATTCTTATTATAACAATCGAGAATTACCCTGTGAGCTTCTGACCAATCCATTCCAATGAGAACATCATAGGAACCAAGTGGTAGAACATTCATATCTACACAAGTGACCAATCCATTCATCACCAATGGACATTTGTCTACCAATTCACTAACCTTTCTCTTAGTTCCAGTGGCTAGTTGAAATAACAAAGATTTGCTATGCTTTACTTTCTTAAAAGCACAAATCTTCACTATTATAGGAGCAATGTAACTGTGAGTAGAACTAGGGTCAATCAAAATAGAAACAGATTGCTCAACAATCTTACCTGCAACTTCGACCACAGTTGAATGGTGATCTACTTGGCGGTCCTCCAATGCTGCATAAATCCTAGGGACGACCCTTGCTACTTGACCCATTGTTTCTACCTCTTGAATGTTGTAAGCTGGCCTTGCATTCTCATTCTCAAGTGGACAATTTCTACGCATGTGGGGTCGTCCACATCTCCAACATTGGAGTGGTTCTATGTTCTATTGTGGTTCTCTGGGATTTTCTCCCACCACTCTAGCTAGCTGCTTCTCAGCTTGGGATGGTTGCTTCTGTTGATTCCTGAAGTTAGAAGGTTTGAAACCTTTCTTTCTTTGGTCAGACTTGTCATTCTTCTTGTCCTTCGATGTATTATGATAATCAAGTTTTCCTTTGCTTTGCTCATAGCAATACTTAGATTTCCTTATTGCTTCTTCCAGAGTTATAGGTTCATAAAACTCAATTATGTCCTTGTAAGACTGAGGCAGTCCACTCAGGAAACACTGGATTTTAGCCTTTTCATCTTTAATGTACCTGTCATGCCTTAAAAGTTCTAGGAACTTGTTTGCATACTCTTCCATGGTTTGTTGTCCCAATCTCAGCTCATGGAATTCTTTGATCTTAACATCATAGTACCTGTCAAAGAGGTACTTCTGCTTGAAATACTTATGGAACTATTTCCACACAATCTTCCTTTCATTAATCGTTTTCACTTGTCTAAAGTGCTCCCACCATATGGATGCTCTTCTAGTCAAATTGAAGATGGCTAATCTAGCCTTCATATTTCCTAAATAGTCTTGGACTTGGAAATATTTCCTCATCCCAAGAATCCAAGCTTTAGCTTCTTGACCATTCTTTATCTCACCATTGAAGGTAGGTGGCCTTGCCTTCTTAAATTCATCACGTGAACGGTTCTTGTAGCACCTCTTTCTCCTATTCTCATGAGAAGAATAACTTGAACCACCTATGGATCCTTCAGAGTTAGATGAACCACTAGGAGATATATGTCTTCTTCTAGCAGTGCTCTTACTTCCTTCTGGTCTTACTGTTCGGTACCCAGAGTTCATCTGCCTCTGAATGTAATGATCAATAATTACTGGAGACTAAAGTTCATATTGTCCAGAGCAATGTGTGAACAAGAAAGTTTTGGTGATATGGTAAAACTCATAGTGAGTGTTCAAAGAAGATGTTGAAAGTAACCTTGGCCACATGAAATAAATCATTCAACTCTCCAAGCCACCTTTTCATCGTCAACAGGGAAGCAAAGTCTTGGGTATTCATGAATCCAAGGAAGGAGCAACCAGTAAATTCAATGAAGATGAAGCATAATATGCTATAAGAGACTAACTATGTCCCTTTCTTCTTTGTTTTAGTTTCTGGTGCTGTTAATTCTCTTAATATCTTCTTCTCTTAATATTTTACAGTTTGTTAGGCCACCTTTATACAAAGGCTGGGTCATTGAAACCATGGTCATATTTTCAATCTAGCCTATACTTTGTATCTCTCATTTTTTTACCCCTATTTACAGTCTCACTCTAGATCTTAGGTAAACCCAACTATACTACGAATACGTAATAGTGTTTTATATTTACTAATAATAATAAAACAAAATACAATGTAGTTTAACAATATTATTATTCTTTGGAGAAGGGAGTTAACAAAAGAGGATTTGATTTTGTTGGGGGATGAAGTAAAAAGTAAACTATATTTTTTTTCCACAGAAAAAATCATAACTTTATATACAAAATACAAATTTACATTTTGCAGATGAACCACTATCAAAATGATAAGTGTCCATTTGTTCAATACAATCAGCACAAAAATGCTTATTACAAAACAACAAAATTGATTCCTCAAAATTATGAATAATGACTATCATCAACCAGATCAGCTGTTGTCCACACATATACTGCACCATCAAAGTCTACAAATTATCATCAATGTCTGCATAATCATCAAAGTATACATTCCATGTATACATATAAGAAAAACTGCAATGTCTTCCAAGCAAAATACACCATCTCCATCATTGTTGAAAACAAGAAAATAGAATCCATACAACCACATATCTTAACATAGCATAATCATATGACAAAGTCCTTCATCAAACTGTCACTGTACAATTCAGAATAAGCAACAAAAAACATTAATACTAGATCATAAGTCTCTTGTCCATTTCAAACAAATAGACCAACTCAAAAAATCTGATAGGTGTAAATTCTCTCAGACCCAAAATACTCAGAGATATGCCAATATCCATTCTGAACTTTCCCACCAGCATTGGCTAAATTATCAGCAGAAGCATTTCTTTCTCTGTAGATGTGTTTAAATTTTGTTTGCACAAAGTTGTCAGATAAGCTGATGACTTCTTGAAGTATCTGAGCAAGTTGCAAGTTGTGAATTCTGAATTTACCTGTAACCCAGTTAATGACCAACAAAGAGTCTCCAAAAACCTGGATTTTAGATATTTGCTTGTCCAAAGCCAATTTTAGAAGTAATTTCAGAGCATATAGCTCTGCAAGACTATTAGTACCTATACCCAAACCAGCTTTAAAAGTGAAGTAGTGATCATCCTTTATGAAAAGAATAACCCCAACGCCACAAAGATGTGGATCACCGGAAGCCGAACCATAAAAAACCCCCAGGGTTTAGATTTATCAATAATCTCCTCAGTAATAATTATGATATTCAACACTTCATTTTCCTATGGATAAGAATATAGTAAACCCAAACTGGATGAAGAAACCTACGCAGGAGAAGGAGTAAAATCATCAAAACAATTTTGGTTCCTAGCCTTCTAGATAAACCATGTTACAATAATAGTCAATGATCTTATTTGTTTTACCTTGTCATTAAAACACAAGTTCTTCATACATGAAAGAATCGAGTAACCAAACCATAAGTTCTTAATTTTTACCTCAGACTCTATCTCCCTCCAAACAGATTTAGTAAAAGGACATTTAGCCCCTAAATGAAAATTTGTTTCATCATTCACTTTGCAAAGGTAACACCGACCCGGTCCCTCCCATCCCCTAATGTTAAGAATATCCCATGTAAGAGCTTTTCCTGAAAATAAAAACCAACAAAATATTTTTGACTTAAGGGAACACTTAAGTTTCCAAATCATCCTCCACCACCATGCAATTTCTATCTCATGCTTCNTGAACCTCAACTAAACCAAGTGCATCAGCATTAAGCCATCCTTGTTCCATCAAATGAGACACTGATGGAGACCCAATGTCTTTCAGAAAATGAAATCCTGCGGAATGTAAAATATCAGTCATATGAGAGGGTAAAATGTGTCACCACTTACAACCTACCCAAGGATCCATTCCAATACGAACATCAGCTCCATTCCCTACCTTCCATACAAGAAAGTTACCAATAAGATCAAAAGACTAGAGCACAGATTTCCAACAGATAGATATACCTCTTTTCTTCTTCTCCTTAACTCTGATCCAGTCCAACAATCATAGAGGCCTAATATATTTCTAAATGACAATCTGAACCCATAGACCCGAACCATGGATAATATTCCAAACACTCTTAGCAGCAAGAGCTTTGGCAAAAAGTGCAGGTACTTTCAGACCCCATCCACCTAGGAATTTAGGATTAGCCAGAACCTTCCAGGAAGTCCAAGGTAATCCGGAAGATGATCCACAGCTACCAGACCATACAAATTTAAAGAAAAGCTTTCTAATTTTCTCAATAATACCCACCAGGATCCAGAAGTGCATCCAGTAAACAAGCAAAGCTTCAAGAACAGACTTTATCAGAATGAGCTTACCACCCCTGGACAGCCATCTATAACTCCAATTCTTTATGCGTTTTTCAACTTTTGCAATCAGCCAATCCCAATCTTTCAGCAAATATCTGCAAGGTTTTAGAAAAAAACCAAGATATTTCATAGCACCCTCAATTTTAAGAACTGCGAATGAAAATATGTTCTGTAAAGAGATCAACTCTGTATCATCCAAACCAAAATAGTAGAAAGATGGTATATCCTCATTAATCATCATCCCAGATGCTTTAGAAAAAACCATCAATATTTCATACAAAGTTGATAAAGACTGAGCAGATCCATCAGTGATGATTACAATGTCATCCACAAAAAGAACATGTGTCAATGAAATATTATTGCCAAAAGAGATACCCCTGTAAGCACCACATTCTTTAGCAGATAGAAGAGCCCTACCCAATCCTTCAACAACAACAAGGAAAGCAAAGGGGCAAGGGGAAAACCTTGTCTAAGTCCATGATTAGACCTAAAGAAACTTGATGCCACACCATTAATCAAAACAGAAAAAGATACAGAGGTAAGACTACTCATAACCCAGGTGATAAAAGATACAACAAACCCCGTTTTGGATAATATAACCCACAAAAAGGTCCAACTGACCCTATCATAGGCTTTAGACAAATCATTTTTCAGAACCATAGACTTTAAACCCTTACAATGAATAGAATGCATGCCTTCCTGAATAGCACCCACTGCATCATGAATTTGCCTGCCAGGTAAGAAGCCAAACTGCTCACCCGAAATATATTTGACTAGAACCTTCCTAATTCTGGTAGATATAATCTTACCAATAATCTTATAAATGTGATTACACAAAGAAATTGGTCAGAATCCTTCAAAAGAACTACGAGAATCAGACTTAGGTATCAAGGAGATGAAAGTTGAATTAAAAACAACAGGAATTTTGCCATTCTTCCTAGAATCCTCAATAACCCTTAACAAATCCATACCCATCACTTCAAAGATAACCCTATAAACCTCTACAGGAATCTCGTATGGACCCGTACTCTTGTCATTCTTACTCAAGGCAAGAACAGATTTAATCTCATTCAAAGTAACAGGGATCATGAGATCATTATTTTCCTAGCAGATATAGATGATGGGAAATTATCAGCAATTTTCATAAGTTCATGTTGATGAAGATTCTTATCAGCCTGAAATAAAGTCTCAAAATGTTGAACTCTAGCCCCAGCAATAGCATCAAATCCTTCCACCATACTTCCACCATCATCCCTAATCTTCCATATAGAGTTAACATTCTTTCTTTGATTAGCGAATTTGTGGAAAAAATGAGTATTATCATCCCCACAGAGCAACCAAATAGCCCTACTTTTCTGTTTGGCTTCATGTTCACGATCCAAGAGGATTTTTCTCTTTTGAGATTCCAACGGAATGAATGATGCCTTATCCTCTTCCAAAGAGAACCCAAAACCTATCTTATGAGAGAATACTGTCAGCAAGATTTCAATTTCCACTAAATCTTTAAACTCCACCTCCTTTTTCATAACAGACCATGAAATGGAAACATCCTTAGCACACTTGAGGTTAGCAGCAAAATGAGATGCATGGGAGTCATGAAGATTGTCAGAATAGACCACCCATGATTCTTTTAATAAAGTAACCAGATCATCATTTACAAGCCAATGTGCATTAAACTTGAAAGGAATCCTCAACTGAATCCTTCTATTCAAGATCTGTAGAAATACGGGTTGATGATCAGAATCCCCACCACATCCCACCCAATGACGATAAAAGAAATCAAGATCTAAGAGGTCAGCCGATACTAGAAACCTATCCAATCTCTTACAAATGCTCTCAACCCCTACTCTTATATTAGTCCATGTAGGAAGCATAATAGTTGGAGCAATATCCACAAGACCAAAGGTCTCCATAGATTTTGTGAAAAAATCAGATAGAGAATCCAATCTTTCTCTAGCACCCCAAATCTCAGATAATCCCAAGGATAAATTCAAATCCCCTCCAAGGATTAACTTTTCACACTTAAGACAATCCAGCTCCAGAAGATTGGTCTAGAACCCTTCCCTTTCAACATAAGGACCATAGATGTTGGCAAAACATAAATCCAAATTGAGCTCAATAGAAAACAAAGATACACATAGAGCCAAACCCACAGCCGAAGCATTCACTAAATGAAAAAATCTAGATCTCCATCCTAAGAGAAGACCTCCCGATTTGCCTCTAGCATCCATAGAAAGAAAGGTCCATTCTATCATCATGGACTCCAGTTCACCCGCAAACATAACCCCATCACCCATGGATTCTTGCAAAAATAAAACATCAATATGCTGATCTTCAACTAACCTGCACACCGCTAGTTTTTTAGGTTTACTAGCCAACCCCCGATAGTTTAGGGTCATTACAATCATAAGGTAACCCTAACAGGGGCTAACACTGCTCTAAGTGCCCCAGAGTCGATGTTTTGGTCAATATCCTTCAAAGGTAGACCATCAAAACAGAACCCAGAAATACCTCTGCCAAAACCAACACAAGAATTTAAAGGACAATCCCCTACCAGTTTAGAACAAGACCTAAGAAAATAACCAGATCTGTTAGCAAATTTTTCCTTAATTGGAGAAATGAATCCTAGATTCCCCAAAGAAGAAACAGACTTGAAACCATCCTCTGCCCTACCATCAGAGACCTTCAAATTCCAATTCAGATCCACACCATGAAAAGGGGATAAATGAAGGGGTTTAAGAGTTTGAATACATGAATTCAGAGGAAAAGCCTTCCCAACAGGAGATAAATCCAAACCCTCATCCACAGATGCCATCAAAATAGATTTCTCAACAGATCAAAGGTCAACAGGAGGCGACCCAGTGTTTTTAACCCTCCAAACAGATTTAGGCTTTTGAATAGTCTCATCACAATGATTCCTAAAGGAAAGATGGCACTGAGAAACCAAATGACCATAACCATGACATCTATTACATTTGAAATGCACCCCCACATAATCCAGAGATTAACTGAATATAGACTCTCCATGCTTAATAATAATATCAGAAGCAAGACCATTCCGGATATCAATTAATACCAAGACCCTCCCCAAACAACAAACCCCCGAGGCTAAAAAAAGATAAATCAGCCTCCAGAAATGTCCCCAAGGTATTTCCAATTAATTTAAAGAATTCCAAAGACCAGAATTCAAAAGGTAAATTTGCCAGCTTCACCCATATGGGCATTGAATCATACCTCTCTGTTCACGGATCGAAAAGTGGTGTCGAGTGTTTGAGCAATAAACCAGAGAAATCCCATTTCTAGACACCGGCTAGAATCCGAGCAGCATCTTCTTCATTCTGGAACTTGAATGCTAACCACCCCCAAGGAAGAAAAAATATATCAAGGTTGGATACGACATCCTTCCAGGAATCAAAAGCCCAGTTCTTAAACCCTTTTGAACAGACTCTACGCCCACCAAATCTTACAACCAACGTGAGAGCATTAGTAAGCACAATCTTGTTCAAAGCAATGTCTTCACCAACAACTAGCAGAGGAAGTTCCATCTACGAACATGCTTGTTCTTGCGCTTATAAACAACGGGAACATAACAGGGTTCCAATCTCAACAAATGACTCTGAACATCGTAAATCCCCATGTTATCAGACAGAGGCGGCGAAAGCTCAACTTCAATCCCAACGCCAGGATTACCAGAAACACCCACCAAATTCTTTACTAGCCCATCGCTCGGCAATGCAGAACCTAAACCCTCGACAGAGTCAAGACCCAAATCAAAACCCATCGTCTCCATATCAGGATCATCACACACAAACCCCAGACCCGGACCCAAAACCACAGGGTTTACGGACGTACCCAACTCATTCACAAAACAATCAATAGAAGGCACAATAACTCCTCCATGCTTCTCCACCCAGCTAGAAACAGGAGAAACCAGTGCAAAATCATCAGAAGGCATCAAAGATCCCGAAAATGCAGGCAATGAAGATACAAAAGGCACAGAGACCTCACTAATCTGCTTCATCCTTCTCGAAATAGGAGGAATGTGAACCGGCGATAGACAAAAACCTACGAAGGGCATAAAAAATCCCGCACTAGAGCTCACAGAAGACGATAAAACACCACCATCAATCTGCTTCATACAACCAGAGACAGGAGGTTTGAGAATCGACACTGGACAAAAACCTATGGAATCCACCATTGTTCCTGAAACAATACTCATAGGCAGCGGAGCAACACATGTCACAGACTCACCCACGCTTTGCTTCGACCATGCAGGAACAGGAGGGTTTAGAACCGGAGCAGAACAAAATCCAAAGGAAGGTACCATAATTCCCGAACCATCACCCACAGACGACGAAAATGAGGAAGGAATAGGTTTAGAAGGCTTTGATACCGGCTCCCGAGATAGATTTAATGCACGACGTCCTTTAGGTGGAGTACGTGCCAAAGATTTAATTGCACGAAAAGACATACCCGCCAGCGAAGTCTCGGGATAAGTCCTACCGCCAAAAGAAACAAACTAATTAAGAAGTACGTTCTGTTCGATGCGCTCCAGATGATAGATTAAGAAGCATTTTGGTGCACCTTCAAAAAGTAAAATAAGATATTCGGGTAGGTGGGGCGTGGAAATATTACACGAGGTGACCGCACACAAGCCATGAATGATAAGAAGGAAACCAACAAAGAAACCAATGGAGATTATACGAATTTAATTTAAGTCAACAATGAAAAGAAATATACTTAAATTAAACGCTCCCACATCCCAACGTGCATTCTTTACCATGTTCGTGGTATGTGTGCATATATTTATGGCAAAGAGATGTGGATGGGGCGAAAAATATTTCCCATGCCATACGATATTTAATACGGCCGTCGCAGTAGTGTGGACCATTGGATCCAATGGCCGTTGAGATCCAATAGTCCACACTACGACAGCGACCGCATTAAATATTGTATGACCTGTGAAATATTGTTCGCCTATGAATAAAGTTTTATTTAATGTTTTTAAATCAAAAAGTGAAATACGCTTGCATTGCTTTGCTTCTTTTTTAATGCTCTATATTTATGGCAAAGGGATGATGATGGAGTTTTATTTTAATGTTTTTAAATCATGCAATGAAATACACGTGCTTTGCTTGGCTTCTTTAAAAAAAAATTAATGTAGTATGCTTTTATATCCTAATTTAACTTCCAAAAACATATTTACAACATTTACATTATATAATTCAATTATTTTATACATTTAAAATTATATTTATTGTGTGACATTCTTTTTATTATAAAATATTGTCACGTGATTTTATATTTAAGTTTGACTTTTTTTTAAACATATTTTAATACGATATTTCTGATTTATAATTCATATATTTAACGCATGTTAGAATGAAGATGGAGTTTTATTTTAATGTTTTTAAATCATGCAGTGAAATACACGTGCTTTGCTTGTCTTCTTTAAAAAAATTTAATGTAGTATGCTTTTATATCCTAGTTTAACTTCCCAAAACATATTTACAACATTTACATTATATAATTCAATTATTTTATACATTTACAATTATATTTATTTGTGACATTCTTTGTATTATAAAATATTGTCACATGATTTTATATTTAAGTTTGACTTTTTTTTTAAACATATTTTAATACTTGATATTTCTGATTTATAATTCATATATTTAACGCATGTTAGAATGAAGATGTATATATTATGTGTTTAATGTGAAGTTAACACATAACATTTTAACAAATTAATTAAATATTAATTAAATAAAATTTTTATAAAGTGGATTTAAATTTAAAGTTTAAAATTAATAGGAGGCAAAATTGGTAGGTGACACTTTAATAAACTAATAAAATATTAAGTAAATAATTTTTTTACAATGTCAACCATAACCCAAAGTTGAAGACCAAAGAGATATATATTCCAATTAATTAAAATTAAAGAAAAAAAAACTTGGATATCTTTGCTGTGAAATTTAAGAATTGATCCATGTTTAAACCATGGTTTATATAGGAAGGAATTGAGCACATATGAGAGATTTACATACTAAACTAGTATAGATCCATCGCAACTTTGGATTTACCAAGTACCGAGAGGGATCAAATCCCTTGAGGTGCGAGCTTTTCCTCAAATTTTCCATTTTAAAAAAGGTTTGTCCCTCAAGAGATTTAATCCCTCTTGACGCTTGGTAAATCTAGAGTTAAGATGGATCTATACTAGTTATAATAATCACTCATTTACAATTAAAAAAAAACTCCTATCCAATGCTTTTGTGTGACAAAAAATGTTATTAAATATATATGATGTGCTCACACAGTGACTTAGGCACCACTAATGCGAGCTTACTATAAAATCATTTAATGATCAAATTAATAAATTGAAGTAAATCATCTCTAAAAAAAAAATTATATTGCTATGACACACGAGTGCGTTGTTAAGCTTCTATTACACTAGCACTTTGTGATTAAAGCACGCAATGATGCATTGTTATCACCATCACGAAATACATTCTTAATGGTGTGCTAAACATTAGTTAGAGCATTAGGGTGGTGTGAGGGTTGGTTGTGACCCTCCTCACTCGGGTTCAAATATGCTTTAGGACATATTGTTGTTTATTATTGTTGTTACATGACACCCTAGTTGTTGTCAACTTTCTTTATTTGAAAAAAAAGAAAGAAAACGACGGTGTAAGGAAAAATAAAATGAAAAAGTTGAAGTAAACATGTTTATAAAAAAACCCTTAAAGAGTTTTATAAGCTTATTGCATTTGAGACTTAATAACATCAAACATAGAACAAATTAAAAATAGGGTATTTAAGAAATAAGGATAATTTGTAGAATGAGTATGATTGATGCACAATGATCATTAATAGAGTAATGGGTATAACTATAAGTGGCATTGATGCAGGGTAGCACGATCAAGGATCAATGTGGCATTTGATGAGTGGTGGGAGCATGAGGTGCTATCAAAACCCGATGAGCATTATAACGAGATATATTAAAACATTCATCCAGTAAGGAAACCATTACCTGAGAGTGTGAGTTTTTACCTATGAGAAACCCTATGGTTGAGTTTGTTAAGGGGAAGAGCTCAAAGGGTAAAGAAAATATCTTGGATCCCAATCTACGGATTTTAGCAAGGGGTCCTTTGAGTGTACATATCTTATAAGATATGGGGGTCTTACTATTCAACGTCTTGAAGGGGTTATAGAGACAAACCCATCACTAGGGTTTGCTCGAAATGTTAAGTGACAAAATGAAGGGAAGGATGGAACCAGAACCTAGAAATTTCAGCGGCAACATGTGAGAATATCTTCAACCCTTTGCATCCGTGGGAAACACAGGCGATCTAAGAGGTGGAATAGTAGGACCGAAAAACACGATATGGTCCTCGAGAAGGATATGGGATTGGGACATGTCGTGGAGCTTTATTTCACTTCTTTGGTGGGTAAAATTAGTTATAAATCCACGTGCAACAATCTTATAGCAAAATGGGTGGAGAAGGTTTGAACACTTATTTTTGGATATTGTCTGGAGATTTCCATTATGTCTTGCAGATGGTATGGATTTACATTCCATGAGGCCAAACACACTACCAAGGTTCTATCAAATACCTTCCTGAAGGATCATGGTAACTTGATGTTGAAATGATGGCATTCCAGATTTGACCCTTGCACATAAAATATTTGTTTCGGGCATATCTGGGATTTATTGCTAGAATTTTCACTGGCCATGTGGCATAGAGAGAAACTCAAAGCAATGGGGAATCATTTATGTCAGTTCTTGCATGTTGGGGATGAAGTCCTCAAGGGTATGGACAAGCAGATGGGTAGAATGTCAGTAGAGATAGATGTGACCAAAGGATTTATGGATGAACTCACTATTGAATGATGCGGTCAGAAACAACATCAAGCATTGGACTACTCGGGGTTGTCTTTCCGTTGCACCAAGTGTCGAGAAGTTGGTAATCTGTGGTGTTCTTGCAAATCATCCATCTCTACGCCAGTTAGCGATGATTTCATCTTTTATGTATAATGGTATTCAAATGACCCTTAGAGTAAATTTGAGGTCTAAAATGTGCCTCCTAAGGAAAACAATAAAATAATAGTTAAAATAATAAAATAATATTTAATAATTTTGGAGGAAGAAAGAAAAAAACTACTTTTTTGTTCGTATTTTCAATATATTTCCCTATGTTTTTACTCAAATTTCAAGCGGGAGCACTCATTGGATGCATAATTAAATTCCGCATCCAACAAGTACCCACACTCAATAATACTTTTGACGAACCCCGATGCCCCAAAAATTAAGAAATACTTGAAAAACATGATGATAATGTCATCGTCACATTTTTTCAAGTATTTCTTATTTTTGGGGCAGCGGGGTCCATCAAAAGTATGGAGTGTGGGTACTTGCTAGATGCAAAATATATGTCATCATCACATGTTTTTAGGTATTTCTTGTTTTTTGGAAGCTAGGTCTGTCAAAAGTATGGAGTTTGGGTACTTGTTAGATGCGAAATTTAATTATGCATCGAACGAGTGCTCATGGTCAAAATTTGAGTAAAACCATAGAGAGATATGTTGAAAATAGGAACAATAAAATAGTTTTTTGATGCCAAATATGTCAAGTCGGCCATTATGGTTGACTCATTTTATTGTTATTTTATTGGCTCTTGAATTCCAACTCATCAAGAAATTATGATGGTTTTTTTCTTATAAGGCCCATTTTAGACCCCAAATTTCCTCTAATGATTAGCGATATGAAACCTAATGAGGATAATGGACATGATCATCTTTCTGGGTTGGGGCCACAACACATGGTGTTTTTGCGAAGATACTTGATATAATTGCTATGCTAAAAACTCTTGATCCATCTCTTGTCAATAATTTTGCTCATGAAGATATTATATATATATATATATATATAGTAGATCATTAGCCGAGAATATTATATCAGGACACACGTCGATTAAGGGATCATTGATAAGGGGTATGGGGAGTATATCAAAGTCAACTGGGGAAGATCTGAACTCAATCTACTCATGGGAAGAGGGTCTGTAGTACCCTGATAGTGATAAGGGTATGGGAATTATAGAGAGGGAGGTACCCGAGTCTAAAGAGGTAGTTAATAAACCTTTAGGGAAGACAATGACTAAAGATTAAATAGTCATTGACCCTAATACATCATATTTTCTGAAGACTCCAATTGACCAGGACTTATCTAAGCATACTACATATTGTGATGTAGTTAAAAGATGTCATTTACCTCCTTACATTGGTACAATTCCAAAGGATGAACAAAGAGTTCTCCTAGTTGGATCTGTTAAGGTAGATACCTCAAAGGACATAAAGGTCTGTAAAGACAAAAAGATGAAATAGGGATTCATCCTAGGTGGGTCGGGGATGGAACTATCCCTTATGAAAACCCACAGTGCATGGAAGGTGACGTACAAGCAGTCCACAAAAGACATGGGGGATAGATCTACGGAAGAATCCTTCACCAATACAAATATCAGTGCTCTTAGAGTTAACAAATCCCTTGCAAGGGAAAATAAATGAATATTGTCTCTATTAATATCATAGGAGTGGGGGACAACTCCATGAAATCATCCCTTAAAAGACTTTTTGCAGCTGTTAGACCAGATATAGTTTTTGTTCAGGAGACTATGGTTTCTGGGGAGAAAGCTAGGAATTGTTTTGTTCCTTTACTCTCAGGTTGAGAGTTATCTACCATAGGCTTAGTCGGCTTATCTGGAGGTCTCCTTACTTCTTGGAATCCAAAAAGGGTAGATTTTCATCCTACCTTACCTCTCTGGGCATTTTGATGGCAGCCGATTTCCTAAGCTTTCATTCTCAACTACACATGATCAATTGTTATGCACCATACTCGAAAAGGGAGGAATATTGGGAAAAGGTGAGAAAATAAGGTATATATCCTTATCGTTTCTCATCATTGGGGGGGATTTAAAATTGACCTTTGGGGCTGCTAAAATATGGGGAGATAAGGCCTGACATGATCATGAGGGTGATTTATTCTAAGGTTTATTTTCGAAAGAAGGACTTGTAGATATTGCTCAACCCCTATATATGCCTTCTTGGCGTAACAATAGGACTGAGCAGATGTTGTAGCAAACTTGGGAGATATAGAACGTGGGTAGACAAATTTCCATTGTCGTACCACTTTCCTATTATGTTGCAGCTCAATCCTTCCAGAGAGAGTGTTTTACCCTTTCAAATTTAATCATTCACGTTTATGTGAGCAAGGTTTTTGTGACATGGTCAGAGAAGTATGGAGTAACCTAGATCACTTGGAACAACAGTTAGGTATGAAGAGATTGATACTAAAATTAAGGTCTTTAAAGGATGTTGTCAACTTAGTTGGGAAAAAGATTGTAAAAGAGAACTTCAAAAAGAGTTGCGGGATGTGGAGGAGGGATGAAACAAATATTACTACACCTATAAGGCAAGATCTTATCCATCACATATCTAGAGCAAGGTACGTGAGTTGGAGAAGATTAGATCCCATTTTCTTTTATTGGAAGAGGAACGAATGAGATTAAAAAGCAGGGGAATATGGATCAATCTGGGAGATTGAAACACAAAGTTCTTTCATCACTGCTAACAACAGACGAGCTCAGAACCCCATATGGGAGATTAGGGGTCAAATGGACATATGGTAAGCTATCCAAAGGATATCAAAGTAGAACTTGCGAGACATTTCCATAATCTTTTCTTCAATCCTAGGAATTCATCTATTATGGATCAAATGAGTTATATTTAGCATTTACTTATATTTTTTTCACCTCGGGAGGGTTCTTTTGGATCATCATAGGTCACAATAGAGGAGGTCAAAAAGGTTTTAAAAGGGTTTGCAAAATCAAAGAGTCCTGGTCCAAATGATTGGACGATGGAACTCTTTCTATAATATTTTGATAATATTGGACAATATATCCTAAAAGCAGTGGAAAAATACAGGCTAAGACATAGGGTGTATGATGGCCTCAACTACACATATATAGCTTTAATTCCAAAAATACATAATCCGACCACATTCAATGAATTTAGACCTATATCTCTATGCAATCTGATATACAAGGTTATATAAAAAATCATAGCCAAAGGGCCCTTAAACCAGTGCTATCCAAATGCATCTCTAGAGAACAATTCGACTTCTTGGATAACAGAAAGATACATCATGTAGCAGGTGTCGCACAGGAAGTCCTACACAACATAAATAAGAGGGGGTTACAATCTATAGTACTCAAACTGGATTTGGTTAAAGCATATGATAGAGTGGACTAGGGATTCTTGAGGTACTGTAGATTGGTGTGGTTCCGTTTTCAACCAACTAGATTATGGCGTGTGTAGAATCTTCCAACCACTTTGTTTTGATTAATGGATCACCGACATATTCCTTTAGAGCTTCGAGAGGTGGGAGGCAGGGACGCCCATTATCTCCCCTTTTATTCCTACTTGTCATAGAAGGATTGAGAAGATTAATAGAGAGTTTCAGGGAAATGGAGGAGATAAATGGCTTTATGATATCAACTCTCATTAGAATTACTCATTTTATTATTCATGGATGATGTTATGATCTTCGGGAATGGATGCATTTCAAAATGGCGTATTTATAAAAAAAATTGGATATATTTTGCAATGCGTATGGTATGGTCATCAGTGAAGTTAAATCCTCCTTGATTTACCACATATTAAGCGAAGAGGACATCTCATGCTTAAAAATTTCATGGCTTATCAATTCTCCCTAGTGGAAGATGGTATCAAGTATTTGGGTTTCAGACTGAAACCGAACAACTATCAGTTTTGTGACTAGTTCTCGATAATTAAAATATTTGATGACCAAATTAGCCATTGGAGCTTGTGTGGAGCTTAAAGTGTCTCTCAAAAGGGGGATGAATCGTGCTGATAAATTCAGTTCGTACAAACCTCCTTGTCTATTGGATGCCCATTTGCAAGATCCTAAAGATCATTTTACATGCTATTAATAGTAGAATCTTTAACTTTATCTGGGCAGGATCACTAGATCAATCAAAGTTCTATCTTATCGGTTGGGATAGGCTAGCTAAACCTAAATAGATGGGTGGTTGGGGGATGAAAAACATTTACCTCTTCTCAAGAGCACTTAATGTGAAGAGCCTTTGGAGAGCTCTGTTTGTGGACAGTCTGTGGCATCACGTCATTTTGGAAAAATATTTCAAGAATTGTTATATCGAGCAATGGATCAAGTGTCCCAAGGAGTAGAATAAAGGTGTTTCATATGTGTGCAGGAATATATATTCATCATTCGACATCATGGGGAAATGGCTTTCCTGGATACTTAGTATAGGGGATAACATTGAAATTGGTATTGATCCCATTGTTGGAGGCCCCACCATGTTTAATCTATCAGTGGATATTGTAGATGGTTTACATTCAGCTAGCATCCACACTCTAGACCAAGTAACAGAGGCATTCCATAAAGATCATATATGTTCTCGATGGAGGGATGTCATATCTCTAAGAATACCCGAAGCATACATGATGGAATGGGATAATTATATCATAGGTCTCAACAAGGGGAAATTTCGTTAAGGAATGAGGAGGATAGACTCATATGGACATGGGATAAGGAGTCAGGGACTATTATAACAAAAGAGGCTTACTCTTCCCTGTGGGCATAATGTAATTATGAAAAAAATGGTTGTATACAGAGATTTGGTCCTTTAATGTTCCATTGGAATTAAAGATCTTCTTCTGGTTAGCCATTAACAATCGCATCTTGACACGGGATAACCTTTTGAAGAGGGGATTTTCTAGACCCGTTGTTTGCATCTTATGTAAAGTGGAAGATGAAAACGCCTCACACATTTTCATTACTTGTCCATATACTCGGGATGTGTGGGGGAACATTCTCAAAGATGGAAATTTGAGTGGTAATTGGGAGGATACTTCTCCGATATCATGTACGAAAATTGGAGGAAAAAGAGCAGAGCTTATATGGAGATCTTGGTTAGAGTTTTCTACGAGATTTGGATATCAAGGAATAGGATTATATTTGGAGGTCAACATACACAACCTATATGGATTAGCTGCAAGGTTCATGCTAGTCAGGGATCTTTAATAGGATCACCACAAGTGTCCAGACAGTTTAAATTACCTCTCTCCATTCATTTTTCTTGTTGTAAAGGATTTTTCAATGGTTCATCCCAAGATGCTTCCACAAGGGGTGAAGCGGGAGTATTCATTTGGTTGGGTGGTCAGACTCATTTCTCCTTGATGATGAACTATGGGCCTAAATCAGATACAAAATATGAACTGATTGCTCTATGTATTCTTCTTTTTTTTCCAAACAAAAAGATATATCTATCAATAGAGTCATGGGGGAATCGAAGGTCATCATTTACTAGGAAAAAGGTGAATCACAACTAAAGAACTCTCATTTATTGTTATGGAAAAGGAAAGTGGTGGAGTTTATTCATGCATTTATGGGTGTCCCCTTTGATCACATCTACAGGGAGTATAATTCATCGGCAAATACCATGTAAAAAAATTCTCTAAGCATATCTGAGGGCCCGATAATATATAAGAAATATATGGGATTTAGGATGACCGAACAAGGACATATACCTTTTTATCCTTGATTTTTATTACATTCAACAAGCACACTTTCGACACATCCTTTCATGGAATATGCTTGACATTTTTTCATCAGATATGTTGTTTAGTTTATTTTTATCAACTTATTATTGATGTATTTTCAGCATGTTGGTTTCATATATGCAAGGACTCATTTTTTTATATTGCAGGCAACGATTAATCAAGGCAGGCACTACTATGTTTCAATAATTTGTTGAACAATCAACATATTTTTGGGGTGCACACCATGTTTCCAAGAATGATCAGTCATATTTTTGGATATTTTTATATTCTGAGGCATATATTAGATCATAGTGTAACATACCTCAAAATTCAAATAATAATAAAAGAATTCTATAACCATTTATCTTCAGACATATTAATAAAATTCCTAACTATTATGAGAAAATACCAATAAAAGAAACCATCGCCATATTTAATGGTCAAATTCATCCCTCTACATTCATTCTTTGGCTTAGGGACCACTGTAACAATCGTTCTGCCATTGACAGATGCAACCAAAATAGTTATTTCCGCACTAAGATAACTTTTCAGCCTTCCACCTTCTGGGCAAAACTCGAAAATCGAAAAACCAACAATTGATAAATCCATTTGACCATTGTCCACCTTTCGCACTCAACATCTGCCTTTCACATCATTGATCTTTTTGGGAACAACCTTGACCATCGATCTTGCTTTGATGTGGAAATCGGATCTAGAAACTGCAAGTTTTGTTATCTAAATCCTTGAATTTCTGCGTTCCGCATTCCGCATCGGCTTTTTGCACTGTTCATCCTTGCAGAAACAACCTTGACCATCGATCTTGCTTTGATATAGAAATTAGATTTTGGAAACTTAACATTTTTCCTTGTCTTGTTTCTTGTTTCCTGCCTTCCACAACTTCTATAAATCGTTGATCTCTTATGTGGCTTTAATCCTGACCATTGATCTGCTTTATTTTGTGGATCATCGTTTAATTGTGTGAATCAACGTTTATCATTGTGAAATCAACTGGTTGTGGTTTGACTTGGGGTTTTTGTTTATTGTAAGTTAAACCGAATCTAGAGGTTAAATATGGATTCATACCGTGAATTAAGTTTTTTTACCCATGTACATAGATTGCATTCATAACATCAAAAAGATATAGATCTAAACCATAAACCAACATTATTAGATCAATCGACAATCCAAGTTCGAAATGTAGAAGTAAAGGAAGATTTACATAAATCCATTTATTCTGGAAAAACTTAGTAGAATATCTGATTAGTTACAACAATAGAGGATGTGAAAAAAATTGGAAAGTAAACGTTGCGAAGAAGATCAAGATCAACGGACGAGGTTGATCAAGGGAGTCAATCAGCGGATGTGAGTTATTTTGCTAGGTGAACTAGCATGATTGAAGAAAATCCTGAAGGGCGCGATACGTTATGAAATCCTCCCTATGCCCAATGAAGTCCACTGTCGATCTATATCTAACAGTCCTTTGGTCATTTCGCACGTGAACTGGCAAGGGAATTAAAAGCTAGAGACAAGAGCGAAATCATTTATGAAATAAGATCCACAACATATTTGAAATCCGATGTTGGTTGAACGCCCGTGGGACCATTGGTCGGGTGAGGTTAATTTAGCAGATCTACCAAGTTTAGAACCAGACTAAAATCTAGTGACAAACAATCTAAAGTTTGTTACAAAGGAGCATGGCAATTAGATTCAGACAACAAAAAATTAAGGTTTTCTCATCAACAACAATGAAAATCACAGATCGGCACCAGAACCAACATTATCATTTCAATCAACATTCTACAATCAAGAAACATAATTAATGAAGATTAAGCAACATTGATACAGAGTGGAAAACACCAATAAAAGTAGGAACAAGGTTTGAAACACAGGATTCCATTCGTATATACAGACTCATCAATTCTAAATCAATCAAGTATTTATTCTGAAACCATTAACGGATTTACAATAGTCAGAACTAAGTAATTTTACTCAGATCAAAATATTGATTGCTACAGTAATAACATTGTACAGATTAAATAAACTTCAGAGAAACACAGATATTTGTTCTACATAAAATGCATACATAATACGGCTTGGAAGTATAATTGCAATTAAACATTTTACAAATACATCCTACTATAATAGAATCATTCACAAGAAACAGAGTAGGAACTTGGCACCAACGCTGGGAAAACAAAAGTGGAGAAGCTATTCCTCCCAACCAACTCCCAGAGCAGCCAAATTACTTGCTCAAGAACCCCCGAGCCTGTTCGCTGAACCACAAGAGAAAAATATATTAATTCCCCATCTCTTGCATTATACAGATGTTAATCATTGTCCAATGCTAGCCTCCTGTTTCTCATGGACATACTATTGGATAGTAGTTTTTCCTAGGACTTGGTCATTTATGAGCCTCCTGCTCTTTAGCAACTCAACTAGGTGTGCATACCTGATTTTTGGGGATGATGCCTCCTGCATCTTGAGTTCTCACTCAGTGGTATTTTCCATTTGTCATTTTCCTCTTGTGGGTCAGCAAACACTCTTTCAACAGCTATATCCACTTTTGTTCCCCTTCAGCATAATTTATTAAATAGGGAATGTTTTATTACAAAAAGTGTTTTATTCTTAACCTTCATGTCAAGGAATATTAAAATAATAATCAAAGTATTTTCCAACATAATTAATAATTATCAATTTAGGGGGTATTACACATAGTTACTAGCAACAACTAGATTATGGTTGGTTTTAGCTTTGGACTAATCAAACAGTTTTTTGGTCTTATATTTGACCAGCATATGATGTATGTTACTTATCTGTTGACTTGCAACGATTATATTCTTACGGTGTTTTTAATCATGCTGTGGCTATGTCATTTTTTATTTTGGTCCACCCAGACATATATTTTAATATAAATATAGCCTTTTTCCATGTTAAAAAAAACTATAAGTAAGAAGGTGCACTAGTGTTACAAATAAGAAGATGGATCATTGATAACGAGTGGACATGTTCTAGGAATATAAACAATTAATCCTTTTTACTTTTATACATTGTGATGTCTTCATTTATTTGGGTCTCCTTAATGCTCTAGTGCATCAAAATGCGGGATGCAAGTAAATTCTTTTATCAAACTAGCATACCCCCGAAGTGGGGGAAATGAAACGCCAAAGAGAAATTTCATGTTATAAAATGAGAGAAAGTTGCATGTATGTGGATAATATAATTTTATGTGTTGAAAGCAAGTCTAGAGAAGCTATGGTAGGCATAGTAATCGATGAAATTGAAAGGATAACTTGTTTGCAAGTATTAATAAGAAATAAATAGAAACCCATGTAATCGATAGCAAGTCAAATAAACTGTACATTAATTTGTCATACGATTAGGTATACATACGTGAATACAACAATAAAAGGCTAGGTAGTGATCAAGTTTGACTCTAATTATATTGTCAATCAACATTGGTATTTTCATTGGTAGGGGGAGTGCAGAGATTGAGGGTTGCAATTTTAAGTGTGAAAGGGACATAGAATGAAGGTGTTCCTCTTTCTTTTTCTGAAGTGTCGCATATATGAAGTGTCATTCATGTTTGCATAGCGATCAAAGGAGAACGATGATGCAATTCGGGTTCCTTATAATGTTGTACTGTGTGACATTGCCTTGAAGGTCAAACCTTGACGTTCAATGTTACCAATGTCAATGGTTGACCTTGTTAAGGTTAATCCTTGGGATTCATGGATAGTCAATGCCCAAGCCATCTTGATATTTACACATGATCAAGAAAAGCAAGTTTATGGATTTTTCATAGTCCTTGATGATCAAGGTCTTTGTTCATGCATTTCATGACAATCTGAGGTACAACGTGGACGCCTTCAACCAAAATAAGAGCACGGGGAAGCATCCATTGGGTTTATAAGGGTTTCATTGGAAAAAAAATAAGTGTCCATTGGATTTCCTTTTACTTCTTGAACCACAAATATGGGGAAGCATCCATTGGGTTTCCCTATAAGGTTTTCATTGGAAAAAAAGAAGTACAATTAAATATGTTTAAGTATGGTCAAAATCATTAAATTTATATATTGAATTGGTCATTGGAAAATTCCAAACACTAGTAGTGAGATTTACATATGATCAAGTAAATCAAGTTTATGAATTTTTCATAGTCCTTAATTATCGAGGTCTTTGTTCATACATTTCATGACAATATGAGGTACAATGTGAACAACTTGAACCACAATAGAACGTGAGTGTTCACATTTGTGTTTTGAGCTCATACTTCATTTAATATTTGGATTCTTATTGAGGATAGATAATTTAGGTAGCAAAATTTTTGTAACTTTCAATCCCAAAGTTGTTTATCCAGACTTATAATGACTTAAGGGTACAATGAAATTGTGAATATCAAATTTTCTATTTCAAGCCTATACTCAGTTAAAAATCAAACATCAATATAGCATGTGATTTGTAAAGGTCTTTATCCCATCCTCGTATATATGGCATGGGCCTTCTAAACCGCATTGACAATGTAAGTGTAGACATATGTTTTATTTAGATAGTTGAGAATTAAAAGCTCATGATTGAAGGAACATAGATTTTTCCTAAATCTAACTTTTATGAATATGTAACATGGAGCAACTAAGCTACAAAGTTATTGTGAATTAAGGACTCACAATTAAAATCTCGTGATTGAAGAACCATAGATTTTACCTAAATATTTTAAAATCTAAACTTTTAAGAAGATGTAACATGGACCCACTAACCTACAAAGGTAATGTGAATTAAAGACTCACATGTGATCATGGTTTCAACTTAGCCTTTTAATGGTTGAAGTTATTTTCGCACGCCGCTTTATATAATGATGTAGCACTACACCTAAAGAGAAGTTAAAAAAACCAATCTATAGGTAAATAATTTGGTCCTAAAGAGAAGTTAAAAAAACCAATCTATAGGTAAATAATTTGGTCATTTGGTTCTTTGTGTGGAAGACGTTCAAAGGAGTATTTTAATTTAATAATAAAATAACAGCGACAGATAGAAACAAAAGTCGGCCCGGCTGGTTAGTTAGTAACCTTTTCTCATCGTTATGTCTGCCCGCGTCGACATTTCTCTCCTTTGAATTTTAATTATCCATTGTTGATTTTCAATGGCCCCCTGTGATTCGAGTAGAAAAGAGGATAGGGATGAGGAGGTAAACAAATGGTGTATTTTGAGCTTCAAGACCGTGAAATATTTGAGGGAGGTAGGCATGAAGGAACATCCTAGTAGGTTTATTTTTCACTAGGACAAGCGTCATAATTCAATAATAAGCACTCAAATACATATGATCACTATGAAAACTAAGATAAACAGTTTTATGTGAGCCATATGTAAGAAAATTTGTTTTAGATAAGCAAAATCGTGGAGTTTTATGATGACATTACTAATAACTATAAGTAAATAATAATTATTCTTCAACGTCTTCAACTGAAAGAAAAAGGCAAGAGTGCTACTAAAATATATCTCACTACTTTGATGGCATTTGATCAGACTACAAGTTTTCTGGGTATCCACGTGGCACCGACATTTGCAATTAATTATAAATGTGATACTTGGTGCGAAAGTAGCGATGCATCCACAAAACTCACATTATTGGACATATTTAAAAGCAATTTTAGTGAAAAACTAAAGGATTAATAATGAAAAAATAAATTTGTCACTGATTGGGTACGACCAACAGAACACAGAAGCAGTGGAAACACAAATTTCAACAAAACATACATTGAACAATGCAATCAAAAGAGTCCAATATTTACAATTACAATGTTTATAAATGATTCAGCCTGTGTATATGAAAAAGTTCTGGAATCCACTGCACATCCTTTACACGTGTCATTATAATAGGGATTTAGACTCCTTCAATTTTTTAAAGACCAGCTGCACGACATCATTAATTTTGCCGCAACCATTCACCAGCTGGTTAGCATTTATTTCTGGAGTTTGACATTTGTTATGGTGTTTTGTGATGGAATTTGATTACAGCAACTAAAAGGATATGTTGTTTGATCTCGTGCTTAAGTATTGTAGAGATTGGTCTCTGTGTGGATACATTTTAATCTTATGTTCATGTATTTAAGCTTTGTACTGATGGAGATTTATATGATTAGATATATAGGCCATTGGATTTGATCTCCATGTCTGATTTCTTTTTTTGTGGGGTTATTTTAGTTTTTTTTAATGTATGGGTTTTGGTACTGTATTTTGTACTGTATTTGAGGGTTTGATTTTTTGTAAAAAATTAAATGTTATGGTGTTTTGATTTGCAACTTTCCTATCATAATATATGTTTATGTAGATGAAAATGTTCAAGGTTTTGAATAATATATTTCATCCTTGAGCGACTGGATTTTTTTACACAGGAAGACAATTTTCTCTCGGGATTTAATTAGATGTTGGAAGACAATTTTATCTGGGGTAACTCTGAAGCATTGGAATATTGCATGATATTTTTTTGGTGCTATTTTACTAAGCTTTGTTGTGTGACTATTATTCTTCCAAAGCTATACAATCAGGATACAAAAGTCATTGGATTTAATCTTGTGTCTGTACTGTTTTTTTTTTTGGAAAATGGGCATGGGTTTTGTTTATGTGTTTTGCCCTGGATTTGAGGGGATTAAATTTTGTTTGCACATTTTGATGTTATGTTGATTTGATATAAGTCTATGCAAATAAAAAATATTCAATTTTTTAACAATATTTCATTGTTGGGCAAGCAAATTTTCAATGGTGGAGGAAAACATTCTCTTGGGTTATTATATTTGTGTTTATGAATTAGATGTATCTCCCAATATTCAATTATTATTTAAATATTTTGACTTCTTTCTAACTTGGCTTTGTTGTGTCAATTTGAATTTTCTAGAGTTATACAAGTAGGTCGTTATAAATGAGAAAAGATTACTCTGGGTACACAATATGCCGAAGAAATGAAGAAGGGTTTGTTCAATGTGATGCACTATCTTATGCCAAAGAAACAAATTATTTCCCTGCATTCTGGTTGCAATATGGGAAAGGAGGAGGTTGTCTCCTTGTTTTTTGGATTATCAGGTAATGTGAATAAAACACGAGAGCTGCAAATCTCGTGGGATTCACAATGTGTTTTTTTGGGCCTAAGGGCTAATATATTCATCCTAATTTCACTCGCCCTGTCAACGGACCATAATAGGTTTCTGATCGGAAATGACAAAGGCAAATTCCAAATGCATATATCTCTCCATGGAAAAGGATCCTGACATCTGGAACGCCATAAAGTTCGTCACTGGTATAATATAACAAGATATGTGTTTACATTAACTAATCGCAGCACAAAGATACCATGTGTGGGCGGATATTATGGCAGGAACTTTTACAACTTATTAAGTGCATTGGGTGGAGACTATCGCAAGAAATTTTACCACATATCAATTGCATTCATTATGACATCAACTACCACTAACACAGAGACAGGCGACGGGTTCTTATAGGCTAATGACAGACGACAAAAGTCGAGAGAAGAACATCCCCTTAAGAAACGCCTTCGGCGTAATTATGAATAACAATGCATCAATTAATATACCATCAAAGTGCAGGTATTTATTCCATAAATAATAATGTACCACCTTCTTGAAAAGGTGCATTGTTTGACAGTAGGTGTATCATTTAAGAGATGAATGTGTGGCTAGTAGTAAAGAAATAAAGAAAGGGGATTTTGTTAGAGAAGGAAGGTGCAATTTTTTATTCAATTAAAAAATTATATGTTTTTTAAATTTGATTTGAATCAATGAAAAATAGGGACTTGACAAATCAGAACATCTCTAAGGTAGAGATGAAAATGAGTTCCAAATGTCAAGTGTTTCTCAATTAATATTGGAAAACCATTCTTAAAAGTTGCTTTGGGAACCTACAACCAAACATATTGTAGAAAAAAAAGAATTGGAGAACTACTAACAAAAATCCCAATACCGCCCACTGGGGTTAGAGCAATTGGTAATGAGTAATTGAGATGAGAAGTTATAAATGGAAGGTCATGAGTTCAAATCCCCCATGGGTACTTACTTACAAAAACAAAAAACAAAAAAAAAACCGATACCATAATTACAAAAAAAAGAATGAAGATAAAAATAAGGGTCATGCCAAGTGCTTAACCAAGAAAATTCACCATCCCTTCACTGATCAGACTCCCCTCAATATACTCCTCAAAAAATAAAAGGCGTTTGTATCAAGATAATGAATTTGGAAAGAGCATCTACTATGCCATTAAACTCCCTATGGATGTCATCAATCTAAAGATACTCAAACCAAGACTGGATCTTAGAAATTCTAGAGCGTGAGTGGTCTAAGGAGAGAAAATGTAGCTTGAAAGTGCCCTTCGACCACTTGGCAATAGCCATTGAATCACTGAAATCCTGTAAAGCAATAATCCCATTGATCCAAGCAAACTAAAGGAAGAACCATAAGGCTAGAATTTTTATTTAGTATTGGTAGCCTTACCACAACCCAGTTTAATTTGACATAGATGGTCCTCATTGATCTTGATCAGAAAACCACAACCCCCTAAGCCACCTTGAACAACCCCATAAAAAAAACCAGTAGCTTTCCCATATGAGAGAAATGGACTAGCGAGAAATCTTATTTTCTTTTAGCACCTGCTTAAAGAAGTAGTATTTATACATTCCTAGACTCTTGATAACACATATATGAATATTAGGAAAACCACATTGAAATATAACCCTATTCCTCATAATCCAAAACTGCCAGCAAACAAAAATCGACAGGAACCTGTGGAGTTTAACCTACTTGTACCAAGCTAAGAATTTTTCCTTAAAAAATCAGAGCCCCATGCCCCAGCCTCCTAGAGAAGTTGAAGGACTTCCAACCAAACAAGCTTACTGAAAAGACAAAGGAAAAATAATTGTTCGATGGACTTCTTATCTTATTTGCACATATGACAAAAACTAGGACCGATTCATCCCCTTTTCAGTAGATTGTCCCAAGAGAGCATGTAGTTTTCCAAACATATCCAAAAGACGCATTTTAGTTTTGGAGAGATGCTCCACTTCCAGATGAAAGAGTGCCACCATTTCATGATTAGAAGGCCCTGGGACTGGGAAATGACTAAATATGCATTTATGGAAGACAACTAATCGTTGGATAAGTTCCAATCCCAAACAAGAAAGTCTTCTACTATGGACAACCTTACACCTCCTCTAATTAGAAGACTGATATAATTGGACCAATCTGCAGCCAAGTGCCCCTGGAATCCCAAGTCCTCAGCGTTCAACCAGTATGAACCATTGAAAGTTGACCAACCTTGCCTTGAGATATGGTCTAGAGTATACAGGCCAATTTGAGCTAAGAACTCTAAAATATTATTGGTGAGAACAAAATTCCCTCTATATCCAACAAAAGGGCAAAGCCAATGTGTAGATTAGAACCATTACCAATCTTCCATGCGATTTTTTCATTTATCCAAGGAAAAACCTTAAGAACCATTCCAAAAAAATGAGACGCGCCTAGTACATTTTTGGGCTATTCTGAACCAAGTGGAAATCGACACCCCCTTCAAGTATTTAGCCCTAATGACCTCATGCCACAACCCATTTCCACATAAAGCTCTCGAACAATTTTTCATAATAAGTGCCATATTGAACCAACTGAATTTTTTGATGTCCCATCCCCCCAATTCTTTCGATTGAGAGACTATGTCCCAATTAACCAAGTGATACTTTTTTCCCTTGGTAGTCCCTGACCAAATAAAAATGAAGATATTTTGTCGTAACGCCCTCAACATTGATTGAGGCAGAAGGGCCATAGAGAACCAATATACCGAAATAGCCACTAGGACAAATCTAATTAGAGTCAATCTCCCTCCAAGTGAAAGGAATCTATAGGACCAATTGCTTATTCTTTTTTGAACTTTTTTAATCAACCAACCTAGTCTTTGGACAATTAGTTATTAGGCTTGAGCAGAAAGCCTATAAATTTAAGTCCATTATCCAACTCCTGCATCCTAAATGGAAATATACAAGCCGACTGGGTACATAATTCCGCTATACGTGCTCCTTTATAAAAAACAGATTTGTCTTAGCTAATTTCCATTCCAGAGGCTGCACAAAAGACCGAAATTATCTCATAAAACTTGTTCCATACCTCAAGATCCCCTTCACCAAATAACATGGCATCATCCACAAAAATCAAATAAGTAATATGAGAAGGGTGCATTTCTTTGATGGTAGGTACATCATTTATGACATAAATGTGTGGTTAGTAGTAAAGAAAGGGGATTTTGTTACAGGAGGAAGGTGCATTTGTTTGATAGTAAGTGTATTATTTATGACATAAATGTGTAGCTAGTAATAAAGAAAGAAAAGGGATTTTGCTAGGGGAGGAGGGTGAGAAGTAAAATAAAGGGGTTCTAAGAGAACCAAATGAACAAATGTATTAGGTTAAACGATTGAGAAACGAATGGGGGTTAAGCACTTATGTAAAATGGAAACAAAGATCATGGTCACATTAATTTTTGGCTTTAGATCTTGTTAATGTAAACCGTGCACTTTAATCAATGGACTTTTCCATTTGGGTGTACTGTTCACAATACACTATATAAAAGTATGGGTTGGTTACACATACAACCCCTTTTGTGCATTGGTTTCCTATATAATAATTTTTCTATCAATACCTCTCTAGTGCATGTGTGTTACAATGTGTTTCTCTAAGAAGTACAATGATGCATCGATAATAAATTGGTGTACCAAAACATTTTTTGCAAAAATCCCAAGGTACATGCTATCTCCACTACTTTCAATAGAGCCCATGTTAAAACAACTTCTCAAATGTTAAACTTTGAATATCACCTTTACAAAATGTGTATAAGTATGTAACTTTTAATAAGCTAGTAATGAATATATAGGAAAGGAGTTCTACTCATTCTATGTTTTAGATTTTCTTGGTATTTTGACTATGAATCTTCCATGAAATAATGTTTTTATTTTTATTTTTTTATTAGAAAAATAAACTTAACACTCTTAAAAAACCCTTTTAACATTGGGATTCTATAATTCTAAGAACATATATATATACAATTTTAACTATTTCAATCAGATTCTAATAAACAAAAATAAAAAATACCTTCCACACCATAGGAACATTTATTATAATTCTAATACAATTTTAACTATTTCAATCAGATTCTAATAAACAAAAACAGAAAACACCTTCCACAACATAGGAACATTTATTATAATTCTAAGAACATATATATACAATTTTAACTATTTCAATCAGATTCTAATAAACAAAAACAGAAAACACCTTCCACAACATAGGAACATTTATAGAAAAATAGATATGGGAAATAACGAGCCAAACATAGAAAACAACTTCCACAACATAGGAACATTTATAGAAAAATGGATATGGGAAATAACGAGCCAAACATAGAAAACAACTTCCACAACATAGGAACATTTATAGAAAAATGGATATGGGAAATAACGAGCAAGTGAAAGTTTCAACAATGGCCATGACATCAGTACAATATGGACTTAGTTGACCTAAGTATAATACACAAAGTTTGGGTAATCAGGTCGCACGCACATGGATCTAGAATAGCACATGGGTTGAGAATGAGGAGACAAACTATTAGAGTTTGAACAATTCCAAGCTTGAAGAAGTTAATGGTTACCAAGCAACTTGACATGAGCTTGGACTTTTACAAAACCATGGCTGCGGGGAAGGAACGAAATGGGAATCAATGTACGTCATAATCATAAGATAATAACAATGAGAGGATTGTGGGACAAAAAGGCCAAAACTATAACCAGTATTATAGAATAAAGGCATATTAACTTGTATTTATATATAAAGGTATGAGGCATACCTTTATCCCACTTTCAAAAAAAAATCTCCAAACTCAAGCAAAATAAAAATACTTAAATACACCTACTACACGCACACACGCTTAAAAAACTAAGCTAAAAAGAACTCACCTACTCGCACGTGCGCGATCTTTTAAAAGAAGAGCCATTTCGCCGAATATTGAACGCCGTCGACCTTGAAAAAAGCAAAAAAAGTGAGTAATAGATGCTTGTGGAGAATTTAAGTCGAAACTCTGAAACCAAAACGCTATTGATATATGTAACGTTTGCAGGTAATTTGTAGCAAAAATACCGTTCCAGGGCTTCCTATCATATTAGTATGCCCCGATTTTCTGTAACTGTTGAGAAAGCAATGGGGGTTTATAGGACAAAAATGAAGATGGAAACTAGCCTACTGCTGCAACTATTGTTGTTGAATTGGGCGGTGGCTGTTAATGCAGAATGTCCGTTCAATCTTGATTATGTCCGTCAATTGCCGTGGGACAAATCTACCTGTGAATCAGCGACTAATGAAGCCAATTGCTGCCAGACATTGCGGAGCTTGCTTGGCGTAAGATTTGCTCAGTATTTGAAAGATTCATCTGTCTTCGAGTTTCCGAATAATGCCTCTGCCGTCTCCTGTTTTCAAACATTTCAAGAACAGCTGGATTTTCTGGGTCTCTCAGCAGACTTGGTGGCTAACTGTTTCAATAACGCGACCGAGTTTATTTCCAGCCCACAGCTTTGCGTCGGCATACAGACCAAGCAGGACTGGATTCGCAGAGTGAAGAATACTTCCCTGGACTCGACCTGCAAAGGCGACCTTTCAAATCTGGGCACCTGTCTGGAATGTAAGCAGAGTGGAGACCTTGTTACCAACATACTGGCAAACATGGACAAAAAATTGACAAGCGAGGAAAGTTTGAAATGCTTCTATTTCACTTGTCTGTATGCTGCGGGAGTTGTTAACGAGTTCGGCCCCAAGAACAGAAATACTGCTGAGTGTATCCTCCGCTTACCCTTCGCTCAAATCGCGTCGGGTCGCCCAGTTTTGATGTACACTTTCATTGGTATTGCGGTGGCCCTCGTTCTCATCTGTGCTCTAGGGCTTTCCTACTGTCTGTTGGTAAAAAGGATCGATCCTAGGGCTGTGCACAGGCGATTCGTGAGGCGGTCCGAGAAACTTCTAAAGGCAGCCGTGAAACCCAACACAGGCGCAGTTTGGTTCGACATTCGATTGATGAGGGACGCCACTGATAATTTCAGCGAGGCCAATCTCATCGGCCGAGGGGGTTTTGCCACTGTGTACAGGGGAACGCTCCCAGATGCTCGGCAGATAGCTGTGAAGAGAATCACAAACTGCACGGCCGAAGGGGATTCCGAATTCCTGAACGAAGTGCAAATCATCAACAGCATTAGGCAACGGAATTTGGTCGTATTGAGGGGCTGTTGCGTGGCTAGCGACGAGAGGGAAGGGCAGCAGCGGTTTCTGATATATGATTACATGCCCAATGGAAGTCTCCATGAGCATCTGTTTGGAGAAAAGTCCAAGGCCAGAGCTTTGAGCTGGCTGCAGCGGAAGAACATTGTGCTGGGGACTGCCAAAGGGCTAGCTTATCTACACGACGGCATCAAGCCCGCAATTTATCACAGAGACATCAAATCCACTAACATTCTGCTGGATGACGAAATGAATGCCCTCGTCGCCGATTTTGGTCTGGCAAGAATCATGACTAAAGAAGAAGGGCCGGAATCAGATCTGATGACGAAGATTGCAGGGACGCACGGCTACTTGGCTCCCGAATACGCTCTCTACGGTCAACTTACAGACAAAAGCGATGTATATAGCTTTGGGGTTCTGCTGTTGGAGATCATGAGCGGCAGACAGGCTCTGGACACCACTGCCGACTCGGCCTCCCATTATCTCATAGGGGATTGGGCATGGGCGCTGGTGAAAAAAGGCAGGACCAGTGAAATAGTAGACAAGAGAATCCGTCAGAGCGGCACGGAGAACGTGATGGAAAGATTTGTTTTGGTAGGTATTTTATGCTCGCATGTTATGGTGGCATTCAGACCTCGTATGGTAGAAGCCGTGAAGATGCTGGAGGGATTGGCTGAGATTCCTGAAATCCCAGAGAGGCCTTTGCCGTTTATGCTTCAGGGTCTATCTGTTACAGACAAAGGCGGTTCCTTGGATTTAGTTTGAGCAGATCTGTCTATGCGATTTGCTTTCCTGCCATTAGATCTATCTATTCTATCAAAATGGAAATTGATGGCGAGGAACCAGATTTGAACTGCGAGGAGAACTGGTTGCACGAGTATTTTCAGGTTTCTTTCTATAAACTGAGCTATCCCAGCCCAGCCCTGTGGATCATCCTGGTACAGGGTTTTAACTTGTATCAACCAAAATTAAAGGAAAAAAAACTGGGGGCCCGCTGGGATTGAGTCGATCACAGACAATTTAGTGGAGTGTTTGAATTGTGACAATCTGCTAATGTCCACGAAATCAGATTAGTTTTCTGTGCAGCAGTGTCGTATGTCATATATGGTGATGTTAAATTTGACAGGCAGCCTCATTATTGTAAATTATTGAATTTGAATGTGGAAGATGGATAAAACGATCGGATGTCAAATATGCAGAGTATTGCCATTAAAAAGGGTACTGGACTTGCAATTCTGGATCAATTGTGGGAATGTCAACATTGTAGCTAACCATCTTTATGCCATGCGACGTGCTTATGGATTCCGTTAAGCCATAGGACTTGAAATTTGAATTTGATAAAGGGCCGGGGTTGAAATTTGAACTGCATAAAGAGAGGGGCTTTATTTGAAATTGTATCCAGAGATAATGTGCTTGAATTTCGGAAAATATTTTGTTTTGCATAAACTATTATGCATACAAAGAGGTTTTATTACTGTAAGCCATTATGCATATAACTAGTTGCAACCTCTTTGTGATTGCTGGTTTGGTTGAAAAGTGGTTGCTCAATGTTTGAGTGGAAGTAAAACTTATGTTAATGGTTTTTGGTTTTTGGTTTTTGGTTTGGTTGAAAAGTGGTTGCTCAATGTTTGAGTGGAAGTAAAACTTATGTTAATGGCTTTTGGTTGTTTCAAAGAAGGCTATTTTACAATTTAAAAAGGGAGATGTGTAATGTCTTTTTTTAGTTAAGAGTTGATATGTGTTTTTTTATAGAAAATAATAAAATATTATAAAAAATAATATGTTGTATTAATTTAGATTTAAACTAGTTAGAATTTTAGTTGATTTATATGATTTAGATTAATAAATAAAATTAGTTAAATTAGTTAAATTAAAACAATAAACATTGCATTATACTTTTTTTCAATATTTCCACACTAAAAAGAGGTTTGCAACTAGAGAGATTTGATCTCTCTCAACATTTAGTAGATCCCTTTAAGATGGATCTATGTTGGTCATAGCATTGATATGCCATTGCAACATGGAATTTCTAAGTATGGTGGGATTTTCGAAGCTTGATAGATGGAAAATTTCTCCCAATCTAAAGATTCATGTTAGGGGATGAAGATATAAAGCAAGGATTAAAAAGGGGTTTGTGACTTGTGTCCATCTTGGATTCTTGCTTCTTGTTATTAGATGGACCTTTTCCCATCACACAAAAGGACAAATCTTCATGTTGGTTGTCCAAAACATTGAGTAAATAATATCCAGTAGGTTAAGAATATATTTTTCATTTTTTGTATTTTTGTAGTTTGATTTTTGTTAGGTTCCTACCATTTTTTGTATTTTTGTAGTTTGTCTTTTGTTATGTTCCTGCCATAGACAAACAACAATCGCGAGGTTGCTTTATCTCGAGGCAAAGATTTGTTGGTCGTGGAGCCTAATCTTCCAGATTTAGAGATGTTATTGTTTAGTTATGTTTTTACCCCACTTTTACTGTACAATTGTCCCAGCAAGGGGGTGTGGGGGCCAGCGGACCCTTGGTGAGGGTTCAGGGACAAAAGCCCCCGAAAGAATTTTTTGGGATGTTTGTTGGCCAACAGTTTGTGGTACCATGGTATTGGGTGACTCGTGGTATTTTCCCATGGTAATTCCCCTATAAAAGGAAAGCATTGCAATACGGTTGTGTATTGTATTGTAGCATTGTAAAACAATCTCTGTGATTGTGTGAAAAAGAGTGTGAGAGAGTGAAGAGGAAGTGTAGCGAGGTTGCTGCAGGTTGTATCCCTTCATTTTGCTAGATAGGATAATAATAAAGGATTGCCAATTTCTGTGTGGACATAGTCCATCTTGGGTGAACCACGTTATATCTGTCTTTATTGTAATGTGTTTTAATATTTGCATCTTGTTTATTGTTTATTATTATTGCTCTGTGATCCTGTTTTTCTAACAAGATTTTATTTTTTTTTAAACTTATGTTAGACTATGGTGAGCTACTCCTCTATGTAGTATTTATTACAACCTTTTGAAAAGCGTTGAATTTTCTAGCATCTTGGTCGTGGGGGAGATGACATCTACCTTTGGATTTGTGCCGCAGGATGCAACAACATTGTTGTGTCATCCTGGGGTTTATTGCAGGTGTTGGTTTGTACATTGTTTAAATGTTGGTTGCAATATTCTTGTTGAAGTATAGGTCCCGTTTGGGGGCGAGTTACAAGAGATGGAATGCGTTAATGTGAGATTTATTGTTATCCTTTTGGTTGGAATGTCCTCAAAGGTGGAGGGGGATGGGTTTTTGGATGGCATTTGCTATTGTCCGCGGTTGAGTTTCATGCTTGTTTTTCCCTGTTGCAACATTTTCTGGTTTTGTGTTGTGGCAAGGTATTGACATTTTGGCGCTTCTATCGTTTTTCCTTGGTGGTTGGCATAGTGGCCTTTTATTCTGGTGCTCACATTTTGGCCTAATGGTTGGCATTGTGGCTCTGCCTTTATATTTGGTTCTTTAGTTTCATTTCTTTTGGTTGGGTTGTTGTGGTCTGGTGTTGAGAGTTGATATCATATCGTCATGCCTGTTGTTCTTCTAAAATAGATTTTGATCCTGCAATGATGCTTTGTGTTGTAGTCGTGGCTTGTGGTTTGGCTCTCTGGTGGAAATCGTGGTTTGGTTCCTTGACGAAAATTGTGGTTTGGTTATGTGGCAAAAATTGCAGCAGTGCTTGGATCTCTAGCAAAAATTGCAGAGGCTTGGTTCTCTTGCGAAAATTGTTGTTGTTATATTTGCGAGAGCTTTGGCGACGAGATGGTTTATCAAATATGTCGATATTTTGATGTGGCTTGTGTTTTTGTTTGTCAGATATGCAAATATTTATTTTAATTGTTTTGTAGATTCTAGTGGATCAATTTGTTTAGGCACTTTTGTGCTTTTCGAATGGTTGCAAATTGGAAAACTAAGTCATGGTTGCTAGAAAAAAGTAGGTTGTTACTTGTTTGATTGCTAGTATTGTCGAGAGGTATAGGTTTGTGGCGAGCTCCTTTCATAGTTTATAGTTTGTCTAGGTTTGCTTGGTTTGTGAACCTAGAAGAATTGGTTTGTGAACCTTGGATTAGATTTTGTACATCCCTTTGAGTGCCCATTGCTTTGATTTTGTCAATTCAATTTGTGATTATTGTTTAGGTATAGCTTCATTTACAGTGGGGGTTAACGCTTTCTACTTGGTGCGGTATCTTGGGGTACAAATGAACAAAACAAAGGATGACATCGATGACAGCTTGTTTTATCAATTATGATAACCTTTGGATTGAAGGGAAGAGTTAACAATCTTACCACTACACACTTGGGTAAATGTTTCCTTTGGTTCTTATGCTTAGTTATTGTGTTTAATTGAAGCATTTGTGTTGTCGTGACTTGGGTTCTGTTTCATGATAATATATTGCTTTTTCCGTTCATTTCCACAAATATGCTCGACACGAAGTTTTGGATACTATGGAAAATAGTCCCATAGCGTATGTGTATCTTCTGTTATTTTTTTCCATGGGTTGGAGCTAACAACGAAGTAGACTTGTTGCTGCGTGAAATTACGAAGTTGGTATACATTTTTTTTTGACAATTTCGTGAATTTTGAATGTAATTTTCAATTTCTCATCCAAGAAAATAGTCAAACCATTTTCTCGTCCAAGAGTTTTTAAAAATTTTGCCTACGAGTTTAAAAGTTTATCATCCGAGAGTTTGGTCGGGTATACATTGTGTTAATAATTTTATCATCTGAGAGTTTAATATTTTCTCGCCTGAGAGTTTTCTCAAACCCGCTAAACAAACTCTCAGACAAGAAATAAGATTCCTTTTTAAACTCTTGTTTGAGAGATTATTTTATATATAAGCCAAAAATTGACTTTCCTCACCATATTATTGTCTTTGTTGGGCCACACCCGACAGACAACATCCACGAGAGAAAATCCACTGGTAATGAATGTTTCCCGCAAAAACGACTGCACTAGGGATGTAATATGCCACACACAGTACTAGAAACAGGATCAACTGTGAAACATCGTTCCACTAACCCACAATATCACCTATGAAACGTCATTGCACTGGTCGAAAAGATCATCCACATGCCTTCGTCTTCATTGTCTTTAACAGGATTGTGGTCATTTCTTCACCAACGCTCAACATCACTGGGTATGTAACCCTTTCTTGAAGTAACCATTCTTTCACCAACTCTTAGCGACACTGGGTTTGTAATCCTTTCAGCAAAATTTAACATAAATTTCTTTATTCTTTCCTAGAAAACACCATTTCATAGTGCCATGGTCAAACAAACAAAAATAAAAATAAAAATTGTGATAATACAAATTCATGCTTTATGAATAACCATTATCACATAAATCTCTCTCCATCTTAGCATACCGGGATCAAATCCAAACCACTTCGCCAAGATAAGAAGCCTCTAATCCAAGACAAACAGATGAGGGTCTATTTAGACGGTCAAGATATGGCTACTATGATCTTCTAGGTTTCTAGGTCAATATATAGTAATAACGTAGCATTTACTGGTAATTTATGAATTACAATTATCGCAGAAAATTGAAACTTCTATTGAAAATAACTAGGTAGAAGATATTAATTTAATATAGTAAAATAATAAAAAGACCAATGGAAGTTCAATGTTTGACACTCATTCAGACCCCATGCTTAGAGAGCCACAACATTCCATATTTTGTTTTATAATCCTTCTTGATGGAAGTGCTTGGTCTGGTTTGAGGAACCCTCACCAGTGGGAACTGAAGTCATATCTACCTTTGTTGAATCCATCATCTATAACAAACCCTAATAAAAAAAATCCCTGGTAGGCACCAGTGGCAACACCAGATGATTTCAGAAATTTCTTTTGTTCACCAATATCAAAGATATTGTGAAACAATACCCCTTGACTAAATAAAGTGCATAAACTCCTCCATGCTAAGCTAGTATGGTGAAATTCTAATACATATGGGAGAGGGTATGTTGCTTCTCATGGTACTGATGGGTGAGGGATGGGATGGATAGTAATTAAAGCTAAGAACATATGGATCTATTATCCTAGTCACCCTTTTAAGTCATTTCCTATGTAAATGTTTGGTAGATCTGAGTGGTTCCATATTAGAGGTCTAGAGACCAGTTTTCCTTGGACCAGGCAAGCGCGTGTAGGATGTTTTGAATAGTGGATACCTAGTCCTTACATTGACCATAATTCTTGTGTAACGCCAGGTGTGATCAATGTCCTACAAGGAAAGCATGGATATGTTTATTGACCTCGATCTAGCTACATCCTGGCTTCTTTATTACCCCCCTATGTCTCATTATATTTCTCATTATTTCAATGTCGTCCCACCTATTACCTACTACATAAATATTTGATAGTAGCACATAGGGCACATCATTTTCAGGGTCAAACTAAAAAAGACGTTCAATAACTTGTTCTTTTAACTTTGTATTTTCCTCGATTCTACAAGCAACAAGCAAGGAACCCCATATAGCAGCAGTAAGTTTTATAGGTATATTGTTTTATAGGAATTTTTTTATGATGACCTTTTCCATTGGTGCTTTCCATGATTCCATCCATTGTTATTTGGATTTCCCTTGTTGATGTATTTGCAACGTCGGAATGTATTTACTTGTATATCTTATGTATTGTACCCCGATGTTTATTCTGGGAAGTATCTATAATGTAATTGAGTCATGTCATGCCCCGATGTTTTGATCGGGAGATTCAATAATGTAAACAAGTCATGTAAATTCATTGAGGTTAACCCTCCATTGTAAGTCGAGGCAATAGTCCCCACAATTGTGTCAAGGTTAACCCTGCTTGTTGATCAGAGGGCAAAGTCCCCACAATTGTGGGGCACTGGGGTTATTAGACTCTCCTAGAGATGTCGACCCTAGTAAGTAATTGTTAAGTGGGGATGACATGTTGAAGTGGACATTAAGTGAACGAAAGAATATAAATAAAGAGTGAGCCTCTCTATTTATTACACACACTCACTCACTGGGGCGCATGAGTGAGAGAGGAGAATCTCTCTCAAGTGAGAGAGAGAGAACAAGCTGTGGAGATCATATTTTCTGTTTTTGGGTTTTACTGCTGCTATTGGTGCTTATTCTATCCCTGAGGAAGTTGCGGGGTTTTTTCCTTTATGGTTTCCCCAAGGGAAATTCTTTGTGTCTCTTGTCTCTCATGTTTATTGTTGTGCATGTTGTTCTCTCAGATAAGATCCTAAGATAATGCTAGCTTGAATGATAACATTCTAAAATGGTATCAGAGCTAACCTGAGAAGAAGACATTGTGCAGCTGCAAAAGCTAGGGTTTCTTACTTTTTGGGTCTGTCTCCACAATCCATCAGCAAAAGTATGCTAGGCTGACTCTCCATTGAAGGGTGCATCTTTCTGTCGAAGCGAAATTCGATTCCGAACATTTTCAGTTTTTTGGTGCAGGAAATTAGGGCTTCTTACAAAAGAGGAATTTTTGAGTGAGCCCGGCATATGATTGCTCTCCTCATCAAAATTGAAGTTTAGAGACATGGATCGAAATTTATGGTTGGGTGAAACTTTGGGAAAGTCAAACCCTAGTTTGACCCCACGCTGGAAAAACCCTAAATACTAAAAATGATAAGTCTTGGTACATTCACTATATCTCGTGATTTCAGAAGTCTCAGGGGCCAAAAATTTCACAGGTCAAAGATAAAATCCTGATGTACACTTTGTCCAAGTTTCAGGCTCAGATTCACTATATTCTAGGAGATACGATTCATCCAAGTTAGGGTTCTAGCCTCTCCCAGGATTCATCCCCAAACAGGACACCTAGGGAGAATTTCTATATCTCGGGATATGAAGGTCCCAATGAAATTTCTAAAGATGTTCCAGAAAGGGCATAGACTTTACTTTCTATGGTCCAAGTTTCAGACCTAGCAGATGAAACAGCGACACATGGAAGTCCGTACAACTTCACTATGCTGAACAGTATTGAAACAGGTCACCTTGGGAAAATTCTCATAAGTCCCAATTGGTGAAACCAATTCTGATGAAAACTATGGTGTTAGAATAGGGACATGTGATGATACCTTATTACAACATTTTAGACATAGAGGAGCAGTAATTTTGGAGATATCGCAGAAACAGTATCAGGCATTTCTACAAAAGAAATTGGAAAACTAGGGCTTCCTATTCCGAGAGCTTCCCTCCACTGTTTTCAGAAAAGGAGTACATTGGATAGCTCACCTTGAAGAGATCTATCTTTCTATCCAATTAGATCTGAAAGATTCCAAGTTTTTAAAATTAGGGTTTCTCTGACAAACCCTAGATTAGCCAGCTCCGAAACGAGGACGGACACCTCAAATCGGTAAGATCTAATCTTTTGCCATTTTCATTTCAAAGTGATCTATCACATCAGTTTGATGATAAGATTGGTGAAGTTGACAACTTCCAATCATGGAATTATATGATCTCTCTGAAGAAAATGAATTGGACACCTACATAAGTAGAGAGGTTCCAGTTCCAGAGGGAGATGAGGCTAAAAGCCTTACACAAGAAGAACTTGGTCAAGGCCAAGAAGATCATTGCTGATTCAATCACGGATCAACTTGTACCACAAGTGTCTTCCCTAAAGACACTGAAAGAGATGTTTGATTCCTTGACCAAGCTATTTGAAGGGAAGAACATAAATCAGAATATGACTTTGAGAAAATAGTTGAAGGATGTGAAGATCCAGATGAAGGATGTGAAGATCCAGAATGCAGAGACCATACAGTCATACTTTACGAGGGCCTCTCAAATCAAAGAACAACTTGTAACAGTAGCAGAAGAAGTGGAGACTGTAGAAGTGGTGATAGCCACCTTGAATGGCCTCCCATGATCATGGGATTCATTCATGCGAGGAATGTGTGCCAGAAGGAAGTGATTACTTTCAGCAGACTTTGGGAAGAGCACACACAAGAAGAAGAAGCTCAACTCATAATAAGAGAAGAGAAGATGGGAGCAACTGAAGATCAAGCTCTCACCATCCAAAGGAGATCCCTCAAGCGATGAGGAATACGAAGGACTCAACTCTTGAAGAAACTCTTATCCATCTTAGCATTTGGATAAGAAATGATGAATGCATAAGATGATGAAGTTGAAGGCTCAAGAAGGAGTCTACCTATGAAACAAATAAAGATAAGTATTCAATTGTCATTTCATGATATTGTTTTGATTATGCATTTGTTTATATTCAGTTGATGTATTATGCATGATAGAATGTTTGCATTAATGACAATATACTACTAATATGCATGTAATGGGTAAGTAGCTCATGGTGCTATACAACTCTCCATTTCTACTTATCTAGAATGAAACCTCTTTGCTAACATATTGGATTAGTGCACAATCTCAATGTTGTCCTGGTAGAGATGGAAGGCATCTAGAAAGTTTTCGTGAGATATGGATGAATGTTGTATTGGATAAAATAGTTTCATAATCATATATCTTGATGCAAAATAATTTTTCATTATGAATATACCTTATGAAATGTTTCTAACCATACAACTAATGCATTTGACTTGTAGGAAATATCGCGTAAAATCGCCTACAAGCAAAGAAGGATGAGACTTGTTCCAAAGAACAAGTGACGACAGTTCAAGATGAAGAATAATATAACAACTGTAGCAACATAATTGATGTAGAACTCTCAGCTATGAAGAAGTAACCAAGAAGAAAGGGAAGACCAATTCAAGAAGAATGATGTCTCGGATACAGTATCGATACATGAAGGGAAGTTCGTAGTTCCATCATGCAGTAGATGGAAACATCGTGGGATACAAGGAAAGATTCATAGCACGAGTCATAGACTACGAAGAGACATTTGCAGCCACTAGAAATACACATGATAGGAAGAATCATGTGTGCAAATGAAAGAAGGCCTTGTACGAGCTCAGAAGACACCCATGGGATAACACATACATGAGGAGCTTGATGACGACCTGGACCTTTACTACAAGGTTGAAGATGAAAGTCTATAGAGGATCTTGGTATCCAATGATCCAAGATGGATACATAGAATATTAGTAGCAGAGGAAGCTACTTGTCACTCCGGTACAGAATGTTTCAGTGCATAGAGTACGAAAGACAAAGGGAGAATGATGCTCCGCTTTAGAGGGAGTGACTGCAGAAGATCTTGAGGTTCAGCATGGTACGACAGGATGGACATATTACTGATGACTCTAGGCCTTACTGAGAGTAAAGAGGATTCCAGCCTTTGCTTCAAGGTTGAAGGCGAAAGACCAGTGATGCTCCTATTATATGTCGATGACTTGTTCCTGACAGAAAAGAGGAACTCATTAAATTTGCAAGAAGAAGACTTGCTGCCGAGTTCGAGATAAAGGACTAGGGGATGATGCACTACTTTCTAGGCATGAAGGTGTGGACAAGGGAAGTATGTAGTAGAGATCCTGAAGGGGTTCATGATGATGGACTACAAGGCCATGACCACACCTATGGCATTGAACTTGAAGCTATTGAGTGTTGCTTCATCAGATTCAATTGATGCCACGATGTATCGTCAGATGATTTACTTGACAAATACAAGACCTGTCAAAACCCCAAATTTTCACAAAAAATAAATTTTTTTGGTGTAACATAAATTGTTTATAGCCACAATTTGTTAACTACTAGCGGTTAACAGATAATGAAACAGTTAACAAACTAATTATTAACTTAAACACATATAAATTAATATTATTTTAATTTCGATATGAGATGTAAATGATCTGCATTCAGTTGTTTCTAGCTGTACTGATGATTTGATTTTGTCAAGTAGGTGATAAGTTACTTTCTAATTGGGGCTTACTTAGTGATTGCTAAGTTACTTGGATTCTGGATATTACAAGCTTGACAGGTAAATTTTGAATCAGTAGGAGTTTATTAAAGCGTTAATCCAGATATACTTCTTTAGCATAAATATATTGCTAGAGTAAAAGTTTGCTTAATAGAATTCAAGGACACTACGAGGTAAAGTAACATTTTTGTACTTGTTTTGCAACTGTGACAGTACTTTAAATTCATGTCTTAAAGATCAATAACATTGTCCTACTAATTGTCTTTTATCAAAATGACTGCTACTTTAGATGAATCTTCTTTCCATCTATAAGCTAAGTTATTTACTAGTTCTTCATAGAGCTCATGATTTAGTATATCAACACTTTTACTGAAATAAGAGTTTCTTGCTGTTGTTATTTCTAAAATTTAAAACACTGCTTAAGTATGGAAATAGACCTAAGGCCTTTCAAGAAACAAGCTTACATAGAACTCTTAGCTTTACCTGTAATTAAGCTTCAGTAGAGGAAATTATCAGCTTATTATTGTATTGTATTCATAAATGATCATTTGCATAAATGTCGTCAAGTTACGATTTCTATCCTCCAAATCTCTTCATGACATAAGTAATGTGACAGAATTACATTATCATATTATTTATTTATAAATAATAGTGATGCTATAATATGTATTCCTGGATAGTTTTACTATCTTAACTACCAAGTCTAATGTAGCCTTGGTTAATTCATTTAGAGCTTTGGTTCCTTATGGAGACCTAAATGATTATAAACCCCCAAGAAGTTTATTTTATTCTATGGTAATATAAACTAAACATATAAGTGTAAGAGATTATTTCAGGGTGCAAATACTTTTGATTTTTATATGCACATTGATGAATTATAAACTAAATTCTTACCATTAATGTTTACACAAAACTAGTTCTAACAACATTGTTCTTCATTGTAAAGTTTGAAACAATGATTATTATTAGAACTAGTAACTTATGATTAAGGTATATACCCTATTATGGATATTTCCATAGTTATTATCTTACCAATGAAAGATTTCAATGTTTACATATGACAAGGGTTAACGATGCAATATATGTTTTGGTTCATTACCAACAAAGACTCCAATGTTTATATAAAACAAGGGTTTAACGATACCATAAAAATCTCATACTTCAACATTGTTTGACTTAATGCTCATCATTGAGATGATATGTATTGACTTTGTATACTATATTATCATTGTGGTCATTGTATAAATTATTAACAATAATTTGATTCTCGACAGTGCAGTGGAGACTATACATCTTGACCCACTGTGGACTGAATAAATTTGTGGATATGTGGAACATCCACCACCGTGCAACGCATGATTTAAAAGCCTCCAACACAACCCTAAATCTCATTCTTTGTCGAGGGTTTTGGTCTTTGCTCTATCTGGTTTACTGCGGCCATGAGGGCTCGCTTGTGCTCGTCTCCAGCACCATTGTATGTGTGTAGAGGAGTGTTGCCACTCTCATGTTTGGGTTGCGAAGTTCACAGCTCGCATTTGGTTTTTTTCTTCCTGCATACAATACTTTATTGTGCATGAGGGTAGTGAAACTCTGTCAGTAGTTTTTTCAGTGTTGTTTCCTTTTGTGGCCATTGCCAAGGCTTACGCCTGTTCCAGTCGTCTATGTAGAAAGTACTGTGAGCTCCGTCACCTTTGTCGCTAGTGAGCACAAGGGTTGTGCTATTCGTGGTGTGGATTCAATTCTTCCTTGGATCCCTAATCTTTCACCTTCAGGTAAAGAGTTTATTTTATAGTTGTTACAAATTTCCAGCTACAGTTTTATTTATAGATTAGTCAGTTTCTAACTAAAACTGTCAGGTTGCTTGCAGGTTGCAGTTTGCCCTTATGCTTCATAGAACCCTCTCCATGTTTGGATTTACAGCAATACCTATGGGTAAGCCCCGGTTACAATGTGGCAACTCCCTGATTGTATAGATTAGGGAAAAAGGGTTTCAGTTGGAGAAGAAATACGACCTTGGTTTCTTCAGTGTTTAAAATGCTTAGCTCAATTGTTATTTAGTATTTTTGGTTGTTAAAAACCCTTGCCTATAGCAAGGTAACTCCATCTTTGATTCTGTGACTTGTATTTCACTGTTCTCGACTTATTGACAGGTTTATAGCCCTATGGGTAAGAAATGATATACTCTGTTTCTTAAAATGTGGAGGTTCTCCTGTCTTCATGGTTTTTAATGGTTCTCTGTTTCGGATACTTTAATGAAATATACATTGTTTTATAAAAGTCATTATAGTGATGAAGTTTCTATAAGTTAATTGTTATTTTTGTCATTCAAACCCTCGCCATGATGCTGGGTACGCCGACCCTGAGCTGGGTAAAATAAACTTGTTATGTCTTAAGCCTTTTGGCCTGACAGAGTAATACATTTGGTTTTAAAAGGATTTTAAAAGGAATTTGAGCTTTGTCTTGTATATACATCAGTTATATAACCTGCAAATTATGACTCTGTGTAATTTGAGTCTTCCCTTCCTCGACTGTTAATAATGATAATTATTTGTTTTAATATTTTTCTTGTAAATAAATAAAGATAATGTGAAGACTGTAAGTTCAGTCGTAAGGTAAATTTTTATATGTTTATGCTTTTCAGTTACGATAGAATATTAGGGCTTACTGTAAAAGGACCCTTAGATAAATATATTCTTAAAATTTATCAATTGTGTTGGTTTCTGTTTACCTATTTTACATTGTTACAATAGTATTAATAATGTTTATCCTATTTTTAATATTTCCTTTTCTTTAAATAAAAGAGTTTATACAAATACTGTAAGTTCTTTTTATAAAACTGTACTCAGTCTAGTGCATACTTTAGTATTCTAGTTTTTAAATTTTTAATTTGTTTATTCTGTTTAAAGAAATACTTAAAAAAATGAAAATAGAATTAGGGTTTGACCCTTAGGTTAAACCTAAATAGATTTAGTGCTTATTGGGAAAATAATTATTCTTGGAATAGGTAAATTCTTAGCTTCATTCTATTTAGTGTTTACATTTAAATTTCCATTTGTTTACTGCTCTGTTAATTAGTAAAGATTTAGAGTTATGTAATGTTTTAAACATTAACTCTGAACTTTGATTATTTATTCCTTAATAATATTTATAACATAATCCTATTCTAGTATATGTAAAATAATAGTTTAAGCTAAATGATATAATGGTGGTTGAAACCTTGTTTAGATACCTTCTATATCTCCTATAATTTTTATTGTAACAAGTTATTTCTTTACTAGAATTCTATTTTAGCACTACTATTTCTTTTCCAACATAGATATGCTCATAAAAAAAGTAAACATAACTAACCAGAATACTGTTCTCTTTAATAATAACTTACACACAGTATTGATTACTCTGCTATCTACAAAATGCAGAACCATATCTATTATATTCAATCTCTTATCATTTTCTTTCATCTACTGTAAATATTCTATCTGTGCTGGAGTACGGCCTGGTTTTCTAGGTGTGGAAAAACACAGACTAGAAATTATTTTCCATTCTAACACATTACTTTTCAAATTCATTTCTTCAATAAACTAAAAAGACTACTAAATTCTAACATTTACAAACTAAATATTTAACATTCATAAAATATTCATACTTAGATTTATATATCTAACACAGTAAAAAATAATAATGTAGAACCTGTTTAGGATAGACGACAACAGCGTTAGGAGGTCGTTCCTCCCTACCAATCTCTTGGAGAGCGCTCAAACAACTCTTCCTCAGGACCCCGAGCCTGTTCCTGGTCTTCTTGGCTGAGAACTGGTGGAGAATGTAAATAGTAGACTTAGTCCCAATATCTCAGTAAAACACTCTGCTCTCAGCGGTAAGATCTTTCAACTTAAAAGTTGCACTAGATCAATCAGTAGTTAACCCCTCAAACATTTTCCAGACTCCCTTCCATTGAATTTATCTGAAGTACATTCATTCAACCTGAATGATCACTTCCCTAGAATGAGTAGCCTTAGCTCTCTTCAATGGAAATTTTTATAAAGATTGCCTAGGTCTTTTGGGTCAGTTTTCATTAATTGAGTCACCTGCTCTGATTCCACTTTCTTGGGGAATCATGACCCCAAATGTAGGGAGGTTTCCACCTGCAACAGTTGGAAGTGGTTTGAGGATGCTGCCACATATCAGTTTGCTCTCCACCCAGTCTCCTCCACCAATTTGACCAATAAACACTCTTTTAATATCTCTCCTAAGCTGTTGTCTCCTCCTTTATTTATTTATATATAAAATATTCAGAATTACATTAAATATCCTTGACTCTGCTGAGTCATCAATTACAACTTAGCATAAAATTTAACATATTGTCCTCAAATAATACCAAATAATATAAATTATTTTTTCAAAATTGGGGCATGTGACAAGACCAGATATTTGCTTTGCTGTGAACACATTGAGACATGTTCACCTGATGGTTGCAAATCATGCAGTGAGGTACTTGAAGGGTACAGTTGATTATGGGTTCAAGTATGAGGTGAATCAGAATATTAACCTAGAGGGTTATGAGGATTTGTATTGGGCAGGCAGTGCCATTGATAAGAAGAGCACTTCGAGGTGCTACTTCAGTATGGGATAAAGTGTGATCTCTTGGTTTGGCAGGATGGAGTCCTGCATGGTGCTGAGTACAACTGAGGAAAAAGATGTTGCCACTTTCTATTTGGGAGAGAGGAGAAGTGAAGCTACAATATGTGATCCAGGTTGAGATCTCTCGAAAGAGGGAGTTCTAGCATAGTCGGTGAGACAGGTTGTCTGAGCATAAATCATGGCGAAGCTCATAGGTTGCTCAGATGTAAACAAACTTGTAGGTTGTCCTCTGATGTAATCGGTCCTGGTGAAGCTCACAGGTTATCCTTGAACGTAATCAGCCCTGATATGATTCTATGCTAGAAATGGCCAAAGTGAAGTTTGAGTATTTCAGGGAGAAGCTTGGTGTTATCCAGATCGAGGTTCCCTCCAAGGGGAACTGATGAGTCTGTGAGCCATTCTGACATGGTGAGAGGATTGGTTCCTTCCATGGTTAGATGTAAGGGCTAAGCCATTATGTCATGGTGAGAGGATTGGTTCCTTCCATGTCAGATGTGAGTCCTGAGCCATTCTGATGTGACTATAGGATTGGTTCCTACATGATTAGATATAAGTGTTGAATGCCATTCTTGGATGGAGGCACCTGTTCAGTTACCAGGAATACTCAGCTTGGTGCTGAGATGCTATTCTCTAGGAGAATGGAGGCACCTAGTCAGTTACCAGGAATCCTCAGTCTGGGACTAAGAGCCATTCTAGTGCGATGTGTTTACACATGGTCGGATGTAAGTGCAGAGCCATTCCGATGCGGTGTGTTCTCACATGGTCAGATGTAAGTGCAGAGCCATTCTGATGTGGTGTGTTCTTACATGGTAGGATGTAAGTGCAGAGCCATTTTGATGTGGTGTGTTCACACATGGTCGGATATAAGTGCCGAGCCATTCTGGTGCGATGTGTTTACACATGGTTAGATGTGAGTGCTGGGCCTTTCTGACAAGATGAGGTCAGATGTGAGTGCTGGGAGTGCCTTTCTGACAAGATAAGGTCATATGTAAGTGCTGGGTGGGCCATTCTGACTTAGGGTCAAATATAAGCACTTAAGAAGACCTTCATGGAGGCTAGGCCTACAACCAACATGAAAAAGGGCTGGCTCTGTAGAACTTCCCATGCCAAGAAGAATCAAGAGATAGCACCTATGATGATGATCCAGATCAAGTGATGATCCAGACTTGATGATGATCTAGATCAAGTGATGATCCAGCAGTGACGATCTAGATCAAGTGATGATCCAATAGTGACGATCCAGATCAAGTGATGATCTAGACTCGATGATCCAGTGATGATCCAGACTTGATGAAGATGACTTGACAATGAAGATGACTTGACGATGAAGATGAATTGAGAATGAAGATGACTTGAATATGAAGATGACTTGAAGACGAAGATGACTTGATGATGATCCAGATGATACATAGAAGAAGACTTGTGCTGATAAATTGTGTCGAGAGAATACCTTCCTAGTTAAGAGGGAGTGTTGATGTATTTGTAACTTCAGAATGTATTCACTTGTATATCTTATGTATTGTACCCCGATGTTTATTCCGAGAAGTATCTATAATGTAATTGAGTCATCTCATGCCCTGATGTTCCAATCGGGAGATTCAATAATGTAAACAAGTCATGTAAAGTCATTGAGGTTAACCCTCCATTGTCAGTCGGGGCAATAGTCCCCACAATTGTGTCAAGGTTAACCCTCCTTGTTGATCGGAGAACAAAGTCCCCACAATTGTGGGGCACTAGGTTTATTAGACTCTCCTAGAGATGTCGGCCCTAGTAAGTAATTGTTAAGTGGGGCCGACATGTTGAAGTGGACATTAAGTGAACACAAGAATATAAATAGAGATTGAGCCTCTCTATTTATTACACACACTCACTCACTAGGGCGCATGAGTGAGAGAGGAGAAGCTCTCTCAAGTGTGAGAGAGAGAACAAGTTGTGGAGATCATCTTTTCTGTTTTCGGGTTTTACTACTGCTATTGGTGCTCATTCTATCTCTGAGAAAGTTTTGGGGTTTTCTCCTTTATGGTTTCCCCGAGGAAAATTCTTTGTGTCTCTTGTCTCTTGTGTTTATTGCTATGCATGTTATTCTCTCAGATAACATCCTAAGATAATGCTAGCTTGAATGATAAAATTCTAACATCCTTACCCACATCAATGCCAAGCCTTGTATGATGTTAAGTACAATACCAATAATCCCTTCAAGGATTGTAAGATCCATGATATTAACTCTATTTCCATTTCAATTTCTCCTTCTATATATAGGAATGATGTCATCCATGATGCCAACTTACATAAATGTTTGTCCATGTGCATCATTGTCCCTATTAACATTGATAATGATGCATAGTCCCCTCCCTTTGATATGATTCCATTATTGGATGAATTTATTGATGTTTTTAATCACCCAACTGGGCTACTTCTTACACACAATGTTGATAAATCTATTGAATTAATTAGCATTGTTATTTTCCCTATATCTCATCCATATTACTTATCCCTCCTTGTGGTTGTTAAAATTTTCCAACACCAACTCAGTTTTCTAATTGACCTTAGTTGTATATGTTGTCTCAACTATCAACTAACCCAAGTTCAACTTCAACCAAACCAAAAAAGACCCAAGGTACCGACTCGACAGGGTTTAACCCCATTGGAAACACCTACGACACACGTGAGGTCTCACATCAGATACCTATAGGAGCTGCAAGAATCAGGTTTCTGCAATAAAGAAGGGGATCTTCTTTCACTAGACATCGACATGAAGGACATCAACACAATCACTGCCATGAAAGTATATTACAGTCCATTCTTAAACATATTCATAAAACCAACTGAATATTTTTCGATTCGATTACTTATTCATAAATTAACACATTATTATATATTGTAGCTATACTCAAAACAACACACACATTCATCATATACAATTCAACACAAGGAATTTAACATGGAAACCCAAGACGAGAAAAACCACAAAAGCGCTCGTTAATTAGCAATATTTGTAGCTCGAATGCTTTGGTCCGTGCACATATCCTGCAGATGTTCCTCCACAAACCCCATTACATTAATTCCCACAGATAGCTTGCGCACTGACAGTATACTCACGAATCTTATTCATCTTCGACATAACAATTTAAAATCATCCTATCAACATTAGAAAACTTGTCTTTTCAGAACTTGACTTCAACCAACCCCAAAAATCCCAAATGATTACATTTTTATAGGATCTACTAGTTGAAATTACATTCTGTGCCCACTTCCCAAAAGCGGACAACCCTTCTAACTAACTCACCAACTTTTCCATTGGACTTTTTCAATACAATTATTTTTCCCCAAAATTCTACCCAAAATTTCAAAGCTGGCCAATTCAACACCCACTCCACCGTAGACTCGTTCACACCTCGACTAAGTTCCAAAATGTAATGACCAAAAATTAACTAAACTTTCCTAGGACCAACATGCCCTCAACACTCACATGTGGCTCGACCCAAAGTTGTGTTTTTGAAGTGGAATATTTTAATTTCTAGGAAGCTTTTAGAACTGTTTATATTTTGAGAGTTGTTGCTTTTGAGTTTGTGTATTTTGTATCTGCATTGTAATCTCTTTTATGTTTTCTCGATGATATATTCTATAAAATATTTTTAACGAGAAATTTATTAGTGAGAATAATTAGGAGCCACAATGTTAAGTTTCCAAAAGTTTGGGTGTTATTGGTGCAACAAATTTTAAAATTTGTTTTTGGGATTGGGGATTTGCATAGTTAGGCATTTCAAAAATCCATTCATATTAAAAATAAATTTTGAAATAAAATATAGGCCTTTATTTAGTAAGTCTTCATTTTTATTTCAAAACCATTTCCTACTGTACTTGAGCACTTGCCTTATGTTTCTCAAGCATTTTTTCCTTCTTAAAGTTTTGCCTCAAGTGCATGCTTGTTAAGCTCTAAATGTTGGGAACATCCCCCCCTATAGTGTGGGGAATTACCCCCTATATTGTTGTCTATTACATATTATTGATGTCGTCTTGGGTCTATTAGTTGTTATTGTACATCTTTGTCTCTTATATATAGGAAGGAGATATTTTCATTTTAGTCATCATAATGTATCTTGTCTTGTCTTATGTACTTAGTACATTGTGTATGGAGGTTCTTCCATCGAAGACGATTAATATTCCTCTTTTTTCTTCACTATTAAGGTGTGAATTACTTTCTTCTAGTCTATTTCTGTTATTTTTATGCTATTTTTGGGACTTGGTTGCATAACATTTGATATCAGAGCTCTTTCCCCACGTCTGGTTTCTTCAAAACAATTCATATTCAATATTTTTCTATAATTTAATTCTAGAAGGATTCATATAGAGAGTTTAAAAAACCTCCTCTATAGCAATTCAATCTATTTTTCATCCAAAATTCAGGTCATGATCCGTCACAGGTTCAAAGATATTTCCTCAGAATCTAGGGATTTTTAGTAGACCAAAAACTAGTCTAAAACAGGTGTTATGGGGAAAAAGGTCATATCAATAAATCCAATGTCCAAATTGAGTGAGACATGTTGAATAAAAAATAATAAATACCATAGTATCCATGGTATGGTTTTTAGCCTCATATACGAAATATTGGACACATGGAATACCATACAAGTTTGCTCTTCCGGATAGACCAAAAATAAGAGGTGTTAGGAGATTTATAATAATTTTTTAATAGATCATCCGAATTAGGTCATACATGTTGCATCAAAAAGAAGAAGGACCATTGTATTGGTGGCAGATTTTTCAACCTTAGATTTTAAGTATTGGACACGTGGAATATTTTACAAGTTCGCTCTTCTAGACAGACCAAAAATAAAAAGTGTTTGGAGATTTGCAATAAATTTTTACTGGAGCATCCGAATTAGGTCAAACCCACGACATAAAAAAAGGACACATCAGGATACCAAAGGACAAAGTTTCATACTCATAGGAGTCGACATTTCAATTTTACCTCAGTCCCAAATCGTCCATAAAATGACCTTTCATTCAGGGTTTGAAAAAGGTATGCCATTTTGAATTTGAATAACTTTGAGTTGAAGTATCTATTTGTGGTGAACCCTAGGGTGTGATATATATTTATATTTTTCAAAATTCCACCAAAATTAAGTGGAAAAAATCACAATCCACTCAAACCACATGAGGGTTCATCCTTGACATATGATGAAATTGAAGACATATATTTTAGGGTGTCCAAGTTGGAAGAGACGATTAAAGAGAATGTGAAAATGAATGTCTTGGTGAAATTGGAAAAGAAGATGGCTAGTAAAGAACATCTTCAAAAATTGAAGAAAATCATGAAAGGTATAAAAAATAGATTTATTCATCATTCATCTACTCAAGAAGAGCATAAGGAGGAAAAATGGGCAAATTCTAGTCATGTATTGTGGAATTTGAAAAACAATTGGACAACAAGAAGTTTGAGACCCAAAAATTCGATGATTCACTATATCATCTTGGTTTCAAATCAGATCCAGGAAGTACTCTACTACCAAAATTGACATGAAAGTTTGATGAAAATGATCTAATAATTTGGATATTCCAAATGGAACAATTCTTTGACCTACACCAAGTGCCAACTTTGCAAAAGGTAACTATTACATCCTTATATTTAGAACCCAATCAATTTGTATGGTATCTGACAAAGTGTTCTAAGACACAAAAATTTATTAATGAAGAAGGAAAATAATTACATCACAAATATGTGAGGGCTAATTCCCGAAAGATTACCTCACATGGAAAACTCGATGGATTTTAATATCCAAAAAGTAAGAACTAATTTACCGTTATTGAAACTAACTTAGGGACACCTCACATAATCACATGAGTGTGTAGATTCCCTTCTACATTTATTAAACTAAAATTCTAAACATAACATTTTGGATCATAATTCCTAACAATCCCCCCTTTGATCCAAAAATTCTTTTGAACAAATACCAAGTTCATTTCTAAACTTATCAAATTTGACCCTTCCAAGAGATTTTGTAAAAATATCTACAGTTTGATCTTCTGATGGACAATACTTTGGCTTGATGATTTGTTTGACGATGAGAGCCCGAATGTCATGATACTTAGTATCCACATGCTTAGTCTTTGAATGAAAAAAATTATTTTTGGCTAACTTAATTGCTGATTAATGAAGTTGCTTCTTTCTTATCAACTTTGAGGTCTTGCAAAATCCTTCTTAACCAAACTATCTCACAAGCAGCTTCCCAAGCTGAAACATATTCTACTTCTGCTATAGAATTTGCAAATGTATCCTGCTTTTTACAACTCCATGCCATTGCAGCTGATCCCATATTCATTAAGTAACCTTAAGTAGATGCCCTGTCATCAACATATCTAGCAAAATCCGCATCTGAATAGCCAACAAGCTTGAAATTTTTGTTTCTTTTAAACTCAAGTCCAAAATCCTTTGTTCCTTGAAGATACTTTAACACCCTTTTTGCTGCATTCCAGTGACTTTCTCTAGGTTGCATATATCTGGAAAGTATGATGACTGCATAAGTTAGATCAGGACAAGTATTCATCAAGTAAATGAAACATCCAATTAACTGTCGATATCGAGTACCATTTCAAACTTAGAAAGTTTTAAATTTTGCTCCATGGGAGTAATCACTGGTTTACATTCCTCCATTCCAAACTTCTTCAATAATCCAGAAATGTACTTAGCTTGAGAAATAAATATGCTTCCTTCCCACTGCTTTACTTCAACTCCAAGATAGTAATGAAGTAATCCCAAGTCTGTCATTTCAAAACCTGTTTGAAGTTCTTGCTTAACCTAAAATATATGATCATTATTGTTACCTGTTATGAGCAAATCATCAACATACATAACCAATATGACTAAGTTGTTTTCCTAGATTCAAACATACAAAGTATCATCTGACTCACTACAAAGAAAACCAACTTTCTATAGGTAGGCATCCATTTTTGCATAAGTTCTGGGAGCCTGTTTCAATCCATACAATGCTTAACTAGTTTACAAACTTGATTTTCTTTCCCTAGAACCTCAAAACTAGGAGGTTGAGTCATGTAAAAATCCTCTTGCAAATCACCGTTTAGAAATGCACTTTTTACATCCATTTGATGCACTTTCCATCCATTTTGTGCAACTAAAACTAGCACAATCCTGATAGTATTCCATTTCGCTGTTGGAACAAAAGTTTCTTCATAATCAATCCCTTCTTTCTAAGAAAAACCCTTTTCCACCAATCTTGCCTTATATTTATCAATATCTCCATTTGCTTTGTACTTAATTATGTAAACCCACTTACAACCAATGGGTTTAACATCATGTGGACAATCAACATTTTTCCAAGTCTGATTCTTCATTACTACATCATACTCACTTTGCATTGCTATTTTCCATTCATCATATTCAATTGCTTCATTAAAATTAGCTGGTTCAACAACTGAAAGAGCAAAATTTTCTGAACCCATATTAAAACTCCTTGTACCTGTTTTGCCTTTTTCATCAGACTTAACATCCTGAAGTAACTTAGTTGTCCATTTTGGTTGCTTCTTTTCAATGTTAAATTGATTTAAATAATCCAAGTTAACTTGTGAAGAATTCAAAGTATCTTCAACCTATTCCAAGGTGTCTTCAATCTGTTTGTCATCCTCATGTCATCCTGTACTTCTGAAGTGAAATCAAACCATTGTTCATTCCTTGTCTTGTTTAAGTGTTGCATCCTTATTTGTTCCTTTGTTACTTTTTCCTCTAAGTGACTAAGATTTTTTTCAACCTCTTCTACACTTAAACTTTCTGTTTCATCAAAAATCACATCCCTACTGACAATAAACTTTCCATCTGACAGAAGCCTATACCCCTTTTTCTCATTGGAATAACCAATCAACATGCACTTAACACTTCTAGATTCTAACTTCTTTCAATTTTCTTTTGGGACAAGTGCATAACAAACTGAACCAAAAACTCTCAAATGTTTGACCATAGATTTGAATCCATACCAGGCCTCAAAAGGAGTTATTCCATCAAGTGATGACGAAGGAGATCTATTCCTCAAATAAACTGCTGTATGAATGGCTTCAACCCAATACCATGAATTCAACCCTTTGAAAAATAACATTTCTCTAGCCATGCCAAATAAAGTCTGATTCATCCTTTCTGATACTCCATTTTACCGTGGAGTATAAAAATTGGTCAATTGTCTTTTAATCCCTTTTCTTGACAATAAGTAAAAAATGATTTGATGTAAACTCACCACCGTTATTAGTTCTCAAAGTAGCAATCTTTTCCTTTGTTGTTGTTTCAGCCAAATTTTGAAATGACTGAAACTTTTCAAACACTTCTAATTTTTCCTTTAAGAAATACACCCAAACCATCCTGCTAAAGTCATCAATAAACAACAAAAACTATTTACAACCACCAAGTGAAGTTTCCAAAGGACCACACAAATCACTATGAACAAGCTGTAATCTCCTTGTTGCTCTCCAAGTGCTTTTTGAAAAAGCTATCCTTCTCTATTTGCCATAAATGCAAGCTTCACACTTTTCATTTTCCTTCCGAAAAGTAGGCAACCCCTTTACCATTCGTTGTTGTTGGAGCTGTACAAGACTATCAACATTTAAGTGCCCAAAACGAATGTGCCACAATCTGATAGGTGAAACATCAGTTTCAACTAAACCTGCAAATTCCTTCAAATGTTCCTTTGATCTAGGAATGGCTGTCCCTTCATCCTAAGAATCTTTCCATCTTCATAACCTGTCATAATTGTTTTGTATGCACCCTTTTTTGAACTAACCAAAAGGATACCGTCTTCCATTACAATTTGATGTCCTAATTGGCGAATGACAACTAAAGACAACAAATTTTTCTTAAATGTAGGCACATACCAAACATTAGAAATCAATCTTTCTCCAATTCCTGGCAAGTCAACCTTGAATATTCCTTTTCCTTGTGGCAAATGAATAGAATCATCTGCAAGGAAGATTGAATTTAAATTACAATCTTCATAACTCCAAAAGAAATCTTTCTTGTGTGTCATATGTTGAGTAGCCCCTGTATCCATAATCCAAGCATCTTCAAAATCATTTTTGAAACAATAAGAAGACTGGAAAAAATCCATTGATTCCAACTGATGAATTTGAACAAAATCCATTGATTTTGATTGTCCAAGTGCTATAAAAACATATTCACAATTTTCACTATTGTCTGCATGAGCATAATGTGCTACTGATGAAGATTCTTTAAATTATCTTTCTTTTATAATTTTTTCAAATGAAAATCTACACTCTGAAGCATAATGTCCAACTCTATTGCAACGAAAACATGTGACCTGTTTATTACATCTTCCTCTTCCAGAGACCTGTTGGTTTTCTGAACCTCTTCCTCTTCCAGAAAACTGTGATTGTGTACTTTCTGATTCTTTAGAACCTCTTCGTTGATTTCTTCCTCTTCCTCTTCCATAGCCTCTTCCTCTTCCAAAACCCTGACCACGACCTCTGTTTGAATATTGAAAAGAATTTCATTGTTGTTCATTTGCTTTCTGATCATTTCCCTTTTGATGATTACATGAAGACTGTTTGCTAGTACTTGCGACCAAAACATCTTCTCCTGCTTGCTTTGTTTTACCAAAAGTTTTGTCATGTGTGGAAAGTAAGTCATTTAGTGCATCAAAAGAAATATTATCCAATTTATTTGTAATCTGTAAATTTTCAAAAAAATTCTTATATGTCTCAAGCAATTATGCGATCAAAATGGTCACCATCATGCTATCCTCAATTTTACCAAAACTAGCTCTTGAAATTTCTTGTTTGATATTCTTCAATCTAGAAATGTACTCCATGACATCACCTCCTAAAGACAATTTTTGTTGAAACAACTTCAATTGGAGATTGCTTTTCTTAGCTTCACTTTGAGAATCAAATAAATCTTTCAATGTCTTCCAAGCTGACCACGCACCAGAACTATTTTCAATAAGCACAAAATATCATCAGAAATAGTACTGTGAATCAATGCTAAGGCCTTCTCATCTTTTAGTTCCCATTTTGCAAGCTGATCAGGAATAGTCAGTTTGGTAGGCTGAGCATTACATACACCAGTCCACAATTCACTGTAAATAAGAGTGCTTTGAATATGACGACTCCAAACTTTATAATTTTTCGATCCTTCCAACTTGTCAGATTCATTAAAAAGACTTACAACTCTAGACATTGTAAAAATAAAAAAAAACCTTATAACTCCAGAAGATGTGTATTATGCAAACCTTATAGCCCCAAGAATTAAAAAAGAAAGCACCTCATGTCACTAGAATAAACAATCACCTTATATCACCAATAGAAGCGCTTGAAAAAAAAAATGATGCAAAAATATCACTACCAACACGAAAGCAAAATTACGCATCAACAAGAGTACCCATGAAAGAAATACTGCAAGAAACACCACACATCATGCAAAAGAGAGCTATAGGGGCTTGGCCTTGACCCACTTATAGCCTCAAGAAAATAATTTGATAGAGCTTCACTTTTCTCTAATCAAACCTTGAGTGAAAATACAAGTACTCCTTATGATGCCAACAATGCTCCTTATCACTCCAATGCCCAATAAAAAATGCACCTTATCACTCCAAAAAATAACAAATCTTTATAGGTGAATTGGAGAGATACAAGATTGTTGAGTGGGAGGTCACAAGTTCCAGTCCCATCAACTCCAAAAATAACCCTTGTTGTTTTTTTTTAAAGTTTTATTTCTCCACCTTTTTCTTCTTATACAATATAAAAAATATCCAAAAAAAAAAAGAATAATAAATGATCTTATCTCTCCAAAACAACTTATTCACTTTTCAAAATATTACATAAATATTGAATTAAATGAAAAGTGAAAAAATTATAATCAACTCGGCTTCACAAAATTCGCTGGTTCTTTAATATTTAAACCATCTTAAACTTAGCAGCACGATGAGCGATTTCTTTAGGGTACATGACTGTTTCTAATAAATTCGATGTTGGATCATCACCACACTTTCAGAAACAAGATATAGTAGTTGGAAAAACATTGAGCCCCTGAGCCTCATGCACACAACGCTCCACTACAAGACAGGTAGTAAAATGTCCTTCCTACGCTCTCCAAATCGAATGGTGTATGCGGTTTCTTTCAACGCTGGTCTCCACGCTGGAATTTTTCTAACGCTAGTGCAGATTGGTCTTTCATGCTGGTTCTTTAACGCCTCCTCCAAAACAATGCTGGGTTATGCTGGTGTATGTCCTTCCTATGCTGGTGTTCTCTCTCTTCAACGCCTCCTCCAAAACACTACTGGATTATGCTGGTGTATGTCCTTCCTACCACCGGCTATGCTATCTCTCTTAGTGAGCGAGTGCAATAAGAATGATTTTTTTTATTTAAAAAAACAAAGAACTTATATGTGTCTTCTTTAAAAAAAAAAGAAACTCTTCCTCAAGATTTTAAATAACATTGCCTTCCAAAAATACAATATTTTAGTCTCTCCAAGTAAAATGAAAAAACTGAGTCAATAAAAAATATTTTCTGCACAGATTCTTTTTTAGCCCAAAAGAATAGGAAGCATTAACTTACGGTCAAAATTTCGCTATTCCAAAACCTTGAAAGTCACCTTCTTCAAACAACCTTTAGCACCTTCCAACCAAATTCCAACCAGACGAAGCTTCAACCGCGTGCTCTGATACCACTTTGACAAAGTGTCCTCAGACACAAAACTTTATTAATGAGGAAGGAAAATAATTACATCACAAAAATGTGAGGGCTAAGTCCCGAAATATTACCTCACATGGAAAACTCGATGGATTTAAATATCCAAAAAGTAACAACTAATTTACTGTTACTGAAACTAACTTAGGGACACCTCACATAATCACGTGAATGTGTAGATGCCCTTTTGCATTTATTAAACTAAACTTCTAAACATAACATTTTGGATCATAATTCCTAACAGTATCAATGGCTTTGTGACCGTAAAAAGGACTATTTTATCTCTTGATCTATATTCATGGAAGAATTGATTGCACTATTATGGGGATATAAATAGCAACACCTTATTTCTCCAATTGGTAAATCTCAAGCAAAAAGATCAAGTTATAGAGCACATCAAGCAATTTCAAAAGATAAATGTTAGAGTGAAGAATATTTTAGAAGATAATTTGTTGGATCTCCTTATTAGAACCTTGAAGGATAACATTCAACATGAGGCGTGTCTCTTCGAACCACCATCCTTGGATAAGGATTTCATGATGGAAAGGAAGGTTGAAAGTAAAAACATGGTGGTGGACTCTACAAATACCACTTCCAATACATAAAGAGAGAATGATGTTCCTTCTTCTAAACCACCTCAGAGGTTGAAACCTAAACAATTGGAGAAAAGAAGAGTGAAAGGTCTATGCTTTAATTATGAAAGAAAGCGAAGTCAAGGACATAAGTGTGGAGAAAATAAATTATTCTACAGAGAATGTGAAGAGGAAGAACAAAAAGAACAAGAGCCACTGCAAGGGGAAAAACTAGAAGTGATTAATCCCACCATATCTTGTCATGATTTGGATGGAACTAGCACTCCTCAAACTCTGAAAAAAAATAAAAGGGTAACAATGTTGATTGATTTTAGTAATACTCATAATTTCATTCACTGTAAAGTAGCCAAATATCTCAATTTCTTTGTATAATATCTAACACCCGAATTTCAAGTAATGATTGCAGATGGAGGAACCATCAATTGTTGATAGAAATGCCATAATATCAATCTTACTATGGGGGAATATATATTGAATAGTCCCATGATTTCTATCCCAATGGTTGGTGTTGATTTTGTATTAGGGGTTCAAAGGTTACAATCATTGAGAATGGTTTCTTTTAATTTTCAGAAGTTTTTCATGAAATTTTTCTGGGAAGGAAAAGAATTTGTGTTAAATGGTATCATAAGGAAACCAAGCAAGGTGATCAACTCTAATGGTATGATAAAATTTTAAGCAAAGGACAACAAGGTGTAATTACACAAGTATGCTCACTAGATGTTTAAACATCTAAGGATCCTATTTTTCGAAATTTCTAAAGGGTCCTTGATAAGCCTTCTAAGGTATTTGAAGATATTCCAATAAGTATTCCACATGTTAGATATCTGGACCATGCTATTCACTTAATTCCATGAAGAATTTCTTATAGCATCATACCTTACAGATACCCCTATGGTCAAAGGAATGAAATGGAGCACATGGTTGAAGTAGTGGCAGGAAAATCTACAATTCAAGTAGTGGTAGATCACATAGAGCACCAGTAAGCAGTTCTCCAAATCTTGAAGATGTCAAAAATTATGATGAAACGATAGACATATCAACATCATTGTCAAAAGATTTTGGAAGAAGGAAAAATTATACATGAACCTGAGTAAATCATTGAAACAAGGACCAAACAAGTACGAAATCGGGCTATTATTGAGTACCTCATCAAGTGGAAGAAATTACTAGTTGCAGAGTCAACCTGGGAAGACGAGTCCTTCATACATATGCATCCACAAGTACCTAAGCGTTGAGGACACCACTTGTCTAAAGAGGAGCCTGACATGTTAAGCTCTAAATTTTGGGAACATCCCCCCTATAGTGTGGTGCATTACCCCCTATATTGTGGTGTATTAGATATTATTGATGTCGGTTTGGGTCTGTTAGTGGGTCTATTAGTTGCTATTGTACATATTTTTCTCCTATATATAGGAAGGAGATATTTTCATTTTAGTCATCATACTCTATCTTGTCTTGTCTTATGTACTTAGTACATTGTGTAAAGAAGTTCCTCCCTCGAAGAGGATTGCTATTCATCTATGTTATTCATTATTAAGGCATTGATTACTTTATTTTGGTCTATTTTTTCCATTTTTATGCTATTTCTGGGACTTGATTGCATAACAATGCTTTAAGAATTTTATCATCTTCAAGTTTTTTCCTTAGGTTCCTCAAGTCAGTTTCCCATTAGTCATTTAAAAAATAATTGGTTTGTGATGTATAATTAATTTGATGATATCACCAAAACGATTATATAGAAATTTAGACTTTGGGGATATATGAACACTAGAATGATACCTTGATTGCATGGATGTTAGATTGTCCTATCAAGGGATTGTACCTCTTTGGAAATAATACTCCTCATCCCCCACTCTTCACACTCACCAAAAATTTGGTTATTTGGATTGTAAGAGAGGCCAATGTATGTTTTTTTCCTTCTAATTTGTGATTGTTCATGATTCTTGAGGTGGATCAACCTATCATAGGTCTGTGACCTCTTTATTTTGAAATATATTACATTTGATGCTTGATGTGTTGAGGTCTAGTGGTGGCTACCTCCATTATTATTTTCAACATCACAATATTTGAGAAGATTTTTATATCTTTTCATGAATTTCGATGCTCGGGGACTCAACTTTGATTGTGATTGGGGAACAATCACTTCAATAATTTAAGAATAGGAAAAAAATACTTCATTAAAATCCTTTATGGATCACAACCACTTAGTGTGATTGGTAATTTAAGAGTTTGAGTGGAAGAGTTCACCATCAAACAAGAGGTTTCTCTACTTAGAGCATGTAATGTTTTCAAAAACAAATCGACGAAGTTTCTAAAGTATGACAAAATGAAAGTTCAAAACCATTGACTTCTAAAGACCACCCTTATATATCATATAAATACCCTTTGTGATAGTGTGTTAATGTTTGTAAGAGTTTGTGATATGTTTTATGTTACATTTGGATTCATAGTGTGTTAATGTTTGTAAGAGTTTGTGATATAATTTTAGTCTGAACTTTGATTCTATTTAAGGGCACTAGATCAATGGAAGAGCACTTTCTTTATAGACAGGAGGTTGGATATGGTTCAATTCCTCCATTCCCTATCTACATAAATCGATCACTAATTAAATGATTAATTAACAAAAATCAATGCCTAAATAAATGATTCATTAACAACAATCAATGAATAAATAAACAACTAAATGTATTATTAAAAAATGACAAATAATGACCAAATAAATGGCCAAATAACCACAATTAATGACCAAATAAATTACTAAATATATGGTCAATGCATGAAGCATTTCCAGCACTTTAATACCACTACAACAAAAACTGGATTTAGTGTCTCTTTTTGCATCCTTTTTTGCGTCTAGACCATCTTTCAGTGTATTTTTATTAATTTTTTGGACAAAATGGCGCAATTTCACGAGTTGGTGCTATTTTAGGCATTTTTTGCATCCTTTTTCTAAATATGGCGCAAATTGCGGCATAATTTACACTGGGTTTTGCACTTGGTTATGCGCCATGTTTTGCATCAGGTTTTGAGACAGGTTTTGCACCTAATTTTCGCCTAGTTTGTACATTTAACTCTTGTTGCGCCCCCTTTTACGTCCATATTTTCCTCACCTTTTACACCCTTGTTTTCATCCACTTTTGTATCTGTTTTACATCCACTTCTGCTTCTTTTTTTGTATCCCTTCATGCGCCAAGTTTGGCATTAAAGTTTACATCCTGTTTTGAGTCTAGTTTTGCATCTCGTTTTGTTTCAGCCATTTTTGCATCCACTTTTGCACCCACATTTTGATCCATTTTTTCATCCCATTTTGCATCCATGTTTACATATTTTTTTGCATCTACTATTGCATCCACTTTTGTCGCGTCCCAATTCACACCCATTTTTGCGCCTATTTTTACACCCACTTTTGCTTCAACTTTTGCATCCACGTTTGCATCTTTTTTTGTATCCAAATTTACATTAGTTATTGCATCCATTTTTGCATCCACTTTCGCATCCAATTTTGTATCCAATTTTACATCCATGGTTGTGTCCACTTTTATGCCACTTTTTTCATCATGTTTTGCTTCCATATTTGCATAATTTTTTGTATCCACTTTTGCATCACCTTTTGCATCCATTTTTGGTGCACCCCATTATGCACCCACTTTTGCACCTACTTTTTTTGCATCCATGTGTGCATCCTTTTTTGCATCCATGTTTTTATCCACTTTTGCATCCTATTTTACACCCAGATGTTGAAGATAACAATGAGGATAATGATTATGATATTAAGGATGGCTACGATGATGATGATAATGTTGTTGATAATGAGGAGAACGATGACAATGATGATGATGAGGATAATGACAATGATGACATTGGTAATGATTATGATGGCAATGAAATGGATGATGATGATGGTGATGATGACAATGAGAATGATGATGTTGATCATCTTAAAAAATAAGCTGTTATTTTTCATGCATAAATTGTATGTGTCCTCCATGACCATTTTCCACTAATCACATATTTTGGGTAGATGTTATTTCTTATGCCAAAGGTAATGATAAATAACTAATGAAGATGACAATAATCATGATGATGATGATGTCAAGGAAAATGGTGATGATGATGATGTCAAGGACAATGGTGATGATGATGACATGAATGATGATTATGCCGATGATGATGACTATTGTGATTATCATGGTGACAATGAAAAATATGACGACGATGATGATGATCATCATCATTTCCATCATCCTCATCATCAAAAACATCATCACTGTCATTGTCATCTAGTTCATCATCGTCATCATTTAAAGCATATGGGATATGTTTACCATTTAAAGCATGCATAACAAGTGGGATACAGTTACAATATTAAGCATGCATAAATTATAACTATGATTGAGCACATTTTAATCTTGGGGCTTGTAGTGAAACTAGGTTTATTTACATCGACCAACACTTTCTTATAAGGATCATCATCATTTCCCATGGCATTCTCATTGTCATCATAATTGTCATTGTCATCATTATTATCATCATCATTGCCACCATATAATCACATCATTGTCAACTTCATCATCATTTCCACCGTTTTCATCATCATCACCATCATCATTGTCATTGTCATTGTCATTATCAACAGCAGCATTGTCATCGTCATTATCATATAATCACATAATTGTGAATGTCATTATCATCAAATCAATTACATTTATTGTGTCCACTTTAGCACCCCAAATCAATTACATTTATATTCTCCTTATGCTAGGTTGTATAGGTACACAACTAGGTGGTCTATATCATGATGATGCTAAAATGGACACAAATTGCATCCACTTTAACATCCAAAATAAATTACATTTAAATTCTAGTTGTGCTAGATTCATGTCTAGGTGAAAAAATAGGCACATTATATAAAGATGTTTCTAAAGTGGAAAAAAGATGATTTGATGAATAAAGGCGACAACAAAATCAAAATATGAGGTTTCCTCGATTTGGCATCTTACTTTTCATTTCCTATTATAGTTAATTAAAAGTATTTTCATTTGGAGGGTAGTTGTGAATCACATAATCTAATTGAAGTCCCATTTGAACATCTATATGAATACTACATGGATTATATATATGTTTAAGTGAATCATATTTGTTTTAGAGGTGAGCTTATACATAAACTAATCAAAGGTTTTTGCTATAGTGTAGTTTACATACATTTGTGTTAACCAATTCCTTCAACTGCACAAGTTATATTTGTATGTACATGCATATGACAACTTCTACAATATACATATATAACCTTTTTTAATTCTCAACAAATAACTTCATATCACTTCTAACCATTATCAACCAATAGATGAAACTAACCACAATAACTATTATCCAACTAATTATTGTTATTTTTGGCTACCAAGTCATATTAACTTATAAACATTTTAAGGACATTGCACTAGGTAACGAGTATAGAGACAACTAGAATCAACACATTAATTTAGATTATGAGTTCTAAACATAGTAATTGAATGATTATTGCATCCAAATAATAACAAAGCATTTTAAAATGGGACATAAAAACCATTATTATTTAAATATGAATTACATATCCAACTGTAAATTTAGAAGTCTTCATTCACATTATAATCTACATCTAGGTCTTCCAATGTTTCCTTGTCAATGTTCATATGTTCTTGCAAGTACCTAATATTATTCTTGCTACACCATCCTACTAAAGTGGTATTGTAATCATCCTCATCTTCACTTTCATCATATTCTGTATCAATAAAATTTGTTTCCAGATCGGTTACATGAATACCACCAGATCTATTTTCATCATTTCTTTCGATATCATCCATATTATCTTCCTCCATAATATCATCTTCCTCCATGATAGCATCTTCTGAAGATGCACCTATGACCATGCTTCTCCATATTGCTAAAGGAATATTGTCATCATTATCATCTTCACATTCTTCTACTAGATCTTCTTCAACTTGAACATCATCATGGATCCTAATTTGTTCTCCCTCAACTATATTTGGTTGGTCATCATTGGTTTTCTCAGTATCGATTGAAGCATCTTCGAAAACATGTCTTAATCTTGGATCATAATGAATGACAAATATTTATTTTGGATCCAAAATATCTTCATAGAAAAATACACGTGCATGAAGGAGATCCATATATTAGACATATATGTTATTACATTTTTATTGTTATCATTAAACACATATATATTCCCAATGGGTAATGAATTATCAAAATATTGACGACTATTGCTTCTTATATTTATATTATGTTTTAGGAAAAAAATACTTGCTCACAATGAATTGGTAGAACATAAGGGTCCTTATCCTCTAGTAGGTACTTTGAGGAGTCGATAGAAAACAATCCACTATGGGTATCATGTCTTCTTGTCCTCTCAAATGCTTCATACCATTTACATTTGAAAATGCAACATTTGAAAGAGCGGTAATCCAACTCAATAATTTCTTGTATTTTTCCAACATATTGAAGATTCCCTTCAACAATGTTTTTTATATTTTGAACTTGCTCGACTTGATTGCTTGAAATCAACCATAACCCCACAATCAAATGTTCGTCTCTTTACATCTACTCTTTCTACACGATAATGACAACCATATGCCCACATTGCGGGATACTTTCTCACCTGTGAAAGGCCATTTTTTTAGTGCAAATAAATACGATTATTCATAATTAAACAATTAATAGTTTGATGAATATATTCAAGCAACATTTTTTAAGAATTTCAAGCAACATTTTTGAAGAATTTCATGCTTTACCTTTCGTTCACATCCTCTAGAAATGTTGATCTCATCTTTTGTTATGTTTGCATCTATACCTTCCTCATCCATTCGGTTTTGAATTTGTTCAGTAATTCGTTGTAGAGTGCAATCTTTTCCCCATTCACTAGAAATATCCATGGGAAGTGGGATATTCCTTTGGTTCAATCTCTTAAACTGTCTCCTTGCTTTTAACACTTCTTCCCTTTTTTATATCATACAAATCAATCCATTTATTCATGCAGTCCATCTGGTATAGAACGAACTTGTCAAGCACGACACTTTCATCGACACCTATTAAAAATCAACACCTATAATTCAAAAAGTAAATGTTATTATTTTATTTTGATAAACACAAAACTATATAGTAAAGGATTCTAAACATAACCACAATAATGATGATTTTACTTACCAATTTCTTGTTGAACAAAATTACTTTGAGGTTTTTCTCCATCTATAATATCTGATGCACGCTCTTCATCCCAAAATTGTGGACCATCTACAAACTCTTTACCAAGGAATTCACATAGGAAGAAAAATGCTTCATTAAATGCATACCCTTCAGCCATGCAACCCTCTAGACATGCCTTTTGTTGGGCATATATTTTTAAGGTTTTCATGTACCTCCCAAAGAAAAACATCCACCTCGTTGAAACAATTCCTGGTATTTCAATGTGATCGACTAGGTGTATAAGTAAATGTACTTGTAGGTCCATGAAACATGTAGGGAACTCCTTCTCAAATACACAAAAAATTTCAACAATTTCCTTCTTCCATTTTGGCACTTCACACACATGGATCTCTTTAGAGGTCAACCACCTAATAAATGACACAAAATTAGTATGAACATTTATGACATTTAAAATGAAATATAATATATCATTGCATCATACACAGTAACATTTCATACCATAAACCTTGTAAATATCAACCCACAATATACCTTAAAAATGCTGACAATCGACTTATGGCATTCCTTAAGTCAACTGTAAGACATGAATTCCCTCTAATTGCCAATGGCATGATATGCTATCAAACCCATTTACCAGAGTTCATTAATATCGATTTATCATAATTATGAAAAAAGTAAGTAAGTGATAACAATAATAATTAATTGATTCAAATACCTTCATAAAATGATGTATTTAAATGATGAGAGTATTTTCTAGCTTGGTATTGCTGAGTGAGGGCTCAGGGGATTCTTTTTTATGACTAGGAGATTGGTTGGGAGGAGAGTGGTTCCCCACCTGTGTTTTTTTTTGTGTTGCTCCAACGATGGTCTACTTTGTCTACTTTAGTGAAGGGGTACATCCATGAATTATCTTTGGGGTTACAAATAAACTTATTTTTCCATATTCCTAGTTTACTATCACTTTCAAAATCATTGTACACACACACACACACACACACACACAACATCACTCCTTAAAAAGATACAATGTCTTGTATACCACTAAGAAATCCTCGAGAGTGTCCTTCAAAGTGGGAACAACGATGGTATTAGATGGATTCTCATTTGTCACAATGATGAGTGGGTTGGGTTCACAGAATTCCCTCCACATTTCCATGAAATCCAAGTTATAGACGAGGGTTGTCGCAATAATTATTTTATAGAGGTAAAAAAAGAGAGAATGACATGCATGAAATGACTATATGTTAATCACAAGACATGATAATTATTGCATGTAGTAGAACACATCAACATTTGTTGCATGCATGATGGGAAAATTATGAAAATAAAGTTATAATTCAACACATTAATGGCTAAGATCATCTTGCAAATGGATGACCAGGATGAACTTGAACATCGTCTTCCAAATTCTTCACACAATAAAAAAACTTACAATGTAAGAAAAAAGAACATAACAAGCCAATAATATTAATATAACATAGTAGTAAAAAAGAATACAAGAATTAAATAAATGAAAAAATCTATCTTAACTTTGTTTTTAAGTTCTAATAAATTTGTGCCTCCATTTATTTTTGGTTCTTCCTGAGACCTAATATATTTGGGAAAAAATGGAATCTTTTTACACCATGCTACCTTATAATTATTTTTTGTTGAATTAATGTTTCATTTGAAACTTGTTGACTCAATGAACTAATAATTCATGGTTTCATGTCCATTAAAATTTAAACTTAAGTCATTAAGATGGTCTTGACCATTAGAACACATCTAAAACAATAATGTATTTGTGAAAAATGGATTTTTTACACCATGCTACCTTGTAATTATTTTTTGTTGAATTAATATTTCATTTGAAACTTGTTAACTCAATAAACTTATAATCCATGAGTTCAAGTCCAAATAAATTTAAACTTAAATTATTAATATGGTCTTAACCATTAAAACAAATGTTAAACAATACTACAATATTTAATATTATTATTATAATCCAAAAAAAAAAGCTAAATATATTTCATTCATTAAACCTTGGATGATTTCTATTGTCTTCCCCTAACAACACTCTTGTAATTATCCTCTCAAAAAATATGCCGAGATAGCTATGAAAGGGTGGTCCCTATTATTCCTTCTAAAGGCAAAAGTGAAAAATAACAAAGTTTTCTAAAATAAAAAAATGAAAAATGACAAACTTTGAAATAAAATAAAAGGACATACTATATATATTTTGATTTGTATTTGTATTGATTCTCTCGCTCCTACCACCGTTCAAAGTTAAAGGAATCCATAGTACTGTGCATTCATTGATCTGTCAAAATACTTGAACAGATGCAACAAACCCTCACCATTTACCTCACCTTTATCTTGATCTCCTTCATCGCTGATTCACTACCATTAGCTGGTAGTACTGTACAATTTATTGGGAAGAAAATTTCAATAATTTGATATGAATCAGTACCACAGTACCACATTTGGCTACAAGAAATTTTCTTTTTACTTCCAGAAGTGGAGTCGATGGATCCGACACTAATCTAGTTGGATCCAGGAACCAAGTGACGGGGTTCTAGCAAGTTGCAATACATCTCTATCCTCTTCCTCTCCCTATCGGTGGATAGGTGCATAGTGATTTTAATTCAATCACAGGATAGGTGAATAAGTCCATCCATTCAATTAAATTCCCTACCAGTTATATAAATAGGGGGCCTGTGCTTCTCCGATACATGTCATTTTTCATCTCACATAGTTATACTTTACCAGGTGAGGCCATCAGATGGGACAAGTACTTGGTATGTATTTCATTCCATTTCCATCCATTTGTTTTTTATTTTTTTCATATTTTTCAAATTTATTTCTCTGGGATCTCACAACTAACCTTTGTATTTTGGGCATTAATTTTCGACAATGCATTTGTTTCGGACTGTTTACAAAAGGAGAAAGAAGAAAACAATGGAGTATTTTGCCATCAAGAGCGTGGACAAGTCCCACAAAAACAAGTTGCTCCAGGAAGTAAGTGTTTCGGATTTGCCCATATTTTTGCCTCTGTTACTAAATTCATAATAATTTCAAAGAAATGGTGGCCTCAAACATGATATGTGCAATATAAACAGGATAATTTAGATTGATAATCCAGACTTAGTGCAAATCTAGGGCCCTAATCCTCATTGAGGGCCATTTTGAGTTTAAATTGGGTATGATGGGAAACATGCCAAGAAAAAGGAATTTTTCTGTAAACTAGTTTTCTGTAAACCACGTCAGGCAGTCAAGGAATTTTCGTCATTACACCTAGTCCAAGCATCCTTTCCGTTGCTAGACAACAAAACAATCAAGATAATTTCCACTTGCTCTGTCACCTTACCACTCCACCTTGTTAAAAGAAATGCTCAAGACCCTTAACAACATATTCCTATCATGAGCAGAGTAAAGTGTATAACTAAAGTAGAACCCAAAATTCTTCTCACGAGCAAAAGAGTAGTTCAAATGCATGATTGGAGAAAACATGTCTGCAACTAAAGGGAAACATCTACAACAACCCCTATTTTTCCTTGCTGGTTATCCATAGCCCAAATTAGTTCAAGCCAAAAATAATCCTTAGTCCTAAACTCAAAGCTAGTCAGTTTTACCTCTCTTAGAAGACAATAATAAGTTGAGGTTTAGGGATAAGTTTCTTTTCACAAGCACCTCTCTACTAGGAATAATTATCCCTCTCACATTCTACTGTTAGTGATAATATTGCATTATGTTAGTTAATATAGACTTTGTGGACATTTGTGATGATGATGAATCCTGTCCATTAAAGACCAAATCCGGTCCATGACTATCAAACCTTTAGAAAATAAACATGGGAATTAATCAATATATGGCCTTGGACTTGGAATTAATCAATATAAACATGGGAATTGACATGAGCTTGGACTTTTACAAAACCATGGCTGCGGGGAAGGAACGAAATGGGAATCAATGTACGTCATAATCATAAGATAATAACAATGAAAGGATTGTGGGACAAAAAGGCAAAAAGTACAACCAGTATTATAGAATAAAGGCATATTAACGTAAAAATACGGCATACGTTTATCCCGCTTTAAAAATAAAATCTCCAAACACACGTAAAATAAAAATAATTAAATACACTTACTATTACTAAACGCAGTCACACTGAAAAGGTTAAAAATATTTTATACGTAATGTGGTCTTTAATGCATTAATGGGACGGTCATAGCATTGTAAATAAATGGATCTCAATTTGTTTAAGATCCAATGGTTTAGAATGCAATTAAATATACTTACTATCACTAAACGCAGTCACACTGAAAAGGTGAAAAATATTTTTTATGTAATGTATTAATGAAACGGCCATATCATTGTAAATTTCAGTGTGAAAAATATTTTATATGTAATGTTATATGTATTAATGTAACGGCCTCAATTTGAAGATTCAATGGTTCACAATGCAACAATCGTGCTGCATTAAATGCAGCACTGCATGTAGAATATTCTTCCGAAGAACACATCTACTCGCACGCGCGTGACTTTTAAATGAATGCTGAATATTGAACGCCGTCGACCTTGACAAAAAACGTGAGTAATCTCTATATATATGGAGAATCTTAATGGAAACTCTGAAACCAAAAAGCTATTGGTATATGTTTGGTTTTGCAGGTCATTTGTGGCAAAAATACCGTTCCAGGGCATCCTATCATATTTACAATGCCCCGATTTTCTGTAACTGCTGAGAAAGCAATGGGGGTTTATTTCACAAAAATGAAGATGGAAATTATCCTACTGCTGCAACTATTGCTGTTGCATTGGGCGCTGTCTGCTAATGCAGAATGTCCGTTTAAACTTGATTATGTCCGTCGATTGCCGTGGGACAAATCTACCTGTAAACCAGTGATTAATGAAGCCAATTGCTGCCAGACATTGCGTAGCTTGCTTGGCGTAGGTTTTTCTCAGTATTTGAAAGATTCATCTGTCTTCGAGTTTCCGAATAATGCCTCTGCCGTCTCCTGTTTACAAACATTTCAAGAGCAGCTGGATTTTCTGGGTCTCTCATCAGACTTGGTGGCTAACTGTTTCAAGAATACGACTGAGCTTATTTCCAGCCCACACCTTTGCGTCGGCATACAGACAAAGCAGGACTGGATTCGCAGAGTGAAGAATACTTCCCTGGACTCGACCTGCAAGGGCGACCTTTCAGATCTGCGCAGCTGTCTGGAATGTAAGCAGAGTGGAGACCTTGTTATGAACATGCTGGTAAACATGGGCAAAAACTTGACAAGTAAGGAAAGTTTGAAATGCCTCTATTTCACTTGTCTGTATGCTGCCGGAGTTGTTAACGAGTTCGGCCCCGAGAACATAAATACTGCTGAGTGTATCCTCCACTTATCCTTCGTCCAAACCGCGTCGGATCGCCCAGTTTTGATGTACACTTTCATTGGTATTGCCGTGGCCCTCGTTCTCATCTGTGCTCTAGGGCTTTTCTACTGTCTGTTGGTAAAAAGGACCGATCCTAAGGCTGTGCACAGGCGATTCGTGAGGCGGGCCGAGAAACGTCTAAAGGCAGCCGTGAAACCCAACACCGTCGCAGTTTGGTTCGACATTCGATTGATAAGGGACGCCACTGATAATTTTAGTGAGGCCAATCTCATCGGCCGAGGGGGTTTTGCTACTGTGTACAGGGGAACGCTCCCAGATGCTCGGCAGATAGCTGTGAAGAGAATCACTAACTGCACGGCCGAAGGGGATTCCGAATTCCTGAACGAAGTGCAAATCATCAACAGCATTAGGCAACGGAATTTGGTCGTATTGAGGGGCTGTTGCATGGCTAGCGACGAGAGGGAAGGGCACCAGCGGTTTCTGATATATGATTACATGCCCAATGGAAGTCTCCATGAGCATCTGTTTGGAGAAAAGTCCAAGGCCAGAGCTTTGAGCTGGCTGCAGCGGAGGAACATTGTGCTGGGGACTGCCAAAGGGCTGGCTTATCTACACGACGGCATCGAGCCCGCGATTTATCACAGAGACATCAAACCCACTAACATTCTGCTGGATGAAGAAATGAATGCCCTCGTCGCCGATTTTGGTCTGGCAAGAAACATGACTAAACAAGAAGGGCTGGAATCACATCTGATGACGAAGATTGCAGGGACGCACGGCTACTTGGCCCCTGAATACGCTCTCTACGGCCAACTTACAGACAAAAGCGATGTATATAGCTTCGGGGTTCTGCTGTTGGAGATCATGAGCGGCAGACAGGCTCTGAACACCACTGCCGACTCGGCCTTCCATTATCTCATAGGGGATTGGGCATGGGCGCTGGTGAAAAAAGGCAGAACCAGTGAAATAGTAGACAAGAGAATCCGTCAGAGCGGCACGGAGAACGTGATGGAGAGATTTGTTTTGGTAGGTATTTTATGCTCGCATGTTATGCTTGCATTCAGACCTCGAATGGTAGAAGCCGTGAAGATGTTGGAGGGAGAAGCAGAGATTCCTGAAATCCCAGAGAGGCCTCTGCCGTTGATGCTTCAGGGTCTATCTGTTACAGACAAAGGCGGTTCCTTGGATCTAGTTTGAGCAGATGTCTGGTTTTTGCTTGTATCAACCAAAACGATCTAGTTTTTTGGAATATAGATAAAACGATCGGATGTCAATATGTAGAGTATTGCCATTAAAAGGGTACTGGACTTGCAACTCTGAATCAATTGTGGGCTCTAGAAACTGTAAATGCAATGCTTGAGGAAAAAACATGGATAGTTAACCATCTCTATGTCATGCGACGTGCCCGTGGATTCGGTTAAGCCATAGGACTTGAAATTTGAATTTGATAAAGTGCCTCGGTTGAAATTTGAATTGCATAAAGAGGAGCTTTATTTGAAATTGTATCGAGAAATAATGTGCTTGAATTTCGGAAAATATTTGTGCATACAACTAGGTTTTATTAGTGTAAACGATTATGCATATAACTAGTTGCAACCTCTTTGTAGTTGCTTTCACTGGAAGTAAAACGTATGTTAATGGTTTTTGGTTGTAAAAAGTATAGGTTGGAAGTAAAACGTATGTTAATGGCTTTTGGTTTTTGGTTGTAAAAAGTATAGGTTTGGTTTTTGGGTGCTTCAAAGAAGCTTATTTTACAATTTAAAAGGGAGATGTGTAACTTGTTTTTTTTTTGGAGTTGATATATGTTTTTTATAGAAAATAATAAAATATTATAAAAAATAATATGTATCATCAATTTCGATTTAAAATAGTTAGAACTTTAGTGATTTATATTATTTAGAATAACAAATAAAACTATACAAATTCGATAAATTAAAACCATAAACATTGCATGACACACTTTCTAGACATTTCCACTCTAAAAAGAGGTTTCCAGCCAAAGAGATTGCAGCATGGAATTTGTAAGCCTGGTAGAATTTTCCAAGCTCGCTAGATGAAAATGGAATTGGTAAGTCTGGTAGAAATTTTGAAGCTTGATAGATGGAAAATTTCTCCCAATCTAAAGATTCATGTTAAGGGATGAGGATGGAAATCGAAGGATAAAAGGGGTTCATGACTGTGTGTCCATCTTGGGTATAGTCATTCTTGCTTATTGTTATTAGATGGGTTATTTCCCATCACACAAAAGAACAAATCTTCATGTTGGTTGTCAAAAACATTGAGTAAATCATGTTCGGTAAGCTAAGAATATATTTTCCATTTTTGTATTTTTGTAGCCTAGACTTTTGTTATGTTCTTGCCATTTTTTGTATTTTTGTGGTTTGTCTTTTGTTATGTTCCTACCACGGACAAACAACAATCATGAGGTCGCATTGTCTCAAAGCAGAGATTTGTTGGTTGTGGAGCCCGATCTTCTAGATTCAGAGATGTTATTGTTCAACTATGTTTGTACCCCATTTTTACTGTACACTTGTCCCAGCAGGGGGGTGCGGGGGAAAGAATTTTTTGGGACGATTGTTGGCCAACAATTTGCGGGCCCATGGTATTGGGTGACCCGTCGTATTTTCCCATGGTAATTTCCCTATAAAAGGAACACATTGTAATAGAGTTGTGTATTGTATTGTAGCATTGTAAAACAATCTATGTGTTTGTGTGAGAGAGATTGTGAGAGAGTGAAGAGCAAGTGCAACGAGGTTGTTGCAAGTTGTATCCCTTCATTTTGTTGGATGGTATAATAATAAAGGGCTGGCAAATTATGTGTGAACGTAGCCCATCTTGGGTGAACCACGCCATATTTGTGTCTCTCTTGTAATGTGTTTTAATATTTGCATTTTGTTTATTGTTATTTCTCTACGATCCTATTTTTCTAACAAGATTTTAAGTTTTTTAAAACTTATGTTAGACTATGGTGAGCTAATTCTCAATGTAGTATTTATTACAAATTTTTGAAAAAGGGTGTATTTTCTAGCATCTTGGTCATGGGGGAGATGACCTCTGCCTTTGGATTTGCGCCCCAGGATGCAACAACATTGTTGTGTCGACATGGGGTCTAATGAAGGCGTTGGTTTGTACATTGTTTAAATGTTGGTTGTAGTGTTCTTACTGGAGTAGAGATCACGTTCGAGGGCGAGTTACAAGAGATGGAATGCGTTAATGCAGGAATTATTGTCATGCTTGTGGTTGGAATGTCCTCGACGGTGGAGGGGGATGGGTTTTTGGATGGAATTTTGTCATCGTCTACGCTTGAATTTCATGCTTGTTTTCCCCTGTTGCAGCATTTTTTGGTTTTGTGTTGCAGCGAGGTACTGGTATTTTGGCGCTTCTAGCATTTTGCTCTGGTGGTTGGTGTAGTGGCCTTTTGTTATGGTGCTCACATTTTGGCCTAATGGTTGGCATTTTGGCTCTGCCTTTAGATTCAGTTCTTTGGTTTCATCATTCTGGTGTTTTCTTTTGGTTGGGTTGTTGTGGTCTGGTGCCGAAAGATGATATCAAACCGTCATACCTATGGCTCTTCTAAAATAAATTTTGGTCCCGCGTGGATGCTTTGTGTTGTAGTCGTGGCTTGTGGTTTGGCTCTCTGGTGGAAATCGTAGTTTGGTTCTTTGGCGAAAATTGCATTGGTGCTTTGGTTCTTTGGCGAAAATTGTGGTTTGTTTCTCTGACGAAAATTGCAATGGTGCTTTGGATATCTAGCGAAAATTGCAGTGGTTTGGTACTCTAGAGAAAAATTGTTGTTGTTATATTTGAGAGAGATTTGGAGACGAGATGGTTTATCAGATATGTCAATACTTTGATGTGGCTCATGCTTTTGTTTGTCAGGTATGCAAATATTTATTTTAATTGTTTTGTAGATTCTAGTGGATCGGTTTCTTTAGGCACTTTTGTGCTTTCCAAATGGTTGCAAATTAGAAATCTAAGTCACTGTTTTTAGAAGAAAATAGGTTGTTACTCATTTGTTTGGTAGTATTGTCATGAGGTATAAATTTTGTGGTGAGCTCCTTTCATAGTTTCTAGTCGGTCTAGGCTTGCTTGGTTTGTGAACTTGGAAGAATTAGTTTGTGAACCTTGGTTGGATTTTGTGCATCCCTTCAAGTGCCCACTGCTTTGATTTTTCCAATTCAATTTTGTAATTATTGTTTAGGTCTAGCTTCATTTGCAATGGGGGTTAATACTTTACTTGGTGCAGGATCTGGGGGGCAAAAATGAACAAAAAAAACGATGACATCGATGACAACTTGTTTTGTCAATTATGATAACCTTTGGATTGAAGGGAAGAGTTAAAAATCCTACCATTACACACTTGGGTAAATGTTTCCTTTGATTCTTGTGCCTAGTTATTGTGTTTAATTGAAGCATATGTGTTGTCGTGACTTGGGCTTTGTTGCATGATAACATATTTCTTTTTCCGTTCATTTGCACAAATATGCTGGACACGAAGTTGTCATTTGTGGATACTATGGAAAATAGTCCCATAGCTTATGTGTATATTTTGTTATTTTTTTCCATGGGTCGGAGCTAGCAATGAAGCAGGTTTGTTGTTGGGTGAAATCACGAAGTTGGTATACACTTTTTTGATAGTCAGGTAAATTTTGATTGTAATTTTCAATTTCTCGTCCAAGAAAATAGTAAACCATTTTCTTTCCCAAGAGTTTTTAGAATTCTCGCCCGAAAGTTTAAAAGTTTATTATCCGAGAGTTTAATATTTTCACACCCAAGAGTTTTCTCAAACACGCCAAACAAACTCTAGGCCAAAACTCTTGGACGAGAAATAAGATTATTTTTTAAACTCTCGTTTGAGAGACTATTTTATATATAAGTCAAACATTGACTTTCCCCACCATATTATTGTTTGTGTTGGGTCGCACTCGACAAACAACACCCGTGAGAACAAATCCATTGGTAATGCATGCCTCCCGCGAAAATGACTGCACCAGGGCTGCAATATGCCACACACAGTACTGGCCACAAGATTATTTGTGAAACACCATTCCACTGGCCTGCAAGATCACCTATGAAATTCCATTCCAATGGCCAGAAAGATCATCCACTGGCCTTCGTCTTCATTGTCTTCGATGGGATTGTGGTCAATTCTTCACCAGCTCTCGGCAACACTAGGAATGTAACCCTTTCTTGAAGTAACCATCCTTTCACCATCTCTCAGAAGCACCGGGTATGTAACCCTTTCAACAAAATTTAATTTAAATTTCTTTATTCTTTTCTGAAAACACCATTTCATAGTGCCATGGTCAAACAAATTAAAATTAAATTAAAAAAAAGTATGTGATAACAAAAATTCAGGCTTTATGAATAACAATTATCACATAAATCTGTCTCCATCCCAGCAACCTGGGATCAAATCCAAGCCACTCCGCTAAGTCAAGTAACCTCTTATCCATGCTAAACGAACGAGGGTCTATTTCAAGGGTTGAGGTATGGCTGCTATGGTCTTTTAGATTTATGGTTCAATATATAGTAATAATCTAGCGTTAACTGGTAATTTATGAATAACCGTTATCATAGAACATATAAACTTCTATTGAAAATAATCAAATAGAAGATATTATTTTAAGATAGTAAAATAATAAATAGACCAATGAAGGTTCAATTTTTAAAATTCATTCATACCCATGCCTAGAGAGCCACAACATTCCATATTTTGATTTAGAATCCTTTTTGATGGAAGTGCTTGGTCTGGTTTGAGAGTTAGAACCCTCACCAGTTGGAATTGAAGTCATATCTACCTTTGTTGAATGCATCACCCTATAACAAACCCTGGTAGGCATCAGTGGCAACACCAAATGATTTGAGAAATTTCTTATGATCACCAATATCTAAGATATTGTGAAACAACACCCCTTGAGGAAACAAAGCTCATAAAATCCTCCCTGCTGAGCTAGTATGGTGAAATTCTAATACATATGGGGAAGGGTAGGTCGCTTCTCATGCTACTGATGGTTGAGGCCGGATAAGATGGATAGTAATTAAACCTGAGAAAATCTGGATCTATTATCCTAATCACCCGTTTAAGCCATTTCTTGTGTAAATGTTTGGTAGATAGAGAAGTTCCATATCAGAGGTCTAGAGACCAATTTTCCTTGGCCCAGGAAGGCGTGTCTAGGACGATTTGGATAGTGGATACCTATGCCCTGCATTGACCATAATTCTTGTGTAACCTCGAGTGTGATCAATGTCCCACAAGGAAAGCATGGATTTGTTTATTGAACTCGATCTAATTGCATCCTAGCTTATTCATTGCCCCCCTATGTCTCATTATATTTCTCACTATTTCAATGTCATCCCACATTCTACCTACTACATAAATATTTGATAGTAGGACATAAGGTACATGATTTTTAGGTTCAAACTCAAAAGGATGTTCAACAACTTGTTCTCCTAACTTTGTATTTGCTTGGATTCTACAAGCAGCAAGTAAGGAACCCCATATAGCAATAGTAGGTTTTATAGGTATTTTTTTTATAGGAATTTTGTTTATGATGACCTTTTCCATTGGTTCTTTCCATGATTCCATCCATTGTTATTTCGATTTCCCTACCCACATCAATGCCAAGCCACGCATGACGTTGAGTACAATACTTATAATATCTTGAAGGATGGTAAGATCCATGATATTAACTCTATTTCCATTTCCATTGCTCCTCTTATATATAGGAATGATGTCATCCATCAGGCCAGCTTACATAATTGTTTGTCCATATGCATCATTGTCCCTATTAACACTGATAATGATGCATAGTCCCCTCCTTTTGATATGATGCCATTGTTGGATGAGTTTGTTGATGTTTTTAATCACCCTACTTGGCTACCTCTTTCACACAATATTGAATAATCTATTGAATTAATTATCATTGTTGTTTTCCCTATATCTCATCACTATTATTTATCCATCCTTGTGGTTGTTAATTTTGTCAAACACCAACTCAAATGTCTAATTGACCTTAGTTGTATTTTTTTTCTCAACTCTCGACTAACCCAAGTTCAAATTCGACCAAACCAATAAAGACCCAAGGTACTGGCCCAACAGGGTTTAACCCTGTCAAAAACACCTGCGACGCAAGTGAGGTCTCACCCAAGATACCTATAGGAGCTGTAGGAATAAGGTTTCTGCAGTAAAGATTGAGATCTTCTTTTACCAGAGATCGACACGAAGGACATCAACATAATAACTACCATGAGAATATATTACAATCCATTCTTAAACACATTCATAAAACCAACTGAAGTTTTGTCGATTTGATTACTTATTCATAAATTAACACATTATTATGGATTGCAGCAATACACAAAATTATTATGGATTGTAGCAATACACAAAACAACAAACGCATTCCTCATACACCATTCAACACAAGGAATTTAACGTGGAAACCCAAGACGAGAAAATTTACAAAAAAGAGGTTTCCAGCGCAAGAGATTTATTCTCTCTTGACACTTGGTAGATCCCTTTAAGATGGATCTATGTTGGTCATACCATTGATATGCCATTACAGCATGGAATTTGTAAGTCTAGTGGGATTTTCGAAGCTCGGTAGATGGAAAATTTCTCCCAATCTAAAGATTCATGTTAAGGGATGAAGATGGAAAGCTAAGGATAAAAGGGGTTCATGACTGTGTGTCCATCTTGATAAAATCATTCTTGCTTATTGTTATTACGTGGGTTATTTCCCATCACACAAAAGGACAAATCTTCATGTTGGTTCTCATTGAAAACATTGAGTAAATAGTGCCCGGTAGGTTAAGAATATATTTTCAATTTTTTCTATTTTTGTAGTTTGACTTTTGTTATGTTCATGTCATTTTTTGTATTTTTGTAGTTTGTCTTTTGTTATGTTCCTGCCATGGACAAACAACAATCGTGAGGTCACATTATCTCGAGGTAGATATTTGTTGGTTTTGGAGCCCGATCTTCTAGATTCAGATATGTTATTGTTCAACTATGATTGTACCCCACTTTTACTATACACTGGTCCTAACAGGGAAGTGCGGGGGTTCATGGGAGAATCCCCGGAAATAATTTTTTGGGATGTTTGTTGGAAAACAGTTTGCGGGCCCATGGTATTGGGTGACCCGTGGTATTTTCCCATGGTAATTCCCCTATAAAATGAAAGCATTGTAATAGAGTTGTGTATTGTATTTTAGCATTGTAAAACAATCTATGTGTTTGTGTGAGAGAGATTGTGAGAGAGTGAAGAGGAAGTGCAACGGGGTTGATGCATGTTGGATCTCTTCATTTTGTTGGATGGTATAATAATAAAGGGCTGGCAATTTCTGTGTGGGCGTAGCCCATCTTGGGTGAACCACACTATATCTATGTCTCTCTTGTAAAGTGTTTTACTATTTTCATTTTGTTTGGTGTTTATTGTTTATTGTTATTGCTCTACGATCCTGTTTTTGTAACAAGATTTTAAGTTTTTTAAAAGTTATGTTAGACTATGGTGAGCTACTTCTCAATGTAGTATTTATTACAAATTCTTTAAAAAGGTGAATTTTCTAGCATCTTGGTCGTGGGGGAGATGACGTCTGCCTTTGGATGTGCGCCCTGGGATGCAACAACATTGTTGTGTTGACCTAGGGTCTATTGAAGGCATTGGTTTATACATTGTTTAAATGTTGGTTGCAATGTTCTTACGGGAGTAGAGGTCACGTTCGAGGGTGAGTTACAAGATATGGAATGCATTAATGAAGGAATTATTGTTATGCTTGTGATTGAAATGTCCTCGAATGTGGAGGGGGATGGGTTTTTGGATGGCATTTTGTTGTCTTCTACGGTTGAGTTTCATGCTTGTTTTTCCTTGTTGCAATGTTTTTTGGTTTTGTGTTGCAGCGAGGTACTGGTATTTTGGCGCTTCTAGCATTTTTATCTGGTGGTTGGTGTAGTGGCCTTTTGTTCTGGTGCTCACATTTTGGCATAATGGTTGGCATTTTGGCTCTGCCTTTAGATTCGGTTCTTTGGTTTCATCATTTTGGTGTTTTTTTTTGGTTGGGTTGTTGTGGTCTGGTGCTGGGAGCTAATATCATATCGTCGTGTCTATGGTTTTTCTAAAATAGATTTTGGTCCTGCATGGATGTTTTGTGTTGTAGTCGTGGCTTGTGGTTTTGATCTCTTGTGGAAATTGTGGTTTGGTTCTTTGGAGAAAATTGCATTGGTGCTTTGGTTATTTGGCGAAAAATGTGGTTTGTTTCTGTGGCGAAAATTGCAATGGTGCTTTGGATATCTAGCGAAGATTGCATTGGTTTGGTTCTCTAGAGAAAATTTTTGTTGTTATATTTGCGAGATATTTGGAGATGATATGGTTGATAAGATATGTCAATATTTTAATGTGGCTCGTGCTTTTGTTTGTTAGGGATGCAAATATTTTTTTTAATTGTTTTATACATTCTAGTGGATCAATTTTTTTAGGTGCTTTTGTGTTTTCCAAATGGTTGCAAATTAGAAAACTAAGTCNGTATGCAAATATTTTTTTTAATTGTTTTATACATTCTAGTGGATCAATTTTTTTAGGTGCTTTTGTGTTTTCCAAATGGTTGCAAATTAGAAAACTAAGTCACGATTGCTAGAATAAAGTAGGTTGTTACTCAATTGTTTGGTGGTATTGTCATGAGGTATAAATTTTGTGGTGAGCTCCTTTCATAGTTTCTAGTCTGTCTAGGCTTGCTTGGTTTGTGAACCTGTAAGAATTGGTTTATGAACCTTGGGTTGGATTTTGTGCATCCCTTTGAGTGCCCATTGCTTTGATTTTTCCAATTCAATTTTAATTATTGTTTGTCTAGCTTCATTTGCAGTGGGGGTTAACACTTGCTACTTGTGCAGGATCTTGGGGTAGAAATGAACAAAAAAATGATGACATCGATGACAACTTGTTTTGTCAATTATGATAACCATTGGATTGAAGGGAAGAGTTAACAATCCTACCATTACACACTTGGGTAAATGTTTTCTTTGGTTATTGGGCCTAGTTATTATGTTTAGTTGAAGCATATGTGTTGTTGTGACTTGGTATCTATTGCATGCGAACATATTTCTTCTTCCGTTCATTTGCACAAATATGCTCGACATGAAGTTGCATTTGTGGATACTATGGAAAATAGTCCCATAGATTATGTGTATATTTTCTTATTTTTTCCATGGGCTGGAGCTAGCAGTGAAGTAGGTTTGTTGTTGGGTGAAATCACGAAGTTGGTTTACACTACTTTGACAATCGGGTAAATTTTGATTGTAATTTTCAATTTCTCGTCCAAGAAAATAGTCAAACTATTTTCTTGCCTAAATGTTTTTAAAATTCTCGCCAAAGGGTTTAAAACTTTATCATCCGATAGTTTAATATTTTCTCGCCCGAGAGTTTTCTCAAACACGCCAAACAAACTCTAGGCCAAAACTCTCGGACGAGAAATAAGATTATTTTTTAAACTATCGTTTGAGAGACTATTATATATATATATAAGCCAAACATTGACTTTCCCCACCATATTATTGTCTATGTTGGGTCGCACTCAACCAACAACACCCGTGAGAACAAATCCACTGGCAATGCATGCCTCCCACGAAAACGAGTGTACCAGGGCTGCAATATGCCACACACAATATTGGCCACAAGATCAATTGTGAAACACCATTCCACTGGCCCGCAAGATCACCTATGAAACACCATTCCACTGGCCTTTGTCTTCATTGTCTTCGATGGGATTATGGTCAATTCTTTACCAGCTCTCGGCAACACTAGGAATGTAACCCTTTCTTGAAGTAACCATCCTTTCACCGATTCTCAGAAGCACCACGTATGTAACCCTTTCAACAAAATTTAACTTAAATTTCTTTATTCTTTTATAAAAACACCATTTCATAGTGCCATGGTCAAACAAATTAAAATCAAATTAAAAAAAATTATGTGATAATACAAATTCATGCTTTATGAATAACAGTTATCACATAAATATGTCTCCATCCCAACAACCCGGGATCAAATCAAAGCCAGTCCTCTAAGACAAGTAGCCTCTTATCCATGCCAAACGGACGAGGTTCTATTTCGAGGGTCAAGGTATGGATGATATTGTCTTCTAGATTTATGGTTCAATATATAGTAATAATCTAGTGTTAACTGGTAATTTATGAATAACTGTTATCGTAGAACATATAAACTTCTATCGAAAATAATCAGATAGAAGATATGAATTTAAGATAGTAAAATAATAAATAGACCAATGAAGTTTCAATGTTTGAAACTCATTCATACCCCATGCCTAGAGAGACACAACATTCCATATTTTGATTTAGAATCCTTCATGATGGAAGTGCTTAGTCTGGTTTGAGAGTTATAACCCTCACCAGTGGGAATTGAAGTCATATCTACCTTTGTTGAATCCATCACGCTATAACAAACCCTAATAAAAACAAACCCTGGTAGGAATCAATGGCAACACCAAATGATTTCAGAAATTTTTTATGATCACTGATATCAAATATATTGTGAAACAATACCCCTTGAGGAAACAGAGTTCATGACCTCCTCCCCTCTAAGCTCGTATGGTGAAATTCTAATACAGATGGGGAAGGGTAGGTAGCTTCTCATGGTGCTGATGGTTGAGGGATAAGATGGATAGTAATTAAACCTCAGAACCTTTGGATCAATTATCCTAATCACCCTTTTAATTCATTTAATGTGTAAATGTTTGGTAGATACAGAAGTTCCATATCAGAGGTCTAGAGACCAATTTTCCTTGGCCCGGGAAGGCATGTCTGGGACGTTTTGGATAGTGGATACCTATGCCCTACATTGACCATAATTCTTGTGTAACCCCGGGTGTGATCAATGTCCCACAAGGAAAGCATGGATTTGTTTCTTGAACTTGATCTAACTGCATCCTGGCTTATTCATTACCCCCCTATGTCTCACTATATTTCTCATTATTTCAATGGCATCCCGCCTGTTACTTGCTACATAAATATTTGATAGTAGCACATAAGGTACATGGTTTTTAGGTTCAAAATCAAAAGGATGTTCAGCAACTTATTCTCCTAACTTTGTGTTTGCTTGGATTCTACAAGCACCAAGCAAGGAACCCCATATAGAAGTAGTAGGTTTTATAGGTATTTTATTTTATAGGAATTTTGCTTATGATTACCTTTTCCATTGGTGCTTTCCATGATTCCATCCATTGTTATTTGGATTTCCCTACCCACATCAATGCCAATCCATGCATGATGTTGAGTACAATACCTATAATATCTTCAAGAATGGTAAGATCCATGATATTAACTCTATTTCCATTCCATTAATCCTCTTATATATAGGAATGATGTCATCCATTAGGCCATCCTACATAATTGTTTGTCCATATGCATCATTGTCCCTATTAACACTGATAATGATGCATAGCCCCCTCGCTTTGATATGTTTCCATTGTTGGATGAGTTTGTTGATGCTTTTAATCACCCTACTTGGCTATTTATTTCACACAATATTGAGTAATCTATTGAATTAATTATCATTGTCATTTTCCATATATCCCATCCCTATTATTTATCTCTCCTTGTGGTTGTTAATTTTGTCAAAGACCAACTCAAATGTCTAATTGACCTTAGTCGTATCTGTTTGCTCAACTCTCGACTAACCCAGGTTCAACTTCGACCAAACCAACAAAGACCTAAGGTACCGTCCCGACAGGGTTTAATCCTATCAGAAACACCTGCGACGCAAGTGAGGTCTCACCCGAGATACCTATAGGAGCTGCATGAATAAGGTTTATGCAGTAAACAAGCGGATATTCTTTTCTGAGACATCGACATGAAGGACATTAACATAATAAATACCATGAGAATATATTATAGTCCATTCTTAAACATATTCATAAAACCAACTGAAGCTTTGCCGATTCGATTACTTATTCATAAATTAACACGTTATTATGGATTGCAGCAATACACAAAACAACAGACACATTCATCATACACCATTCGACACAAGGAATTTAACGTGGAAACCCAAGACGGGAAAAACCAAAAAAAAATTGTTAATTAGCAAGATTCATAGTTCAAAGGTCTACGCACATTGCCTGCAAACATTCCTTCACAATCCCCATTAAATTGATTTCATGCACACAACTTGCGGATCGACAGTATATTCCTGACTCTTATTCATCTTCAACATAACAGTACAAAATCATCCAATCAACATTATAAAACTTGTATTTTCAGAAATTGACTTCAACCAACCCGAAAAATCCCAAACCATTACTTTTTCATAGGCTCTACTAGCTGACTTTACATCCTGATCCCACTACCAAAAATTGGACAACCTTTCTAACTAACTCACCAATTTTTCCATCGGACTTTGTCAATACAATTAATTTTCCCCAAAATTCGGCCCAAAATTTCAGAGCTGGCCAATTCAACACCCACTCCATTTTAGCCCCGTTCACATCTCGATGAGGATCCAAAACTTAAAGACCAAAAATTAACAAAACTTGCCTAGGACCAATAGGCCCCTAACACTCACATGTGTCTTGTCTCGAAGTTGTGTTTTTGAAGTGGAATATTTTAATTTCTAGGAAGCTTTTACAATTGTTTATATTTTGAGAGTTGTTTCTTTTAAGTTTGTATATTTTGCATCTACATTGTAATCACTTTTATGTTTTCTCGGTGATATATTCTATAAAATATTTTTAATGAGAAAATTTACTAGTGAGAATAATTAGGTGCTGCAATGTTAAGTTTCCAAAAGTTTGGGTGTTATTGGCGTAACAAGTTTTAAAATTTGTTTTTGGGATTGGGGATTTGTGCAAGTAGGCATTTCAAAAAACTATTCATATAAAACATAAAATTTTGAAATAAAATATAGAGGATTTATTTAGTAAGTCTTCATGTTTAGTTCAAAACCTTTTCCTTCTGTACTTTAGCATTTTCCTTATGTTTCTCAAGCATTTTTCATTTTAAAAGGTTTGCCTCAAGTGCATGCTTGTTAAACCCTAAATGTTGAGCACATTTCCACCTATAGTGTGGCACATTACCCCCTATATTGTGGTTTATTACATATTATTGATGTCGGATTGAGTCTATTAGTGGGTGTATTAGTTGTTATTGTACACCTTTGTCTCTTATATATAGGAATGAAATCTTTTCATTTTAGTCATCATATTGTATCTTGTCTTGTCCTATGTACTTAGTACATCATGTAAGGAGGTTCCTCCATCGAAGATGATTGATATTCATCTTTTTTACTCATTATTAAGGTGTGAATTAATTTATTCTATTCTATTTATGCTATTTTATGCTAGTTTTGGGACTTGGTTGCATAACATTTTGATATCAGAACTCTTTCCTCGGGACTGGTTTCTTCAAAATAAGTCATCTTAAAATTTTTGCTATAATTTATTTTCTTGAAGGATTCATATAGAAATCTTAAAAGCCCACCTCTATAACAATTCAATCTATTTATTCTCCAAAATTAAGGTCCCGGTCCATCACAGGTTTAAAGATATTATCCTCAGAAGCTAGGGATTCTTACTAGTCCAAAAACTAGTCTAAAACACGCGTTATGGGGAAAAATGTCATATCTAGCGAACCCCATGTATGTATTGAGTGAGGCATATTTAATAAAAAATACAACATACCATAGTATATGTGGTATGGTTTTCAGCCTCATATCCAAAAAATAAATTCACTGTTTGGTCATTTTTAGTGTCTAATATCGTCTATATTTACATAAAATATGTTTTTTTATCATAATATTCACCAAAATTTACACATTTCAGTGTTAATTTTATGTTTCATATTTAATATTTTCCTACCTATCTATAAATATGTTTTTTTCAATGCAAAACAATCACCTAGAATACTAAACTTAAGTAAAATATTAGAATCCTTAAAAAATACCCTTACTTCGCTCTTCTGGATATACCAAAAATAAGAAGTGTTGGGAGATTTGTAATAACATTTTACTAGAGCATTTGAAATAGGTCAGACGCATTGCAACAGAAAGAAGAAGGAACATTATATCTATGGTATGTTTTCAACCTGAGATATTAAGTATTGGACATGTTACCATACAATTTTTCTCTTCTAGATAGACAAAAAATAAGAAGTGTTGGGAGATTTGCAATAAATTTTTACTCGAGCATCAAACGTAGGCTAGAGCTATGGCATTGAAAATAGGTCACAACGGGATACCACAGGACAAAGTTTCAGACCCAGAGGAGCCAACATTTCAATTTTACCTTAGTTCGAGATCGTCTATAAAACAATCTTTCAATTAGGGTTTGAAAAAGGTATGCCATTTTGAATTTGAATAAATTTGGGTTGAAGGATCTATTTGTGGTGAACCCTAGGGTGTGATATATATTTATATTGTTCAAAATTCCACTGAAAGTAAGTGAAAAAATTCGCACTCCACTCAAACCACTTTGGGGTTAATCCCTGATATACGATGACATACAATTGTTTATATTTTGAGAGTTGTTTCTTTTAAGTTTGTGTATTTTGTATCTATATTGTAATCTCTTTTCTGTTTTCTCAGTGATATATTCTATAAAATATTTTTAATGAGAAAATTTACTAGCGAGAATTGTTGGAGTAGCTAGTCGGTGAGCCGACTAGACTAGTTAACCGACTATCGGAGATTAGGTCGGCCTCCAAAGGTCATGTCGATTGACTGAACCGACAAGTAGTTATTCCTAATTGTTTTGTAATCATATATAATAGGCTGTTGAGCCAGATAAAGAACTTGGTTCAGTTCTTTGTATGTATGGACCCTCATGTGATTCACTAATATAATATGTATTCTATCATCAGTTCTTGTCTCTTGTATTTGTATGAATATATGTTTCTATATGTGTATTATTGGTAACCTTATGTGATCTGTGTGATTACAACATTGGTTCTGTTGGCTCTATAGAAAAAAAAAGCCACTCAACTATTATCCAACAGTCGAGGATATTTTTATAGAACTAGCTAGACAGACCAAAACCAAAATAACTATACCAGAGGTTGCAAAAGAGATTAACCACTCTATTGTCGAACTCTTAACCGACCAGGAGAAAGAAGAAGACTATGAAGTTCACCTTCATATTAGTACCTTCACTTCGGAAGACAGCCCAACAATAGAGAAAAACCCCCTTCAAATTTAAAATGCACTGATAGAACAAAACACCATGGTCCAGACTGAACAGCAGGAGGAGGAGGAAGAAACAGAGACAGGGAAACCAGAATATCAGCTGACGAAGAAGAACATCTGACAAATAGCTGTAGAAATTTCCAAATCTCAGAAAATCCTAGAGATCCCAGCAAAAGGAAAAGGGAATTTCAATCTTATCCTCCAAGAAAGCTCAGAGGATGAGGACGAATTACATGCTATAGAAACAAACATCTTGATAGACGCTACCAAAAATAAAGTCTCTATCAAGGAACAGTTCAAATAGTTTGTTGAAGAAGAGGCAAGGCAATCCAAAGCTAAAAAGGTAAAATCTACAAACCCTCCTGCAGTCCAAGCTATTGATTTAGTTTCAACTCCCCCACCCCCATCTCCAACCCAAATAATATAGGAAAATATGCTAGTGTAAACCAACATTAGTCCTTTCGACTTGTGCAAAAGTACAATGTCAAAAACACTTAAGGAGATAGTGGACAAAGATGTCGACCTCCAATAGTTCATCAATAAGCTACCCGACATATTTCTTAAAGCTCAGCAAATAAACACCACATACACACTTACTCAGTCAAGTTCATCACATCGACTCCTCACCCAACCTGGACCACCACAACAACAAACACAAAAATTTGTGGGAATCATTCAATCAACATTTCTTAGAAATATTGATAAATCATCTAAACTTGTCACAGCACGGAATTCATCCTTCACACCAACCTTCACATTAGCTAATGAATCAGTCGGAGACCTAGAGGATGATGATCAGGGTGATCCACTATAAATCGACCAAACCATTGACAACCTCTTTGACTCTGTCGAATTCGATGACCCTACCGACCCACAACCAGAAGTCGAAGATCCTATATCGATAGAAAGAATTCCAACCACTCCAGTGACCCTAGATCACTCACCATCTCCATCACCACCACCAACTTCAGAACCTCTGCAAAACCCAAAGCCACCATCACCCCCACCAGCACTAGAGTCGCTTCATAATCCAAAACCACCATCCTCACCACCATTGGAAGCACAAACAAACACAAGTCCCACCCATATAATTTAGTAAGTTAACCCTGCCACAATAGAAGTCCAGTCGACAGAGAACCCACCGAATGAAGAGCACCAAACATAGCAACAACATCCAACATCAGTACCGACAGGATCAGTAGTGGTCCATCATTCCAAACATAAGAGAAAAAGAAAAGACTCAGAAGAAAAAAGAACAACAAAAGACACAACAAGAACCAACCGTTATCCACCTTCATCAACTAGGGTCGACTACTGCAGTCGACACACCAAAAATTAGAGATGGAGAACTGGACCAGCTATTGGGAGCACTCACTAAGGAGGCTACAATGAGAAATCAAAGTATAAAATAACAGATAGACAAAATTAAGGAAGAACAAGTCAAATTATTGACCAAATGCAGGAATTTGACTCATACAGTTTTACTAGGAGCAAATGAATCGACACTCACAAACCACTAGAGAGAGCTTACCAGCTACTGGAAAGTGTTGTGTCGAACCTTGAAGCACAGCTACATTCCAGGAAAGAGGATCAAAAAGAAGAAACATATGTCTTATTAAGACATCAATACACAGCATTTTCAGAAGCACACAAGGTACTGCAAGAACATATGCAGGATTCAGCTACTACAGAAGAAGTATTGCACAACTGGTACACCCACTATGGTTGGGTATTTTAGCAGGATCGAGAAACCCGCAAACATATCAGGACAGTATAAAATCAACAAGGTCTTGAAGAAGTAATGAGGAGCACAATACAATATCAGATTGTATTGGAAACAAAGAATCTAGAGAAACAAGCTCATCAGTGGGTGAACAAGGCTCTTCCCAGCATCGACAAACTGGACATAATCTTTCCACAAATGAAAAGACTGATGGACACAAGAGATGAAAAATATGGATTTTTTGGGACCGACGTGAATAATATTATAGATATTTCAATTCATGAAAAAATGTAGACCCTATCCAACATTACAACCTTGACCATACACATCCAGATAGCTCTCCGTAGTTGGGCAGAATTTCAACACCAACTGGCCATTACAGTAAAATCCATAGTTGAAGTATGTGTACAGAAAAGACCATCTATTTGACTGCACAACCCATGAATATGGAACAAAGGAAAGAAAGCTACTTTAGTCAGAGTTTTGTTACCTCCCTTGTCTCTTCGGGACAAAGAAATATTTTGTTCATGGGGGAGATGTTGGAGGAGCTAGTCGATGAGCCAACTAGACTAGTTAACCGACTAATCGGAGATTAGGTCGGCCTCCAAAGGTCATGTCGGTTGACTAAACCGACAAGTAGTTATTCCTAACTATTTTGTAATCATATATAATAGGTTGTTGAGCCATATAAAGAACTTGGTTCAGTTCTGTGTATGTATGGACCCTCATGTGATTCACTAATATAATATGTATTCTATCATCAGTTCTTGTCTCTTGTATCTGTATGAATATATGTTTCTATATGTGTATTATTGGTAACCTTATGTGATCTATGTGATTACAACATTGGTTCCATTGGTTCCACATCAAAATTAAAGCCACTCAACTATTATCCAATAGTCGAGGAGATTTTTACAGAACTAGCCAGACAGACCAAAACCAAAATAACTATACCAAAGGCTGCAAAAGAGATTAACCACTCTATTGTCAAACCCTTGATCGACCAGGAGAAAGAAGAAGACTATGAAGTTCACCTTCATATTAGTACCTTCACTTCGAAAGACAACCTGACAATAGAGCAAAACCCCCTTCAAATTTAAAATGCACCAACAGAACAAAACACCATGGTCCCGAATGAATAGCAGGAGGAGGAAGAAACAAAGACAGAGAAACCAAAATATCAGCTGACGAAGAAGAACATCCGCTAAATAGCTGTATAAATTTCCAAATCTCAGAAAATCCTAGAGATCCCAACAAAAGGAAAAGGGAAGCGCAATCTTATCCTCTAAGAAAGCTCAGAGGATGAGGATGAATTACATGCTAGAGCAACCGACATCTTGATAGACGCTGCCAAAAATAAAGTCTATGTCAAGGAATAGTTCAAAAAAATTGTTGAAGAAGAGGTAAGGAAAGCAAAAGCTAAAAAGGTAAAAATTACAAAGCAGCCTGCAGTCGAAGCTATTGATTTAGTTTCAACTCCCCCACCCACATATCCAACCCAAATAATACAGGAAAATATTCCAGTGTCAACCAACAATAGTCCTGCCAACTTGTGTAAAAGTACAATGTCAGAAACACTTAAGGAGAGAGTGGACAAAGATGTTGACCTCCAACAGTTCATCAATAAGCTACCCGACATATTTCTTAAAGCTCAAAAAATAAACACCACATACACACTTACTGAGTCAAGTTCAACACATCGACTCCTCACCCAACCCAGACCACCACAACAACAAATGCCAAAAGTTGTGGGAATCATTCAATCGACATTTCTTAGAAATATCAATAAATCATCTCAACCTTGTCACAGCACAGACTTCATCCTTCACACTAACCTTCACACCAGCCAATGAATTAGTCGGACACCTAGAGGAAAATGATCAAGGTGATGCACTAGAAATCGACCAAACCATCGACAACCTCTTTGACTCTATTGAATCCGATGACCCTACCGACCCACAACTAGAAGTCGAAGATCTTATATCGACAGAAGGAATTCTAACCACTCCAGTGACCCTAGATCACTCACCATCTCCATCACCACCGCCGACTTCAGAACCTCTACCAAACCCAAAGCCACCATCACCACCACCACCACCACCACCAGAGTCTCCTCATAATCTAGAACCACCATCCTCACCACCGTTGGAAGCACAAACAAGCACAACTCCCACCCATATAATTTATCAAGTTAACCCTACCACAACAGAAGTCCATTCGATGGAGAACCCACCGACTGAAGAGCACCAAACACAGTAGCAACATCCAACATCAGTACCAATAGGATAAGTAGTGGTCCATCATTCCAAACATAAGAGAAAAAGAAAAAAAAAGAAAAAAGAACAACAACAGACACAACAGGCACCAACGGTTATCAACCTTCATCAACTAAGGTCGACTACTGCAGTCGACACACCAAAAATTAGAGATGGAGAACTGGACCAGCTATTGGGAGCACTCACTAAGGAGGCTACAACGAGAAATCAAAGCAGAAAAAAATAGATAGACAAACTTAAAGAAGAACAAGTCGAATTCTTGACCAAATGCAGGAATTTGACTCATACAGTTTTACCATGAGCAAATGAGATCAACACTAACAAACCACTAGAGAGAGCTTACCAGATGCTGGAAAGTGTTGTGTTGAACCTTCAAGAACAACTACAGGCCAGGAAATAGGAGCAAAAAGAAGAAACATCTGTGTTATTAAGACATTAGTACACAACATTTTCAGAAACACACAAGGTACTGCAAGAACATCTGGAGGAGTCAGCTACTGCAGAAGAAGTATTGCGCAGCTAGTACACCCACTATGGCTGGGTATTTCAGCAGGCTCAAGAAACCCGCGAACATATCTGGACAGTATAAAATCAAAAAGGTCTTGAAGAAGCAATGAGGAGCACAATACAATATCAGATTTTATTGGAAACAACGAAGCTAGAGAAACAAGCTCATCAGTGGGTGAACCAAGCTCTTCCCAACATTGACAAACTAGACACAATCTGTCCACAAATGAAAAGGATGATGGACACAACAGATGAAAAATCCTGTTTTTTTGGGACCAACATGAATAATATTATAGACCTTTCAATTCATGAGAAAATGTCAACCCTATCCAACATTACAACCTTGACCATAGACATCCAGAGAGCTCTCCACAGTTGGGCAGAATTTCAACACCAACTGGCCATTACAACAGAAGCCATAGTTGAAGTATGTGTACATGAAAGACCATCTATTCGACTGCACAGCCCATGAAGATGGAAGAAAGGGAAGAAAGCTACTTCAGTCAGAGTTTTGTTACCCCCCATGTCTCTTCGGGACAAAGAAATATTTTGTTCATGGGGGAGATGTTGGAGGAGCTAGTCAGTGAGCCGACTTGACTAGTTAACCGACTAATCGAAGATTAGGTCGGCCTACAAAGGCCGTGTCGATTGACTGAACTGACAAGTAGTTATTCCTAACTGTTCTGTAATCATATATAATAGGTTATTGAACTAGATAAAGAACTTGGTTCAGTTTTGTGTATGTATGGACCCTCATGTGATTCACTAATATAATATTTATTCTATCATCAATTCTTGTCTCTTGTATCTGTATGAATATATGTTTCTATATGTGTATTATTGGTAACCTTATGTGATCTATGTGATTACAACAAGAATAATTAGGTGTTGCAATGTTAAGTTTCCAAAATTTTGGGTGTTAATGGCGCAACAAATTTTAAAATTTGTTTTTGGGATTGGGGATTTGTGCAATTAGGCATTTCAAAAACTATTCATATAAAACATAAAATTTTGAAATAAAAGGTGGAGGCTTTATTTAGTAATTCTTCATTTTTATTTCAAAACCTTTTCCTTCTGTACTCTAGGATTTTCCTTATGTTTCTCAAGCATTTTTTCATTTTCAAAGGTTTGCCTCAAGTGCATGCTTGTTAAACCCTAAATGTTGGGCACATTCCCACCTATAGTGTGGTGCATTATCCCCTATATTGTGGTGTATTACATATTATTGATGTCGGATTGAGTCTATTAGTGGGTCTATTAATTTTTATTGTACACCTTTGTCTCTTATATATAGGAAGGATATATTTTCATTTTAGTCATCATATTTTATCGTATCTTGTCTTATGTACTTAGTACATTATGTAAGGAGGTTCCTCCATCGAAGATTATTGATATTCATCTTTTTTACTCATTATTAAGGTGTGAATTTCTTTATTCTAGTCGATTTCTGCTATTTTTATGCTATTTTTGGGACTTGGTTGCATAACATTTAATATCAAAACTCTTTCCTCGGGACTGGTTTCTTCAAAATAAGTCATCTTAAAAATATTTGCTATAGTTTATTTTCTTGAAGGATTCATATAGAAAGATTAAAACCCCACCTCTATAACAAGTGAAGCTATGTATGCTCCAAAATATAGGTCTCGATCCATCACAGGTTCAAATATATTATCCTCGGAAGCTAGGGATTCGTACTAGTCCAAAAACTAGTCTAAAACATGCGTTATGGGGAAAAATGCCATATCCAACGAATCCCATGTCTGTATAGAGTGAGGCATATTGAATAAAAAATAAGACATACCATAGTATATGTGGTATGGTTTCAGCCTCATATCCAAAAAATAAATTCGCTATTTGGTCATTTTTAGTGTCCAATATCGCCTATATTTACATAAAATATTTTTTTATCATAATATTTGCCAACATTTACACATTTCAGTGTTAATTTTATGTTTCAGATTTAATATTTTCCTACCTATATATAAACATGTTTTTTTCAATCCAAAACAATCACCTAGAATACTAAACTTAAGTATAATATTAGAATCCTTAAAAAATACCCTTACTTCGCTTTTCTGGATAGACCAAAAATAAGAAGTGTTGGGAGATTTGTAATAACATTTAATAGAGCATTTGAATTAGTTCAGATGTGTTGCAATAGAAAGAAGAAGGAACATTGTATATGTGGTATGTTTTCAACCTTAGATATTAAGTATTGGACATGTTATCGTACAAGTTTTCTCTTCTAGATAGACAAAAAATAAGAAGTGTTGGGATATTTGCAATAATTTTTAACGGGAGCTTCAGACGTAGGCCAGAGCTACGACATTGGAAACAGGGAACATCAGGATACAACGGGACAAAGTTTCAAAACCAGAGGAGCCAACATTTCAATTTTACCTTAGTCCCAGATCGTCTATAAAAGAATCTTTCAATTAGGGTTTGAAAAAGGTATGCCATTTTGAATTTGAATAACTTTGAGTTGAAGGATCTATTTGTGGTGAACGATAGGGTGTGATATATATTTCTATTGTTCAAAATGCCACTGAAATTAAGTGAAAAAAGTCACAGTTCACTCAAACCACTTGGGGGTTCATCTCTGACATACGATGAAATTGAAGATATATATTTTAGAGTGTCCAAGTTGGAAGAGATGATTAAAGAGAATGTGAAAATGGACGACTTATTTAAATTGGAAAAGAAGATGGATAGTAAAAAATATCTTCAAGAATTGAAGAAAATCATGAAAGGTATAAAAAATAGATTTATTCCTCAGTCATATACTTTAAGAAGAGGATAATGAGGAAAAAGGGGCAATATTCCAGTCATGTATTGTGGAAATTGAAAAACAATTGGAGAACAAAATGTTTGAGACCCAAAAATTAGATGATTCACTAAATCATCATGGTTTAATTAGGTCCAAGGAACTAATCTACTCCCAAAATTGACATGAAAATGTTTGATGGAAATTATCCAATAACTTGGATATTCCATATGGAACAATTCTTTGATCTACACCAGGTGTCATCTTTGCAAAAGGTAACTATTGCATCCTTATATTTAGAACCTGATCAATTTGTGTGACCGTAAAAAAGAATCTATTATCTCTTGATCTATATTCATAGAAGAATTGATTACACATTATGGGGATATAAATAGAAACACCTTATTTAGCCAGCTGGTAAATCTCAAGCAAAATGGTCCAGTTACAAAGCACATCAAGTAGTTTCAAAAGCTAACTCTTAGAGTGAATAATATTTTAGAAGATAATTTGTTGGATCTCTTTATTAGAACCTTGAAAGATAACATTTAACATGAGGTGTGTCTCTTCGAACCACCATCCTTGGATAAGGATTTCACTATGGCAAGGAAGGCTGAAAGTAAAAAGATGGTGGTGGACAATAGAAATACCACTTCCAACACATACTGGGAGAATGATGTTCCTTCTTCTAACCCACCTGAGATGTTGAAAACTTAACAACTGAAGAAAATAAGAGTGAAAGGTCTATGCTTTAATTATGATAGCAAGTACAATTAGGGACATAAGTGTGGAGAAAATAAATTATTCTACATAGAATGTGAATAAGAGAACAAAAATAACAAGAACCACCACAAGGGGACAAACTAAAAGTGATTAATTCCACTATATCTTGTCATGCTTTGGATGGAATTAGAACTCCTCAAACTCTCAAGATATAAGGATATATAAAAAATAAAAGGGTAATGGTGTTGATTGATTCTAGTAGTACTCATAATTTCATTCATTATAAAGTAGCCAACGATCTCAATTGCTTTATATATCCAACACCATAATTTCAAGTAATGATTGTAGATGGAGGAACCATCAATTGTTGAGGGAAATTCCATAATATCAATATTACTAAGGGGGAATATGTATTGAATAGTCCCGTGACTTCTATCCCAATGGGAAGTGTTGATGTTTTATTAGGGGTTCAATGGTTACAATCATTGAGAATGGTGGCTTGTAATCTTCAAAATATTTTCATGAAATTTTTTCTTGGAAGGAAAAGAATTTGTGTTAAATGGTATCATATCGAAACCAATTAAGGTTATTAGCTCTAATGGTATGACAAAATTGTTAAACAAAGGACAATAAGGTGTAATTACACAATTATGCTCACTATATGTTCAAACATCTAAGGCTCCTATTTCCCCATATTTCCAAAGGGCCCTTATTAATACTTCCAAGGTATTTGAAGATATTCCAATAAATATTCCACATGTTAGATATATGGACCATGCTATTCACTTAATTCCAAGAAGCATTTCTTCTAGCATGAGACATTACAGATACCCCTATGGAAAAAAGAATGAAATGGAGCACATGGTTGAAGTAGTGGGAGGAAAATCTACAATTCAAGCAATGGTAGATCCCATAGAGCACCAAAAAGTAGTTATCCAAATCTTTAAGATGTCAAAAAACATGATGAAATGACAGAAATATAAACATCATCGTCAAACGAGTTTTGAAGAAGGAAAAATCATATAGGAATCTGAACAAATCATCAAAACAAGTATTAAAAAACTACCAAATCAGACTCTTGTTGAGTACCTCATCAAGTGGAAGATCTTACTAGTTGCATATTTTTCATGGGAAGATGATTCCTTCATATAGATGCATCCACAAGTACCCAGGCATTGAGGACAATGCTTGTCTAAAGCAGAGGGGCATGCTAAGCCTTAAATGTTGGGAACATTTCCCCTATAGTGTGGTGCATTACCCTCTATATTGTGGTGTATTAAATATTATTGATTTCGGTTTGGGTCTATTAGTGGGTCTATTATTTGTTATTGTACACCTTTGTCTCCTATATATAGCAAGGAGATATTTTCATTTTAGTCATCATACTATATATTGTCTAGTCTTATGTACTTAGTACATTGTGTAAGGAGATTCCTCCCTCAAAGATGATTGATATTCATCTTTGTTATTCATTATTAAGGCATGGATTACTTTCTTCTAGTCTATTTTTTCTATTTTTATGTTATTTTTGGGACTTGGTTGTGTTAGGATTATTATTAATCCTCCCTTTAACTACATAGTCTAATTGTCTATTTTAATAGCTTAGAAGGTCTCAGGTCACAACACTAGTGCATGGGGGACACACCTAGGGGACATTTTCCACTTACTGCAGCTAATTGCATGAGTTTAGGATCCCTGGGGACCAATCCCTATAATTTAGGAACCCACTCTAAGTCCCACCAATAGTCTCCTTCAATGGACCTTGATAGGCAAGTAGTTACATTCCGTTATGCTTTGATAACCACCAATTAGTTCATTGTCAATTATCCTAGAGCTACTTTGCATGATTGCAGGGAGTGTGGCACCTTTTGTCCACCTATCTCATTAGTTAACTAATTGTGAAGTGAATTAGTTATCTGAAGTTGCATCAGTGAGCTCCTGTGGTGATTTTCCCACACAGAGTTAGCTATGGAATTAGTCTGAGTTGGTAGATTCGAATCCTATATTAGGTATTCGAATTCTCCTATATGTACAATCAGTGTATTCCATATTATTTACTAATTCATGAATATAATCATATTATTCCAATTTTGTCTCAATGTGTGTACAATTTTGTCATGATTAATTAAACAGTCTATGCTAAATTCTTCTCTCTTCTGCATCATTATCTTCTCATTTGAATTCATGCAGGATGATGATCCTATGCTTCATAGAATTTAACAGGTTTCATAACAATGCTTTAAGTATTTTATCATCTTCAAGGTCTTTCCTTATAAGGTTCCTCAAGTCAATTTCCCATTAGTCATTTCAAAAGTAATTGGTTTGTGATGTATAATTGATTTGATGCTACGCCAAAAGGCTTATATAGCAATTTATACTTTGGGGCTATATGAACAGTAGAATGATACCTTTATTGCATTGATGCTATATTGTCATATCAAGGGATTGTACCTCTTTGGAAATAATACTCCTCATCCCCCACTCTTCACACTCATTAAAACTTTGGTTATTTGGATTGTAAGAGAGGTCAATGTATGTTTTTCTCCTTCTAATTTGTGATTGTTCATGATTCTTGAGGTGAACCAACCTATCATAGGTTTGTGACCTATTTATTTTGAAATCTATTGCATTTGATGCTTGATGTGTTGAGGTCTAGTGGTGGCTACCTCCATTATTATTTTCAAAATCACAAGATTTGAGAAGAGTTTTATATATTTTCATGAATCTCAATGCTTGGGGACTCAACTTTGATTGTGATTGGGGTACAATGACTTCAAGAATTTGTGAACAAGAAAAAAAATACTTGATTAAAATTTTGTATGGATCACAACCACTTAGTTTGATTGGTAGTTTACGAGTTTTAGTTGAAGAGTTCACCATCAAACAAGAGGTTGCTCTAATTAGAGCATGCAATGTTTTAAAAAACAAATAGACAAAGTTTCTAAAGTATGACAAAATGAAATTTCAAAACCATTGACCTCTAGAGACCACACTTATATATCATATAGATACCATTTGTGATAGTGTGTTAAGGTTTGTAATAGTTTTTTAATGTTTTATGTTACAGTTGGAATCATACGGTGTTAATGTTTGTAAGAGTTTGCGATAAATTTTTAGTGTGAACTTTGATTCTATTTAAGGGCGCTAGCTCAATGGAAGAGCACCTGCCTTATAGATAGGATGTTGGTGCTTGAATTCCTCTGTGCCCTATCTATTGACACAAACCTAGCCAACAAAACCCAGTCGACAGGGGTTCTGCTCTCTCGACCCTCAAGCCACTGCGATCTCCCTGAGCACCGGCCCATACAAGTTTTACCCCGTCCAGCAACACCCACGGAGCGGATGAGGTCTAACCCAAGGCATTCAAGGGAGAGCTGTCAGAACCAATTTTCTGCATAATAAGAGAGGAACATGTGCATCTATCTAATTACTCAGCTATGCGCAACATGAACAGATATGATTCCTCATTAACATTCATTATTAGTCTTAAACAAATCGCATCATTTAATCATAACAGTAATCAACATTCAACTACGCAAAAGAGATCTAACAAGATGATATCATTTGAGACAAGGAAACATTGCATCATAGATCCGTATAATCATTGGGTCACAGAAAAACAATAGACAATATATCATAGAAAAATACAGCGATTCAGATCAACTTCCACCTTATCATATTACTTTCGCAACAAAACAATAGGTTCTTCAAAACAATCACAAATCACCAAGTTCTCTCTAATTGTTCTCTTCAAATCTCTTTATGTCTATCTCCAACACTTGTGCTTCTACTTCTATTTATAGGCTTGTGCCTTTACATTCAAGGTCCACTTCTAACTAAATCTTAACCAATTCTTAACTGAATCTACAAAATCATGACCAATATCCGCAAAATATGGTCCAAAGTACAAAAAGGTGACATAAAATATACAAATATTATATTATCCGCTTGTGTGCCATTCTCCACTTGCACGGTGTCTTTTGACCTTACGCAGCATCCATGATGCTACGCAGCTGACTTGTCCCAAAAACCCTGCCAACCATCCCCCAACACAATCTTGCGGCTCGTCCTCGAGCCAGGTCAGTTGGACATGGTGTACTCATTGATCTTTAGTTTGAAGTATGCATACTACTGAGTGATCTCCTTCACTTGCACTTGAATTGTCTCAGCAATGTACTGACTTCCTAGCAAATCCTTCTTCAATGGGTGCTCCACCATATTTTCAGTAACTTCTTTCCTTCCTTCCTATACAACCTGTAGCACAGCAACTTCCTTCACAGATAGTTGCACAACAATGTCTTGGAACTCATCTAGTTGTTTGTTTCTCTTTTACTGTCGCTCCCGAGCGTTTCCAACCCTTTGCTGCAACTCCCTCAGTTCAGTTGACCATGTAATATGGATGACTAGCGGTATCACTCGTAATGCGGTCTTCAGTGTCGCTAATTGGTCCTCGACCTCCTACAAATTCTTGGTCAATTTCTCTAACTGCACGTCTTGGATGACACTGCCCAAAAACTCCATCATTGCCTCGGTGACCTTCTTATCTTCATGATCCATCTCTTCAAGTCATGCCACCACTTCCTCTATAGTAGTCTTCCGCTCAGCAATTTTCTCAAGAGGCATGTCGGGGTATACTAGAGCATTCAAAATGTTGTTATCCTTCTGCAACTACACAATAATTCCCCCAAGTCACTTTGATTTCATGACTGCATCTAGTTCCGCCGTGTTTTCACCGGCATGCTTATAGGCATCCACAACTGCCACTTCCACTTGCACTCGATTGTCGAAAAGGTGGGCCTTTTCGACAATGAGACAATATGTTTCTTTTTTCAACTCCATGATCTCCTCAGCAGTCTTCATCTTCAACTCTTCTTGCGCTTTCTTTAGTTCTTCTATCTCTTGTGCTTTTTCTTCAATCAACTTCTCCATAGCACACCGCAACGCATTGACTTGTTTCTGCATCACTTCCTCTTTCTCCTGCAATCATAGAAATTGATCATTGATCTCTTTCTGTCTGTCTACCAACTCTTGGTTGGAAATTTGCTGCAAGTATACCAACATCTGGGTAGACATCATGTTGATATCCATTGCGATGTTTTGCAGCTGCTGCAAGGAGGTATTCAAGTCCTCACTTCTGGCGTCAATCACAGTCGGGGGAATTTGAACATTCATGGCCTGCAGCTCGATGCTAATTGACACGTACTCCTGCACAGTCACACTCTCTAGTGTTATTTTAAAAAAACATCATATACAGAATCCAGTTTATCTCTTACGTCTGCAAATCCCTCTTGTGTCGACTTCTTCATTTCCTTTGCTGCCGCATCGGTTGCATCATTAACGGCCTTAACGAGCCGATTTAACTATGCTTCCATTGCTGATCTAGTGCTACTGCTCACACCCTAGTCCATGCACCTCTTTATTCTTAGTTCCTTGAGTATGCACTACACCTCTGGGTTAGTAGGTGACTTTGTTCACCATTCTTCATTAGATTGTTGGTCATCTTTGCGCACAGGATCAACAGGTGCATCCACCAGAGGTCCTATCGAGATTTATGTTACACTGATTGGTTATTGCCATTCCGCAGGCCAATCATTAATCATTGCCTCCAGTTCTGCATTAGTTACCTTGTACCTCATTGTAAACCATTGCTTGACGGGGTCCCGTCGCGCTTGAATGTGGATAGAATGGGGTCCAATTGCGAAATGTGCAATCGTCTGATATTTTGTCGTGGCTTCCTCTATCAGTCTTGGAAATTTTACCACTGTCGCCTACAGGGCTTCCACATTAGAGAAAATTTCAACTCAAAATGGGCCTTTCAACCCTAATTCAAATTCCATGTCATCATGTGTTAGCCAATGAAATTGATTCAAATTTGAAATGACGCATAGGTCTTAAACAATTTTTTAATATAAATTTGGGGATAGGTATCATAGAAAAAATTACTTTTTTGGTTCGTATTTTCAACATATCTCCCTATGTTTTTACTCAAATTTCGATCGAGAGAGCTCGTTGGATGCGGAATTTACCAACAGGTACCCACTGTGCATACTTTTGACTGACCCCACTACCCAAAAAAAAAAATACCTAAAAAAACATGATGAATGTCATCATCATGTTTTTTCAAGTATTTCTTGTTTTTGGGGTAGCGAGGTCCATCAAAAGTATACAGAGTGGGTACCCATTGGATGCCGAATTTAATTTTGTATCTAACAAACTCTCCCGATCTAAATTTGAGTAAAAACATAGGGAGATATGTCGAAAATACGAACAAAAAAAGTAGTTTTTCCTTTTCTTCCTCTAAAATTAATAATATTATTTTATTATTTTAACTATTATTTTATTATTTTCGTTAGGAAGCCAATTTTGAGTTGAAATTTCCTCTAATGGTATATCCAAAATTGGGTCGAGTAGTCTACCATTCTCTCTGCTTCTTTGACCCACCATAAATTCTGATATCTCGCACCCTTGCATACCTCTATTGCTTTGACATACATCCCCTAGTAATCACATGGTTGCATCCAAAACACTAACGCAATAAAAATGAGAAGCCAACTGTATGTGAATGGTATTTCACCTGCCTGTGCATCTACTGTGTCCTCTGCTAACTGGTTCATAAGAAAAAGAGACCAATTCATTTGAACGCCTTGCACACACAACTCAGCACATGCAACCACCTTGGAATTACATTGAACCGGCTGGTTCTTTCTTATGAATTTACTGGCCAAAATCCTTGCGCCAATACGTACTGTGCAGTCATTGTTACTATCAATGTGATATTCCCTCCCGTCGCGCTCTAGAGCATAGCGCTTCTTTAGAGTCAGTGCCAACTTCCGGTCATTATCTTTGTCATGGGTATATTGTGAGGGGTCTGGGCCATCCTTGGGTAGCCTCGTTATCTCTGAAATCAAACCCATCGTGACTTCAAAAGGATCATCTAACCATAAATACCCGCCATGGAAGCACGCCAAAAGCTTCTTTATGCATGCATTCACTTTCGTGGGCTTCCCAAAATGCGGAATATTGATCAACCCAAGTAATCTGGCTCTAGCTAGCCTACTCACCCAATCCTTTGGGATGTGCTCTATCGGCCCACCGACGACCGCTACCATTGACACATATGGTTCATTCGCAGCATCCTATAGTGAAAGTAGGTCGTGGTATTCATATTTCACCTGCATCAGTGTAGGAACGATGTCAAAAGTGCATACCATCCCTTGTGGGATCGGTGGTATCCTTATGTGAAACTTCTGATTCTTCATGGGTTTCTTGGCCTGCGCACTGGGCCAATTAGGAGGGATATATCTAGGAATGTCCTTGATAGACACCCATGCTCTAGCTGTAGACTCCATCACTCCCGAGCTCGATGGCCCCTTCTGCGCGGTGTCTTCTTCTTACGCCCTTGTGGACATTCTAGTTCGTCTCTTTTGTGGTGCCGGAGAACTAGGCTTCTGTGCCTTCCTCTTCCCTTTTGGAGTCGTTGACGATCTGACTCACATACTAGCTATTTCCTCCATAATTGCTATTGGTCTGAGCGATGAATCTTGCTCACTCGAAATATCTACTATATCTTGGTTACTTTGCATGCCTCACCAATTCCCCTCGAGACTTAATAAGCACACACCCTTTTTGGACTCTTAGCAACTTTCTCACTCTTCTCAACCTTTCTCAGCAACTTGCTCGGCAACTCGGTAGCTTTGGCAGCTCTGCAACTCAACTCAATTGTGCATAATGGTGTCTTTCGACCATGTCAAACTTGTTCTTATAGCACCAAATCAACTCATACTCATCATTACCACATCAACGGGATCATCATGACCAAATCATGCGTTAACTACCCGAATCCGTCGTCGATTTTTCCACCCGATGGTCAGATTTGCCATCATTATGCGTCACGTCCACAAGCGTCGTCAGTTAACTACTTTCAATTGTCTTTATTTATTACTAATTTGACTTCTACTCACAGCCCTACGACTGTCGCAGCATGTCATCCTAACTGCTTTACTAACTCCTACTCTTGTGCAACCACTTGCTCTTGATGTGCCTTCTATTCATCCATCCTCTGAGCTACTTCTTCTTCTTCTTTTTTTTCATTACGCAGTGCCTCAAGCATTGCGCGGTTCTGGCCCTGTCCTATAGGGCTTCAGTCAGATACCATTCACAAGATTTGGCAGCATTGCTCCATCTAACTATTGTAGTTGAACTGCACCTCCATAAGTGATAGAATTAACAAGATATGGACCTAACCCGCATCTGTAACTTACATGGATGCTTCATGAACTTGTTGTCGTACAACAACACAAAATCTCCTTGCTGAAATTGTTTATTCTTTATGTGGCAATCATGGCAGGCCTTATGTTGATCCTTCTCGACATGTTGATGGAATCCTACAATAAAACAGTCCTCCTTGAGCTATACCAACTGCTCCACGTGCTCCTTGAGCACTGCTTCATTGTCCATACCCATTGCTGTAGCAGTAGGGAGACTCGGAACAATGTACTCCATCGACATGATAGCATCTTTCCCATTTACCAATTTGAATGGTGTTTTCCCTACCAATCACTTGCAAGTGGTGTGATATGCCCACAACACTGCTAGAATATTCAAGTCCCAGTCATCGCGGTTAGAATTACATACCTTTGTAAGCGCATGCTCCAATATCTTGTTAATTGCTTCCACCGTCCTGTTCGCCTATGGATGATATGGAGTACTTCTCTTGTGTTGTATCTGCAATTCCTCTGTCAGCATGCTAAATGTGTGGTTGATGAATTTACTGCCTTTGTCGCTCATCAATATTCTTGGGCATCCAAACTGCGTTACAATATTGTCAAATAGGAATCGGGCTACTATCGCAGATGTGTAATCCACGACTGGTGCGGGCTCTGCCCACCTCGTCAAATAGTCTGTGGCTGTAATGATGTATCGTGCACCAGTTCTCTTCCAAGGTGGGTTGATTGGTCCCACAAAATCCACGACCCATTTATCAAATGGCTGCAACGTTACTTGCGGTACCAGCGGCATCTTATCCCTTCATGATGGTTTTCTAGTGCATTGACAGACATCGCAAATCTGTGCATCATTATGTAGAGTGGGCCACCAAAGTCCTCCGTGAAGCACCTTCCTTGCAATAGCTCGACCTCCATAGTGTCCACCAACAAATCCTGCATTGGCCTCCTCTAAAATCCACCCTTGTTCATGCGATAGGACACATCGCCGCATCGCCTATGGATGATATGGAGTACTTCTCTTGTGTTGTATCTGCAATTCCTTTGTCAGCGCGCTAACCGTGTGGTTGATGAAGTTACTACCTTGGTCGCTCATCAATATTCTTAGGCATCCAAACCGCGTTACAATATTGTCAAATAGGAATCGGACTACTATCGCAGATGTGTAATCCACAACTGGTGCGGGCTATGCCCACCTCGTCAAATAGTCTGTGGCTGTAATGATGTATCGTGCACCAGTTCTCTTCCAAGGTGGGTTGATTGGTCCCACAAAATCCACGACCAATTTATCAAATGGCTACAACGTTACTTGCGGTACCAGCGGCATCTTATCCCTTCATGATGGTTTTCTAGTGCGTTGACAGACATCGCAACTATGTGCATCATTATGTAGAGTGGGCCACCAAAGTCCTCCGCGAAGCACCTTCCTTGCAATAGCTCGACCTCCATAGTGTCCACCAACAAATCCTGCATAGGCCTCCTCTAAAATCCACCCTTGTTCAAGCGATAGGACACATCGCCGCAAAATATCATCTTGTCCTAGTTTATATAGTTGGCCAACAATCAACTGGAAATCAGAATCCTTAACCACCAACTGCTTTTTCTGACTTGTGGAAAATCCCTCCCATGCGATTCCCGTCGTGAAGAACTAAACTATTTGATCATAATAGTCATCTTCCATGTCGACTCTGAACAACTGCGAATCTGGCAGTCCATCTTCAATATTTGTGGGCTCCTCACCTGTCTCAATTCGGGATAGATGATCAAGGCCCACATTCAAGTGACCTGACTTAACAATTATCTCAAAATCAAACTCCCGAAAGAGAAGTATCCAGCGGTATATCTCCCCCCCCAACACAGGTTTATTGACTAGGTACTTCAAATAGGAATGGTCAGTAAACATCTTGAAATGACCACCTTTTGACTAGCGAAAGAGATAATGCCTAAACTTTTGTAGCGCATATACCATCGCCAGACCTTCTCTCTCTATGGTCGTATAGTTTTTCTCAGAAAATGACAACTTCTGACTAGCGAAAGCGATCAGGTGATCTAGTTCCTCCTCTCCTGGTTATGTAAGCACCACTCCTAGCGCAACAGACGATGCATCCATGTGGACATAGAACTCCTTGTTCCAATCTGGGAAAACTAGTATTGGCGCAGAAGCCATCTTGGCCTTCAGTGTGTCGAAGCTTCCTTGACATTCTTTACTCCATGCAAAAGAAGCATATTTCTTTAATATCTTCTCCACAGGGGTGGTGATCGCAGCATAACCTATTATGAATTTGCGATAGTATCTGGTGTACCCCAGCGTCGCCCTAAGCATATTCACATTCATTGCCGGTGGCAAGCTCAAAATGAGCGCTATCTTCACAGGTTCAACCAACAATCCTTGCTTACAAACAATGTGACCCAACAACATCCCAAAAGGTGCGCAGAAAATACACTTCTTTGAGTTCAGCGCGATCTGATGTTGTCGACATCTTTCCAGCATCAGTCACAGGTTTTCCAAATGATCCCTAATTAGGCCATACATTGTCCAATAATCCATATAAACTTGCAGGAACTTTTGAATAAAATCTTTGAAGGCGTCGACAACAACCCGAGAAAATATCATAGGTGCATTCTTCAATCCAAAAGGCATCACCATGTATTGAAAGCAACCCCATTCAGTGAAAAATGTGGTTTTTTATCAATATTCATTTACGATCCGGATCTGGTGATAACCAGAGAATCCATCTATGAAAGAGTACATCTTCTGACCGCCTACTCCTTCTAGTACTTCAGCTGTGAATAGTGTCAAAAATGGATCATGCATACATGCATCATTCAATTTCCTCAAATTGACACAGATACGAACTTCACCTGTTTTCTTGTCTTAGACCACCATAGGGCTGATCCATTCCAATTGTTCGATTAGCTAAATTATTCCATCATCCAACATCCTCTCTAGCTCATTTTTAACCTCTCATTGTATCATAGATTCAAGCAATACGACCTCTGTCTTACCGGCTTCACGCCTGGATTTACTGGGATCTTCATCTCCCCTAAATCACCCAGTATCCCATTCATTTCATAGAAATTTGTCAGGAACAAATCTTGAAATTCATGTAACAGATCTATGATCTTTTCCATAGTCTCTTCATCCCAATAGTCCCCGACAGTTACAAATTTTGGGTTCTCCTCCGTCCCAATGTTGACTTTTCTTATCTTCAATGGCTGATTCATTGGGTCCATCGGTATATCCGGTGTTGCAACATCCCGACTCCCCTCTGTTTCTGGGATATTGATGTTTCTTAGCTCATCATCGTCATCAAGTCCTCCGGTTACATTATAACATTCCATCATCGACTGTATGTGGAAATGCGCATGTGGATCTATTGGATACACAAATGGAACCACCTTAAGCACCACATTGTGGATTATCTATAGTGTATTATTGGTATATGGATTTGCATCTGTGAAGCTAAAGGTGTGAGTGAAGCAAACTGTCGATTCCTCCCAAGTGGTTATTTCCCGGTGCAACTCAGCAAACGCATACCAAGATCGCGGCATTTCATCCAGGGTGTGGACAAAGGCATGGACCCACTCATCATTTGTTTGTGATTCCCACAATGTCTGACATTCCACCAAATGATTACTAGGACTATTTCACCCGTCATACCGTCCAGCATGATATACTTCTGCATCTCCAAACCGAACGGTAATCAGTTGTTGACACTGCGACCATCCAGTGATCAATCTTTTATGGGTCACCCACCAGCATGTTGGGGTAGCTTTCAGTTCCTCTTCCAAAGCCAGCAACCGTTGCGGCTCTGACATATTCACTTTGAACTCCACAAGAAACTTGGATAACCCAGGAAATCCTTTGTAAATGGGTAATTGAATAACCTCAATCACGACATGACAAAGCGATTGTGTGATTAGACCACACTTCCTGACCGATACTTCATGCATGCGATTCTTCCAGTTCTCTAATGCGTCATCTGAATCGAAAGATGCAAATCTAGCGCTGTGCCAACCAAGTTCTCCATCAACAGTTGGGTGTATATAATCTTCTGAAATATTATAATCATGATCCCATCCTATGATAGCTTCATCTTTTATTGGCTTAATATATGTATGCCCTTCACTTGGATCCATTGGAGCGATGAATATGATGTCTTGATTCTCAAAGTTCATCATCCTCTTCTTAAAATTGATTAATTTCATAGTATCATTCACCCATCAAATTCCTAGTAATGCGGGATAAGAACCTCCACCCTCTACAACTTAAATTACATCAAAATCAACATAGGTCTTCATACCTTCAACGACCACTACCAGATGCGACACTTTCCCAATTGGTTGTACCTTGGCCTGATTAGCCAATCGCAGTTGCACTTGAGACCAAACCAATGTCGGTATCCCCATCTTCTGCCATGTCTGTTTTGTCAGAATATTCACATCTAGACCTATATCCACAATAACTGAATCTACTTCATAGCCCCCAATTTGAATCTTCATGCACATCTCTTTGCCCGTCTTTTTCTTATGCAATGAATTCACTATAGAATCCTTCCTGCCCCTAGGTTGGTGCAACATATTCTCCATCTCAACAAGAGCATTGGGATCTCTTTCCAACGACAAGCAACTCTCAAAGAAGTTCTGCAAGGCACCATGTTGCCGCGATGGTCCTGCCTCCAACGAAGGATCAAAAGCAGTAGACATTTTGTAAATAGGTGACTTACCAGGATTCCATCTAATCAAATCACATGCTTCAAAGAATGTGTCCTTCTCAACATCGATATTGAACTATACCTTCTTCTTCCCATCCAATCGAATTTGTGGATGAGGGATATCTTCTCCAGTCGTCGTACCACTGCGAGTGACGACAGCGAGATGGACATCCTTCGCTCTAGGTTCCACTCAGATCATTGCGACTGTCGGCCCCTTAGTCTGGTTCAGTGGTGGTTTCATAGGTTGATTTATATTATGACCCACATTTTGGTTATGAATTGGAATTTGGTGATGTCCTTGATTTTGCACTTGATTCTAGTTCTGTAGTTGATTTTGATTCTGCAACTGGTTCTGATTTTGTAACTAAGGAACATTTCCATCCTGCCATCTTGTGATCAACTGTGGACAGTTTTCAACAGCGTGATCAATCACGGTACAATACGTACATGAGCACTGTAACTATGGAAAATCCCTCTTGCAGTGACCCAATACACCACAATTATAACATTGGACAAGTCTATGACATCATCCACCTCCTCGACCAAAGCCTCATCCTCGTCCTTTGAATCCTCCGCAAAATCCTCCTTGTTGATGGTACTTCAGTTGAGTTAATTGTTGCGGTGAGGGATTCGACTGCTGCTGAACACAATTCCCTTCCTGAACATACTGTGGCTGCTGTAGAACCATCGACATATAATTATACTATGGCTGCGGTGCAAACTGTGGTTGTGACGCAAACTACAGTTGTGGCTGCGGTGGTATAAACTGCATCTATGGTGGTGGTACATACTGCGGTTGAGGTAGAGGTTGTACCACCCATGGTTGTTGTTGTGATTCTTGTACTGCTCGATGATCTTCACCCTTCACATAGTATAAGCCATTCTTCGTTTCTTGGAGTAGGTCATATGAGCAACAGTCTTTGTCTTCATGCCCAACAAATCGACAAAATGAACAGTATAGGTTTGTCGTCTTCGTTACCATCTTCTGCATGTATCCATATTATTCATGTCTATGCCCATAGAATTCGAATATGTGGCACCATGGTACACTACCACAACTCAGTGGGTTCGATGCTCCTGACAACAGATAATTTGGGAAATCAGGACAAGTATCCTTGGTATGTCCATCTGCGTAACACCAAGTACACCAAAGGTATTCACGATGCTCTTTACCATTCTTGATATCTTGCAATTGAAGTGTCAAGTTTTCCAGCTATGCTTGAATCTAGTTCATCCCAGCTACACTTTCTCCAATGGGTGAAGCCTCCAACTTCATTCTGATCTCCAGAGCCTTGCTCTATGTCGTGATCTTCTGTTGCATTAGTGGTTGTCTGATATGAGATACCAGCACTGTGATGAACCATTATTTATGTTGAACATCACTCATCTTGAAACAAACCCTCGCCATTAACGTCTTGAATCTTTGGTCAAAATCCCATACAGTTTCATTAGGAAATTGCTTAATCTCCTTCAACTTTGTGATGTACTACACTTCAGACTTTGGTTTTCTGAATTCTTCGATGAGTCCCTCCCTGATTTCTGCCAATGTCTTTGGAGGGGTCCCCGTAGGAACCTGTGTAAATTTCATGTACCAATCCAGCACATGACCCCAAAGAGTGGTTGCCAATTGGCCCTTCTTGACATCATCATCTACAGTATGTCTGAAAGACCATACTGCCTCACATAAAAACTAGTACTACACGGGATCATTAGTCCCATTCCCATGAAACAAAGGTAACTTTGTGTCGTCTCCCACCATCCTGGGCCTTCTTCCTACTGACGTTGATCTACTACTAGAATGCTTCTAGCACATCAGACAGGTCGACATGGAACTTGTGTTTCTTCTTGAATGCGATGTAGTGCATAGAGGTGTGGGCACGTTACTGCTAGGGTTTGAACTTACTACTATCCTGGGTGTAGTCTAGTCATACTCTTCCTCACTGTAGGGTCGCTTCATCCTGTGTGGTATTCCATCGTGGTCTTGTGTTTCGATCGCAACAAGACCTTCCCCTGTCCTTTGCCTCTTCTATTGTCGAAACCTTGTTCCTCCCCTCGTAAGACCACTTTATTCCTTGGATTTCCTCACAGTATCATCAAAACTTGCCCATCTACCCCTTGTCTTTCCATTCGTCTCCCCCATTCTATCGTAGTATCCATAGTTTCCACACACCGAAGTGCTACTACTCGAGGTCCATCTTCAATATGCCCTTTTTATAGACAAGCATCTTAATTGACAACTGTAGAGACAACAAGAACCTACATCTGGGTTCATTGAAAAAATCCCTTTCTTCTTCGTTGTAGGACTTCGTAGTATCAACCACAAACTCAGTGAGATAGCCTTCCAAGATGTTGTCTAGCCAAACTTCAATAGCCCACGATGCCCTGTTGTCGGTCTCCTGCAATTCCTGGATCAATTCAGGGGTCTAGGACATTGGTTCGCCTCCTTGGAAATATGTCTTGCAATAGGTAAATCGTGCCAACCACTCATACAGGATGATCAGGAATTCAGAGAAAAAGTACTCATGTGGACCATCGTGTATGTACCTTGCCAGCCACTTATCTTTCGTTATCCCAAGGTTCTAGTTTTTTGCTTCAACAAATTCTTGTAGCTTTTGGTCAAACCAATCTTAAATTTCTGGTCTTGTTGGATGCCACATATCCTCCTCTCAGTCACAACCAGGTCCTGGAAACAGAACCATTTGTTGACACAAAACCAGCCAACAAAACTCAGTCGACAGGGGTTCTGCTCTGTCGACCCTCAAGCCACCACGATCTCCATGAGCACCAACCCAGATAGGTTTTACCCCTTCCAACAACACCTGTGAAGCAGATGAGGTCTCACCCGAGGCATTCGAGGGAGAGCTGTCATAATCAAGTTTCCATAGAATAAGAGAGGAAGATGTGCATCTATCTAATTAATCAGCTATGCACAACATGAATAGATCTGATTCCTCATTAAAATTCATCATTATTCTTAAACAGATCGCATCATTTAATCATAACATTAATCAACATCCCACTACACGAAAGAGATCTAACAAGATGATATCATTTGAGACAAGGAAACATCACATCATATATCCATATAATCATTGGGTCGCAGAAAAATGGTAGACAATAAAGCATAGAAAAATACAGTGATTCACATCAACTTCCGCCTTATCATATTACTTCCGCAACAAAATAGCGGGTTCTTCAAAACAGTCCCAAATCACCAAGTGCTCTCTAATTGTTCTCTTCAAATCTCTCTATGTCTATCTCCAACACTTGTACTTCTACTTCTATTTATAGGCTTGCGCCTCTACATTCAAGGTCCACTTCTAACTAACTCGTAACCAATTCTTAACTGAATCTACAAAATCATGACCAATATCCGCAAAATATGGTCCAAAGTACAAAAAGGTGACATAAAATATACAAAATATTCTATTCTCCGCTTGCGCGCCATTCTCCACTTGCGCCGTGTCTTTTGGCCTTGCACAACATCCACGATGCTACGCAACTGACTTGTCCCAAAACCCCTACCAACACTATCTACATAAATTGATCACTAATTATTTGATAATTTAACAAAAATCAAGGCCTAAAGAAATGTCTTGTAACAACAATCAATGACTAAATGAAAAACTAAATGTATTAAACAACGATAATTAATGACCAAATAGCAACAATTAAGGACCAAATAAATGGCCAAATAGCCACAATTAATGACCAAATGAATGGCTAAATATATGGCCAACACATGAAGCATTTCAAGCAATTTATGACCAAGAGATAAATGACCAATTTAGTTGGTTGATAAGTGACTACTAATTTATGACCAATGGTCACGTGACCAAATTTAGTCATTTATCACCAATATTTAGTCCATTTTGTAGTCACTTATCACCCATTTTGTAATAGCGGTCATTTCATATTTCATAATCCAAGGTGAAAATGATGGCATGATAGTGCCTATTAAGCATGCATTTATTTTTAAGCTATCAACCCTTTTAGAAGAGAAATTTACCTAGCGTATTCCTAGTAACCTCCTAAAAATTACTCATAGAAAGAACACACCATAAATGAAACTTTATTGTTGTCAAAACCAAATCAAATTGATTGTCAAAAAAGGGAAAACCTATTTTGGAAAAATCCTACTTTGAGATAAAGTATAATACATGAATCCAAGTTTAATAGTTTTTTCAAGGCTATCCCAATCCAACATGAAAATGTTGTTTGAGCTTTGAGATTTTTCATCTCAAACTTAAGAAAATTTAAGAATCCAAGTTTACAAAATGTCATAATATTGAGATTGACAACTATTGGGTCACCAACTGTGCCAAGGATGTAAGAGAAATTGCATAATAGTTTCATACCTAATTCTAATCACACAATTTCCTTTGAAAGGTTTTCTATTCAATGTTTTTGGGAGTATATTAGATTCTTTAAATGCATAAGGGTACAATAAACTACTATGAAAAAACTTATTGATTGGTCTTTCCTTTTCTTAGTATACTAAAAATACTAGGATGGAGCACTAATTTATGAAGCTACTCTTCAAAACACTATCACAATAACCCTAAAGCTAATGGCCATTTCCATGACTCTAAATAACTTAATCACAACTAAGTCCAAAAATATCTCAATAAGTCATTAAATTCTCAATAAATAAAAAATTGCATGTTCCCATATAATAGTATGAAGATACAGCAGAGCTCAAGAGATGGGTATGAAATTACAAGAGAGATTGATAGTAGTATGAGAGGAGAAAGGAGATTTTAAGTCTAGAATAGTTTTCTTTTAACTAAAACGGTTATAAAATTTATAGAAAGAGTGAAGGCTGGGGTTAAACCCAATCAGACATTATTACATTCAATTTTTAGCCTCTTTGAAGACCTCTTAACAGCCCCTGATGATTTCCACCGATCTATGGAATGGAAGCCCAATGGGCTTCTTCTTCATTTACCCTCAGAATTCCATGGGTCAGTAAGCAGCCCTCATTTGCCTTTGCATCCGCTTCCTTATTCAACCCTCGCAAAATATGATAAAAGAGATGCGAAGAGAAGTCGTTCATCACTAATATCAATATTTGAAGGACCTTGTTGAGCAATGGATCATTGAACAGGGAATTTGAGGGGAGAGTTTTTATCAAGATTTTCGAGTCTTCGAAGATCTAAATGTATTTGATCCCTTTATCCCGTGCAATCTGGAAAGATTTTAATAGGGCTAGTATTTATGCATGATTGTTGGTTTTATGACCTAGTCCCCAACTGAAGCAATTGTCTCTTTTACCGTCCATGGAATAAATCACCCCGCCAGCTCCTGCCCTTCCTGGGTTTCCTTTGGAGGCACCATCAAAGAAGATAGAATATTTCCCCTATATCCTCCACCAAATCTGAAAGACTGATTCCAAATCTCTTAAACGCCATTTTGGGGTTATGATTGGCTGGCCCGGTTCCTTATTCCAATCTCTGAAGGTGTATGTACCCAACCATTAGTTTTCTTTCGGGAGAAATAAATGTCCCTTCTTAAAAGATTGTACTCCAACCGTTTCAATAAGCAAGGCCTTCGCTTTTGCAGCCACCTTCAGTGGTTGTTGTTGAACATTGTTAAAAATATTGTCATTTCTAGCCAGCCAAATACTCCAACACACATATTTGGGGACAACCACCCAAATTTCTCTCCACGCTGACTTGCCATGAATTGGGTATGGATATCTCGTATTCCAAGTGGAATAAAGAGCTAGCAATGAAATGTTCCCTGGAGCTAGGATGTTTAAACCAAGTAGAGTGTAAGACCATACTTCCCTCGCAAATTTACAGTCCACAAACAAGTGGTCGATGGTTTCCAATTCTCTGCAGCACAATATGCATCTATGGGGTCCATTGGTGCCGCGTTTTACCATGTTTTCTCCGGTTAAAGCCTTTCTGTTCATCAGAATCCGAAAGAAAAAGTTTACCTTTGGCAAGTTACCTTGGTCCCAAACATGCTTCCACATTTCTATTGGAAGACCCACTGCTTTATTTTTTTGCTGAGAAAGGTAACCTTGGGCTGATATGTATATTCATGTTTTTCCCCAAACCCAACGATCTTTCTCTTGCAAGTGGACCGGGGCCATATCGAAGAGAGCATAAAGGAACTGTGTTTTTTTTTTTTCAGCATTAACAGGCATGCATGGGAGTTACCAGTCTTTCCATCCACCATTTGCATCCCATCTTGAGATATCTACCAGCGTGAGAACCACACATAGCTTCAGCCAGTCCCTGATACAATTGATCCCCTCCACAGTGTCAAGAGGAGACTTCCCCATAATCCTATCCTTCAACAACAATGCTTTGTTACCACTACCAGGAATTCTGAAAAGGCTGTTTTTGAAGAAATCATGACTTTTCTTGCATAAATTCCAAGTTGCAGTTCCATTTTGGTAGTTGATTTCCTAGAAATTACGCAGGGAGTCTCCTTTCATATATTTTATTCTCAAAATTCTGCTAACCGGGTGATTGCTATCTATGGGCAATTTCCAGAGAATTTTCCCACTGAGAGCCAAGTTTGTTAGAGCTGGATCCCTGATCTTGAGACCTTCATCTGCCAGAGGAATCTTGACGTTGTCCCACTTGACAAGATGGAATTTCTTTTGATTTCCATTTCCTCCTTTCCATAAGAAGTCACGGATTAGTTTTGAGAACCGTTCCATAATTGATTTAGGTGCTAGAAGGAAGGTAGCTTGGAAAACTGACAAAGAGGAGAGAACAGCTTTTACTAGTGTTAGCTTTCCAGCTCTGTTGAGCCATTGGCCTCCCCATGCCCTGGTTTTTGTTCTTAATTTGTTCAACACATCATTCGATAATGAAGCTCTGTTAGGACCCAAGGTAAGAGGGAGCCCAAAATACTTAATTTTATCCCAACTAGCATAGCCCGAGAAGCCCAGGAAGTTTGCAATTCGTTGAATATCATTTTGTTCTGTGTTCCAGCCATACACAATGCTCTTTCTTTTATTGATGAGAGCATCGGTTATGCTGCAAAAGTCTCGGAGAATTCCATTAAAGGTTTTGGTTATCAATATGGAATTTCCCCCCAAGAGCAGAGAATCATCAGCAAAGAGTGACTGGTTTATAGGCTCAATGCCTTTTACAATCCTTATGTCTGGGACAGTCCGGACCTTCTTCTCTGCCTCTAGTTTCCTACTCAAAGTGTCTGCCATTAAGATATACAGAAAAGGGGAGAGGGGGCAGCCTTGCTTGATTCCCCTCATGGCCTGGAAGTAATTGGCTGGTCTGCCATTAACCAATGGAGCTATCCATGGTTTTGATATGCATGCTTTGATCAAATTGACAAAATTTGAGCTGAAACCGAAAGAGAGGAGAAGTTTGAAAAGGAATGAGTGTTTTACCCAGTCAAAAGCATTCACCATGTCTAGCTTAATTATCATTCCTTGCTCCTTCCAGTGGAAGCTCGAATGTATGGCTTCTTGAACCTGAATCACATTGTCTATGATGTGTCTCCCTTTGATGAAGCCTTCCTGACTGGAAGAGATAAGTTTCCCAAGGAGAGGTCTAATTCTATTTGCCAAAATCTTATAGGATGAGTTACACAGTGAAATTGGCCTGAATATTTCAAAGGTGCTTGGATTCACTTCTTTGGGGATCAGCGCGATAAAGGTAGAGCTAGTGCTTCCACCCACCTTGGATTTATACTGAAAGGATTTTTCCATTCTCAGGAAATCCACCTTAATGATGTCCCAACACTAACGGTAAAAGTGGATTGAAAAGCCATTTGGCCCAAGGGCCTTGTCAGGTTCCATAGCCCAAATTATGGTGCTTATTTCTTCTTCTGTAATTTGATTTGAGAGGGCTGAATTATCATCCTTGCTGACCAAAAGAGGAATGTGGGAAAGAAAATCAGAGGAGGCACCCTCATTTCCTTCATTATTTTCTTTGAACAGAATTTGAAAATGTGATTTGGCTGCAAGTTTGATTTGGTCATGGCCTTTGTGCAGGATCCCATTTGGAGTAATGATTTCAGAGATGTGATTCTTGGAAACCCTCATTCTACATTGTCTATGAAAGTAGGACGTATTACGATATCCTACTTTTAGCCACAAGCAACAAGATTTCAGCCTTAGGAAATCTTCTTCTTGGTGGAAAGAGAGATATGATTTTACTTGGGCTGCCTTCTCTTCTACCAAATCTGTTATGGTGATGTCTTTCTTTTCTAATTCTGTTTGAAGATTTTCTAGAATCTGAGTAGTCTCCTTCCAATGACTAGTTGGGGTCTTGATGGGCTTCTTGATCCAATCCTTTAAATCTACCTTCATGGATTTTAATTTTTGCTCCCAAACGAAGGAGGGGGGCCCTCTCATTGTAGTAGACCAAGTTGTGGTTATTATTTCCTTAAACCCTTCCTTTTTGATCCATAGAGGGCTGAATCTAAAGGGTATGGGCCCCAAGTTATCTTCTTCTTCCAGCTGAAGCATGATAGGTTTGTGATATGAAGTTAGCTTTGGGAGAGTTTTGGAGGAGACCACCCTCTAGTCGAGCAGTGAGCTATGAACCAGGAAGCGGTCCAAACGGGCAGCTATATGATCTGACCCAACTCTGTTATGTGTTCATGTAAATAGGCCTCTTTTTGGCTTGATATCTAGAAGATCTCGTTGATGCATGAGGTCCTCAACCAAGGGGAGAATTTGGTCCTTGCCGTAGTTCCCTCCCCTCTTTCTTTAGGATCGAAAATCAAATTTAGATCTCCCACAATTATTATGTTCCAAGGGGTATAGAATTCTATGAAATCTTCCAGACTTAGCCAGCAGTCTTTCTTTTCTAGCTGAAGAACAAGAACATACAAATTGAAGAGAGAGAGAATGAGCTAAAAAAAATTTATGATGGAGCTCAGTGTAGATCTAGTGCTGGGTTTTGAAGGAGATTTCGAGAGTAAACTCCTCATCTTCCCACAACGTTGCTAGACCCCCAGAGGCACCTCTAGCACCGATGGCCTTTCCTACATTTTTCTTCCACTTTTTGCTGTTGATTTGAAGGAGGGAATCCCCTTCAATATTGGTCTCTTGGATCATGAGTATCTCTGGGTTTTCTATTTTCAGGAGGTCTTTTACTGCTTCAGCTTTCGCAGTATTTTCCAACCCTCTGCAGTTCCAAGAGACCAACCACATTATTTGCTGGGATTGGGGTGGGTTGAGCCTCCCTTGGGAGGCCTTATTCTAGTGTTTCTCCCCATTTTCATTTTGATTGTGGCTTGGCTACCCTGCATTTTTTGCCTCTTTTCTTCTTCCTCTCAAGCTTCCCTGGAGGAGTTCCTCTCCTATTTTTCTTATGGCTTCTCGAATGACTCATCCTCCGATGACACTGAGGGTTCAAGAGGTTTTTTCCTTTCTATCTCAGCGTAGGAAGGCGAGGAGTAGATCCCATCTAGGGATCCCAGATGGGGTGGTGCTTCCTGCTCCGCTACTGGGAGAGGGGGCTATTGCTCGATCTCCTCCATTATTGTTTCGATGTTGACTTCTAATTCCCTAAGAATTTCAAAGCGGTTTTCCTCTGTTTCTATCCTTGGCTGATCTTTGTGTCCCTTCTCTTGTTCCTGCCTTACTTCTAGCACATCAGTTCCCCCTGGCATTTCTTTTCCTTTTTTCCTATTATTCATCCTTGTCAAGGAAGATTTATGTGCCCAGGTCCATTGATCTTTGTTTTTATCTGTCTCTTCTTCAACCTTCTTCTTGCAGTATCTCACAAAGTGACCATGTTCATGGAAATACCTGCATTTGAATGGGAGTTGCTCATAGTCCAGCTCTTGGATGTGTGACCAATCTGAGAACATTAAATTGATTGCTTCTGGTAGCCCTAATTCCAGATCCACCTCCACACATATTCTCGCACAAGAATACTGATCCTTTCTCTCTACGCAATCTATATATTTCCTGAGGGTGCTACGAATGGTTTCCAGGGTCTTCGAGTTCCAGCAATGAACTGGTAAATGGGGGAGGCGCACCCACACCGGGACTGCCGATGGAACAGCTTGCGTTGGGTTAAAATCTGGGGTCCATCTATTCAAGTATAAACCATGGGGACCCATGAAGTAGGGTCTGTTTCTGAATATGAGGCTTTCGTCCTCTTCTTCTTCGAACACAAATACGAAGAATCCCCTACCTACGGAGTAGCTTATGATGCCATATTTAACTAACGATCCCCAATTCCTCTACACCCATGCATCTACCACCTTGGGGGAGGGCCACAAGCCTGTGAATTGACCGATGAGACCCTGATCTGACAGATTCAGAGCAGATCTACACGTTTCTTCAGCTGGAAGGGTGATAGTAGGGATGTTATCCATCTTTTTCACGAATTTTTGTTGATTCTCGTTCAGCTTACATTTGTCGCTGCTTGCTATGAGTTTCTGGAAAGCCCGCAGCTCGGGCGAAGGGGACCCTTCGGGACCCTCATCTGGGCCCATGAAGCCAGAGATCGCAGCAGCAGGAGGCTGCTACCAGGCTGGCTATGAGCCAAGGGCGTTCATCCTAAGGAGCACATGTGGGTTGTGTTAGGTCATGATAGCTTAGCCAGGCCGTGAGCAAAAAATTAAGTCTAGAAAAATTTTCCACAACTAATCAACCATTATTTTAGAAGTTTCACTACCTCTGTAGAGACATTTTCATTGCCATAAAAAGCATGGTATGTTGAGACTTATACGTCGTCATAGACTGGACCTTACGATCAATATGAGATATCACACAAAAGGATGGGAAATTTTAAAGTCATAGAATTTATTTCAAAGTAGTAATTTGGCGTTTCATCCAAATTGATAAAACAACAAACAATAATAATCAATGGACTTATGTGAAAGAAAAGATTCCCAAAAATTTCTTGGAGTGAAAATTGTTTTGGTGTTTCATTTAAAGAAGAAAAGGAAAAAGAAAAAAACAACAATACAAAAATGCAAAAGATCCCAAATATACAACACAACAAGTTGGCTCTACTATTGATTGCATGTCTCTTCCATCCTAGTGTTAGTTTTTTTTGTAGCTTGTATTTACGCTCTTTCTACCATGTCTAATCTTGACACATTTGGGGAGGGTTGTGACACAACAAAAGATGCTTGAATGCTAAAAGAATTGTTACCAATTTGTTAATGTGTGTTGTTATACTTGAGGATATTTCATTAACTATTTGGATTGTTGGGGTATATTTCTATTGTTTATTTCTTTTCTTTATAAGGAACTAATGTGGTATATTATTTATAGTATAGGCCTTAAATTAGGTGTCCTATAGGTAATTGATTGATTTCATTGAATGGAGCATGCTATCAAGTGGACCAATTTCATGTCCAAGTGCACATGTTTAGCATTTCTTTAGGACATGAAAGTATTGTGAAGCTTTAAAGCCTAATACTGTTAGGATTATTAATCCTCCCTTGTCCAAATTTGGTTATATGTCTAAATTGGGAGTCCATCCAGTCTATTTATAGTCATTAACACCATTGGGTCCACTTGACCTAATTAGGGCACATGTTTCAGTTACTAAAGTGTGGGGAACACTAATTGAGGCTCACTACCACTAATTGCACTTGATTGCATCAGTTTATGAGTCTCCTAGACCAATCCCTACAATTTAGGAAGCCATTGGGAGTGCCAAAACCAACCAAGGTCAATTCACTTCAGTTAATGACTAGTCAAGATAAGTTAGGAGTCAGTTACATTCAGTTCTAGTCCTCTACATTCAGTTAGCGCTAGGTTTACTTGACTGCACTCATGTGGGGTGCATTTCTCACCTACCACAGTCAGTTAACCTTAGTCAACACTGAATGTAACACTTGAGTTGTGTTTTAGAGCTCCGATGAACTCCGGTTATGGTTTAGACAAGGTCAGTTAACTACTGAGTCCTCCGATAGTGATTTAGACAAGGTCTTAGTTACCTACAGTCAAGTAGAGTCTATCAATTCGAATTTCCTCATGTGGATTCGAATTTCATGTGGCTATTAAAGCCATTTTACTTCACTATAATTATCATTGGATTACTTTTTTATTAATGAAAGCATTCACGGCTGCAAGCCATTTTTGCACTGTTTCATTCTTCAATTGCTGAGTAAATTGTGAGATCTACTTTGTGAGTTGTGTATTGTCTACAGTTCTATGTGCTCAAATTTACATGGTATCAGAGCCTCGGTGGAAAAGACTCCTCTCCTCCTCAGATCTCCAGCTGGATCATTTTTTTGGAAAATTGCTCTTTCCAGTACTGCACCAAAAGCGGAGAATTTACCACTTAATATCCCAAGTTAGGAAATTGTTGATCAAGCTTGCTTGATAAACTATGCTGGGTGTGAAGGAAATTACAAAAGTGCAGACTATCGACCTTACTTTTTATGTTTGATTGTGTGACAGGTTATCATCTTTTCTTACAGCATTCGCTACAAGCAACCCTTTCTTCTCACTGCATTCGCTACAGTAGCTCAGTTCTTCCTACTACATTTGAAATGGCTCATCCAATAGAGCCTCTCACTCCCTTCAACTATCACCAGTGGAAGACAGACATGGTGGTAATGCTCCGCACCAAAGGGCTCTTCAGACTCATAGAAGAAACAGAGGAAGAGCCAGATTTAGTTAAAGACAAAGCTAAGTACATGAACAGGCTTGATGAAGCCCATGGACACTTGCTCTTCTCAGTCTCTAAAGATCTTTGGTTCCACATCCTAGAATTGAAGACTCCCAAGCTGGTTTGGGACAAGCTTGCCTCCCTATTTGATAAGCATGATGAGATGAGGATCCATCAGCTAGAAAATGATCTGATTACTCTCAATCCATCCAATTTCGAATCTTTGAATGAATTCTTCACAAAGTTCAAGAACCTGATATATCTGTTGAAGCAATGCAAAGTGGAGAAGGATGAAGATCATCTCATCCTTGATATTCTCGCAAAGCTCAATGCAGACTACTCAGTCTTTGTATCCACCTTCCAAACAGTAAGGCTCACTACTCCAAATTGGAACATGCCCACTCTTAATGCTTTCATCCTATCTCTTATTTCTGAGAATGATAAATTGATCCAAATGGGGATCATTCGATCTCCCAAAGATCTAGCTCTATTTGCAAGAGGAGTTAAGGTAGCGAATGACAAAGGGAAGCAAAGAGATGAGTCCCCTGTGAAGAAAGAGCAGTCAAAAGAACCTACAGGTTCGAAGAGAAGCAAGAAGAATGGCAAAGGCAAGGTCCTCTACTCTTAATGTGGAAGGGGCTTCTATTCAAAAAGCTCATGTATGAGAAGACAAGTTGATGAAATGGCTCTTCTTTTGAAAAAGCACAACATTTTTGTACCTGCTAGCGCAAGGAAGGATGACTCTGAAGAAGAAGAAGAAGAATACCAAAGGAAAGGACATGCACTGAAGGCTTGCTGCACATCAACACCTGTCTTCCTCATTGATTCTGGAGCTTCCAACCATATGGTTGCATCCAAAGAATCATTCTCTTCTTTTCAGTCCTTTGATGGTCCTAGTATTCAGATGGGAAATAACAGTAAAGTCAAAACAAAGGGGAAGGGCTCTATCCAACTTAAACATGGAAGGTTCAAAGATGTGCTATTTGTTCCCTCCCTGGATTCAAACCTGTTATCTGTCTATCAGATGACCCATACTGGATCTCCAAAGCGAGTGATATTTGGTCCTGACTCAGTGGAGATCACAGATATATCTACTGGGAGCATCATAGCAAAGGTTACTACAAATCATGTTTCAAAAGCATATGAGTTCTCACATTCCATGCCTCCTTCAGAACCAGTGCACTCTCAGCAGCCACCTGCAAGGGAAGGTAAAATCATTGCATCTACTTCTTTTACAACTTCTACTAGTATTACAGATCCATCTATATCAGTTTATGACCTTGAGATTCAGGGTGACTCATATCTAGATTCAGTCCCTACTTCCAAACTGGAAGCTAGGAAGATGACTAAAAACTCACTTGACACTCAGAAAGGAAAGACTCTTGTGCTATGTCATGCTATCTTACCTCCTTCAGGGAGATGCAATAGACTCCCTGTAAGATGCCATATGGCAAGGGCTCAGTCTTACTACATTCAGAAGAATGGATATGATCGTACACCTCTTCATTTAGCAAGAGACAAAGGTTACATTCCTCCTTCCTCCCATCATCATTTTTGGAGAAGAAGGAGAAGTCTACATGCCAGGCCCCAGAATACCTGTGCACAACACACCATTCATGCTGCTTCACTACCTCACAGAGATGAAGATTGCAGCAACATATTTTCAAGTTTTTCAAACTTGAGACCTGATTCTACCTGCTTAGCTAGAGGGAGGGATTTTTTCCCATGTGGTTTTTGCCCTAACTCCTTGTATTAAGCAGTTACTTTATTTTACTTGATGTAATGGGTGACCTATGGTCTTAGTTACCAGGGCCCACGGTTTGTCCAAGTTAGCATTCAGGGGGGGTGTTAGGATTATTAATCCTCCCTTGTCCAAATTTGGTCATATGTATAAATTAGGAGTCATGTCTAAATCAGGAGTCCATCCAGTCTATTTATAGTCATTAACACCATTGGGTCCACTTGACCTAATTGGGACACATGTTTCAGTTACTAAAGTGTGGGGAACACTAATTGAGGCTCACTACCACTGATTGCACTTGATTGCATCAGTTTATGAGTCTCCTAGACCAATCCCTACAATTTAGGAAGCCACTGGGAGTGTCAAAACCAACCAAGGTCAGTTCACTTCAGTTAATGACTAGTCAAGATAAGTTAGGAGTCAGTTACATTCAGTTCTAGTCCTCTACATTCAGTTAGCGCTAGGTTTACTTGACTGCACTCATGTGGGGCGCATTTCTCACCTACCACAGTCAGTTAACCTTAGTCAACACTAAATGTAACACTTGAGTTGTGTTTTAGAGCTCCGATGAACTCCGGTTATGGTTTAGATAAGGTCAGTTAACTACTGAGTCCTCCGATAGTGATTTAGACAAGGTCTTAGTTACCTACAGTCAAGTAGAGTCTATCAATTCGAATTTCCTCATGTGGATTTGAATTTCATGTGGCTATTAAAGCTATTTTACTTCATTGTAATTATCATCGGATTACTTTTTGATTAATGAAAGCATTCACAGCTGCAAGCCATTTTTGCACTGTTTCATTCTTCAATTGTTGAGTAAATTGTGAGATCTACTTTGTGATTTGTGTATTTGTCTACAGATCTATGTGCTCAAATTTACAAATACATGTTCTTTCTATCTTTAAATATTATAGCTATGAATCATCAAAGGCTTTGTCAAGCAAGACATGGAGACCTACTGAAGCAAAAGAGATATAAATACTTGTTTAAAAGGAAGAACAATGGAATCAACAACTCTCTCAAAATAAGGAACCTCTTGTTGAATATATAGTTATGTTCAAGAGATGGTGGTTTAGATCACCACGTTACAAAAAAGTAACCACATACTATCATGTTTATTTCATTGCTACTCATTTCTTCTTAGAGCATGGGTGCCCCTATCCACAACATTTGTGAAAGAATTTTTAAGATAAGATTATATAATTTTACTGACATCCAACCAAATTTGTAAAAGACATTGTAGTAAAGAACATTGTTTATATCACAAATACTATTTTTATTGTCCATTCATCATGTGTGAATTAAGGTAGATAATATATCTACATAAGCAATTAACATTCAACACACAAATCTAGTCAATATAGTGGTCAGTGTTGAGGGTACATAATACTGTAGACATTCTATTTGGGTTTGTGAGACACAAGTGGAGAATGCCCCCAACCTCATTTGAAGAGGATTTGAATCAAATCCCATAGTCTGTAGAGATTAATTGGCTCAAAAAAGAGAAAATGTGTTCCTTTATGGCTAATAGAACTCATATATACTTGTATAAATGAGCCATAAATCATAGCATGGGATTTGAAGAATGGGAGAAGATTGCATATGAGTCATGTGGAATAAAGCATTAGCACTAATCCATTAAATCTAAATAAGAAGTACCATTATTACTTGGATACCTTTGAGAGTGTAGGGAAGCATCCTCGTCTATAGGGTGGTTCAACTGTTGATATGGACTACCAAATTTAGCAGTATTTACTTCTAAGCAAGAAAACATGGATTGCACTTCAAATATTGCCAAATAGGGTTGTCATGTTAAGTATTCCAATCCTTTCATAAGGGCCAGAGAATATGATCAAGGGTTGATGTATTATACATACCCACTATAATCCTTGGTAATCATGTAGAAATCCTTTTTCACATCTAAACCAATGTTGACCATAAACCTTCTTAGACAAGTCACACATGTCAAATGATATAGATATTCTATTATTGTTTGATTGATTCAACATATTCCACATTTCTAAACTGCTAACATTAGTTTCCAAGCTATAAATTTCCACATTTTTGAGATATGTTGGATATCGAATTGATGAACTTCATATGTTATTTGTACCAAAAATATGGGTATCACTTTGTAATTATTCCATGAAATGATCAATAATCTATTGAGTTAAGTACATGGTTGGAACTTGGAAATTACTTACCATCTATTGCAATATTCTATACTTTGCTAAGGTTTTTCCATTAGACATAACTAACTTTTAGGTACAATCTGATATTCGTCATTTGCCTTTTAATTGTATCTTCAACCCTTCACACAAAATTTTAAATATATGACAAAAGAAGACAATGATAATATCCTAAAAAAAATTACAACTAGGAAAGATCAAATATATTTGAAATCCACCAAATACATCAAACCCTAAACTCGGTCATAGTACCAAAACTACAATGTTAAATATATCTTGCATCAATAGATTTTGACATCTTCTTTTCATTAGTACTAAAACTACGATGTCTACATAGAAAAACAACCAAAATATCAAATATTCGCCAAAATCTAACCTAAAATAAGTCAGATTAGTGTTGAGTTCCGTATAATATACTTTAGAAGGCGTTGTTTCAATCTTGAAGTTGAAACCATTGAAATAAAGGGTAAGCGAAGGGGGGTTCTAGATAAGTAGTTTCTCCACTATGGGAGGAATATCAATGAAAAAAACATGCAGGATTTCTCTTCTATAGGTGATTAAATATCCAAAAAGATAATAGAGGAGGTTGGCAAACAATGAATCAATACCAGGCGAAGAGAGCCGGTGGACAATGAATCTTTCTAGTCATGGATTTACACATGCACTTGCATCCCAGGGAAGGGTGGTGCATTGAAAAGATGTCGAACAACATCCATGAATGCTTGACATGAGAGTTAAGCGAGGAATTAAAGGAAGAAATTATTAGGATATCAATGTGTAGGCTTATATAAGCATGGAGAAGTGGGTCAAAATTCCAATCCAGTAAGAAAATGGTGAACATAGTAAGAAAACCCTAAACGAAGAAGATAGTGACACCAATCAACCCTAAACCGACAACCAAACCCCAGGAACAAAAGCTATCCCACACAAGAAGTCACTATGTGAAGTGGTGGTGAACCAGGGATGCCTATGTTCATTTTTGCAAAGTGCCATAGGTAAAATGGGCAGATCAAGGAATGGTGTCGTCTTGTCTGGAAATCAAGCCACTCAAAGTGACATGGAACCAGGATCCAGAGAGAAACCCAAACCAATGGATGCATGGCAAGGAATGCAATGCTGATATATTCACCCAAGAGATGAGGAATGTAGGGTTCCTTGTGAGTCAATTTTATTGTGAAAACACCTTCGATGTAGACATATATTAAGATAACCATGTAAATGTAAAGTAAAATAATGAAAATAATGATTTCAATAAGGAATAACCCTTGCATCATATGGAGTAATTATGGACACAAACATGGTCACTTACATGCACTAGGTAAGCAGACTAACAAAGGATTATAATAAGATTATGTTTCTAACATCCATTTGACCACCTAAGTCCTTAACCATAGTGATTTCTTGTCTTATTATTTTAAAATTGGGTATTTGGTCTTCTTAGTGTACGATTTAGCAAGGAACTAAACTAAATAAAAAATCAAACAAAAAGGAGGAGGTGGTGAGTTGGGGACATGTTAAATGTTATTTGTACCACATTAATTTTATCCTTCTCCGGATAAGTATTTAACCATGGCTGGTTTCGAATGATGAAACTATCTGTGTTGAAAGATGGGATACAAAATCAAACAAAAAGGAGGAGGTGGTGAGTTGGGGACATGTTAAATGTTATTTGTACCACATCAAGTTTATCCTCCTCCGCATAAGTATTTAACCATGGCTGGTTTAGAATGATTGAACTATCTGTGTTGAAAGATGAAAAGGTTAATGTAAAAATACCAATGTATAGTAAACTATACATTATATGAATAACAACTATAACCTTTTCCTTGTGAAAAAAAAGTATTTAACCATGCCTTGAATAATAGAGTATGGTTTAGCAATATTATTATTATGTGAAGAAGTGGGTTAACCAAACAAGATTTGATTTAGTGGGGGAATGAAGTCAAAAAGTAAAATAAGATATTCAAAGGGGCAGGGCACACACAAATATTACATGTCGTGACCACATGCAATCCATAAGGAAACTAGCAAAGAGACAAATGGATATTATATGAATTTACTTAAGGAGTAAGCTATCTACCCGACGATTTGCATCGGGGCCCACTCCACGCCCTGTAGTCATAGTTTACTCCGTTACTTTTTCGTGAGATATTTTACTCCGTACTTATCCAGAGATTTACTGGGTTTTGCTTCTTGCAGCTTGATAAGTAAAAACTTATTGCTACTTGGAAACTCAGAAAAACCAAGTAAAAAATTATTTTTACCACTTTGAAATGAATATCATTAAGAGCTCACTCTAATGTTGATATCAAATTATCATAATATCTGGTATATTTTATTCCTGCTGATCGATATCAAATTATCATAATCTTTATGGTATGCATATAATCCAATGGTATCTGTGGCTGTAAATTGTTAATGTACATCTTTATTACTAAAAATTAGTTGGGATTGTGGCACATATCATCATATCATGGTTACATAACCAGCTAATATACATGCAATGCTTAGTATGCCAAGCACAAAACCAAAGATTCTAAATTTGATGTAACACATAAGTCTTATAAATTAAGAAAAAAAAATTAACTGGAAATTAAGATTTGAGTAAATGATGTTTATAACATGGGATTTAAAGATTTATATTTACTAGTTTATTTTATCTTGACATAGAAGAATAAAGCAAAAACCAAGAATGATATTCATTTCAAAGTGGTAAAAATAAATCTTTACTTGGTTTTTCTAAGTTTCCAAGTAGCAATAAGTTTCTACTTATCAAAATGCAAGAAGCAAAACCCAGTGAATCTCCATCTAACGGAGTAAATTATCACTAAATGGCCTGAAGTGGGTCCCGGTGCAAATCGTCAGGTAGATAGCTTACTCCTTGACTTAAAGCCAACCATGAAAATAAATATATTTTAAGTTAAACACTCCCGCATCCTAACATGGATACCCTAGTTAGGATTGGATGGTAATCTTTACCATTGTTCATGGTATATATGCATATATTTATGGAAAAGTGATGGTGATGGAGTTTTATTTTAATGTTTTTAAATCACGCATTTAAATATGTCAACATTATTCAGCATGTTGCATCACATTTAATGCGACAGTAGCAGGCTTGTTGCTTGTTTGATTTCAAGTTGCAGTATGATGGATAATGTTTTCCATTTAGATACAGGTGTGGTGCTTTTGCTTATTTTATTGTTGTTGTTTTTATAAAATATTGTTTTTATGATCTTATTTTTAGATTTGAATTCCCAAAAATTATTTACAACATTTACATTATAGAACCATTTATAATTCACATATTTTAACACTTGTTCTAATAATCACACATTCACATATTTTTTCCCAAAGAAAAAAATCACAATTCATAATTTTTTTAATAAAATTCTAAACAATATTGTTCATTGAGATATCTAGCCACACATAAAATCATCATCATAGATTTTCTATTTAAAGTTGGTGGGTCATATGCATATCAATAGAAAACTCTTTCAACAGCAAAAAACATATTCCCCGTCTTATCTATCATCCCTTCCTACCCAAAAAAAAAAGTTGAAATATTCACTTCCATATATGGATACCATGAATAATATAAACTCCTATTCAATAGTTTTGTGTTACATTTTTTTCAGTGTTTTTAAAATAAAATATTGTTGATTTGACTTTTTAAAACATCTTTACAACACGATTCTATATCTTGATTTGATTTCTTAAAACATATTAACAACATTTACATCATGGAATTATTTACAAATCACATTTTTTACACTTGTTATATCTAGAGGTGATTTCTATAGCTTGAAGTGTAATTCCTTGCTTAATGCGGAGTTGACACATGACACTTTAATAAAATAATTAAATATTAAATAAATAATTTTTTTACAATGCATACCTTAACATGAAGTTTTAACTAATATAAGACACGAGTCTAAACAAAAGTCTAATTATGTGCTCATGGTGGAGACACTTTAATAAACCAATAAAATATTAATTAAATAAAAATTTTACAATGTCAACCCTAACCCAAAGTTGAAAACGGAAGAGATATATATTTCAATTAATTAAAACTAAAAAAAATAATTGAACTTGGATAGCTCTTGTTATGAGATGTGAGAGTTGATCCATGATTAAATCATGGTTTACATAGGAGTCATTTGAGCACATATGAGAGATTTACATACTAAATCAATATATATCCATCTTAAGTCTGGATCTACCAAGCACAGAGAGGGATTAAATCCCTTGAGGTGGAAGCTTTTCTTCAAATTTTGCATTTTTAAAAAGGTTTACATCTCAAGAGATTTGATCCCTCTTGACATTTGATAAATATTTAGTTAAGATGGATCTATACTCATTATAATAATCACACATCACACATTTATAATTTATACAAACTCCTATCCAATACTTTTTTGTGTGACAAAAAGTGGTATTAAATATATTGGATGTGCTCACTCTCGCACCACTCATGTGAGTTGACTATAAATTCATTTAATGGTCAAGTTAATAAATCAAAGTAAATCATCTCTAAAAATTATTTAAATATGACACACACTAGTGGGTTGTCATGCTTCTATTACACTAGCACTTTGTGATTTTTTTTTTAACAAAAAAAAGTTCACAACTCAAAAATTTTATTAAAAACTCTGAAACATATTGTTCATTTGGCATGTGATGCCATACACAAAGCTATTCTTCAGCATTGCTACGATAAATAAAGATGCATCACAGTAACATCATCATGTGATCTAACATATATACTACATAGAGCATGCTTAACAACTAGATAAGTCATCCACAAAGGATATGTGTCCACCACTATTGCAATTACAACTAATATATGAAGGATAGAAGGCACGATGTACTCCACAGAGTTGGTCTCCATGGGCATATTACAAAATATATGGGAACATATCAATTTCCTTAATTATGTCATGAGAAGAGAATCGCTGAAAAATGCAAAATTTTCACCCCTTTTGCCATAGCTAACCTCACTACCA